>BSBK01002537.1:12500-350000 GCA_027943335.1 Chamaecyparis obtusa
AAACTTGATCTTTAATAGATTTATTGAAAATCATTCAGCATCACAAAGAAATAAAAAATCAACTGAATTAACATTTGAAAAAACAAAACAACCTTATTTCATAAATTATTCTACTATTTTTTCCCATTTCCATTAAAAAAAGGGAGCCAGCTGTTACATTCTTTATATATTAATGAAGGTGCATTTGACAACGCTGATCTTTGCTTATATTGCAGATCAACAACATGGCCCTCCAAGTACAATATTATGCTACATACTTTCAACGAAAGCAACCGCCAAATAATCTTCTGCTGTCACATAACAGAAAACAGCTCTCATTTAATGGAGACAGTGAAAACAGCATTCTCTGCTGGAATAAGCTCAGATAATTTGCTATCAGTTAACAGAAAGAGTAGAATCGGGATAACGCCGGGGTGCATCTAAGTTGTGAAAATCGTATATACACAAGAAGTTTCTTTAATGATAAATATATTTTATATTTATAAATTAAGTCCTGTATGTCTATTATAAAATCTTCCATGCCTATATTTATATCAACGCCCTTGCGTAAGCAAAGATAATACCGGATTTTTGTAAGTAGAAATGGAAGGGTTTATCTTTCTTTAATCGATTACGTGCCATTATCTCAGATTGTGTATTGTTTTAGTTAGTCATTGCCAACCATTATAGAGTTTTTTTTTTATTGATCAAGGTTGGCGAGGTTGAAACAATTGCGACAGAAAAATCATGTTTTGATCCTCCTGCTCGATATCTTTCTTGTTTTCACAAATTCCGAGTTAAATTATATCAATTAAACGTTGCAGATTAATGAGAAAAAAGTTAGCTTATTCTTCCAACTTGAAGGGCGTTCCCATTATTGAACTTTCATGGAAAATTGAAGTGTCAGTTGCATTTCTATTTTTTAATCAGATAAGATCAGCAATTCTGTTAGTTGAATCTTTGATTTCTAAAGTGGAAAGTCACGCCATTTTCTAAGTGATACATGAAATCTTCATAACATGCCCGGGAATCTTTATTTAATACTGTTTAGTATTTATAGGGGTAATTTTAATTTTTAATAATTAGCTTTTAGTTCAATGGGATTGATTTCAATTGGTTGAATATAATTAATAAGGGTGGAAACCTGTTTCTTGATTATACAAATCTACGGAGATTCAAACTTTCTAAGTTTATAATATAAGAACGAAGCTAGGATCTACAATTTGATACTTGTACAGGTTTGAATGCAATTGAAGAGTGTAAAGAAAGAAATTGCATCTTTTGTAATAAAGTTGGCAGTTGAAAATGAATTATATTAAGATCTTATTGATTTCGAAATAAGTGAGGTAATATGGATATTTAAGTGTTGAAAGATGACAATTTTTAATATATCATATGTGTAAGAGTTAGTATAAAATGATCTATACCATTCAAGATTTGGTTAAGGAAATAAATACCCAAGATTTAAAAGCTTTAATGAAAGCACAAGAGATAACAAATGTAAGATAATAATTTTATTCTATCAAAGAATGCAAATGCATAACATGTATGCATAAATATAAAGGAATGGTTACAATTAGAACCCCTTGATTATATAGATTAAGGTAACACATGAGACAACATAATATTACGATGTGTAAGTTGAATATATGATTGTCAACTGAATTGATGATTTGGATGATATCTTAACATGAAAAAAAACTACTGACAAAACCATAAAAAGTCCAAATTGTATAAAAAATATAGATACTATAAAATCACAAAGTATAAAATCATTAAATATATTAGATAAATGAAATCTTCAAAGCTATGGTTACTAGATGCTAGATTTGTTGAGTTCTTTCTATAGCTACTAGATTTGATACCATTACTAAAATGGAAGTTCATTCCCTTCTTTATATTTTGCAAAAGTTGGTGAATTGGGTTGGAAGCGTGTCATTTGTCAGATGGATTCTATGATTTTAACTTTCCATTTTCTAAGAATGAAATGTAGTTGTTAATTCTTTTGCTAAATGACCTTCGTGCTCTTTATTAGTACCCTCTTTCTCCTAATTAGGTTAATCAATTTTTGCATTTGCTTCAAAATTATGTTGGCTAATCATTGTACTTCATTCTTTCCTTTGTTATTGTCTTGTTTTCTTGGAGTTGTGGAATTTTGGGAGATCTTTAAAGATCTTCATTTTTCTTGTTATTATGATATATGGTTGTCTCATTTTTCTTCTTGTGTATTATTATGGTTGTCTCAAATATGTTTGGATTCTCTTCAAAATTCTTTCTTAATATATTTTAATTATTTTTTCTAAAAAACAAGTGTATTAATAGAGTGTTGTAAAAATAAGATTAAAAAAATCTAAATGAAATGAATTTAGTAAAGAAATTTTCAATATATCTATATAGAAAAATTAGAGATCTCTAATAATTTTTTTACATAACAATTCTTTTATTTTACATGAGAAATATTTATTTCATTCTATTTTATGATAAATAATAATAATTTAATAAGAAATATAAATAATATAAAAAATAGTATAAATATTTAAATTTTATATTATTTTATTTATTTAAAGAAATAATTTTACTTAATTTAATTTATAATTTTATCTTTTAATAATTAATTTTTTTTAATACAAATATGATGCCTTTCAAAAAAAATAAATGTTATGAAAAAATCAATTTTATTGAAATGTACTTTTAAGTCTAATTAGACTATTTTTCATAATTTTTTTAAAATATCATTATATTATAAATTTATATTTTGAAAGCAAAGTGATTAGGAAATGCTCAAAGATTAAATGAATATTGCTTTTAGTTTCAAGTATAATTTGACTCATTAAGTCTTTCAATTATCTAATATATTAAGAAAATCTTAAGACATTTAATTTGTTTTTATGAATTTAATTTTATTGTAATAATAACATTGAATGTATTATATTTTATTATTTTTATAAATATTTTGTATACATGTACATATACATATACATATTTTATTATATTAGATGTACTTTCAGATAATCTTTTGTTTATGAAAGAAGAAGAGTCAAGTGCAGATCATTTGCTGTCACAAAGTAGAAAACAATTCTCGTTTAATTTAATGGAGACAAGTACAACGAAAAGAACAATATTCTCAGATCATTTGTACTTGTCACTTAACAGAAAACAATATTCTAATATAATAGAAATAGAATGCCCTTGCGTAAGTAGAAATGCAGGTGAGGAAACTTTGGAAGGGCTTCCATTGTCATTGGGTTATCTTTCTTTAATCAATTACGTCTCACTCTTTCCCTTCCCTGCTTATCTCTTCTGTGTTCATCGTTTTGGTTTAGTTAATCATATTTCAGGTTGTCAGATTGATCAAAATCTCAACAATTTGAAAAATGTAAATATGAAGTTGTAGTCCAACACATCCCCTATTTGTTCTCCATGTTTAGGAGTGACATGCATATAATTATTTGTGCATTGAATGAATATGTATTATTGACAAAATATTTTTCTTAGCAGTGTCTTTTCTTTATTTTTTTTCTTTAAAACGTATTTTAGCACAAATTATTTTAAAATATTGTTTTTAACCATGTTGTAGTTAGTTTTTATTTTAAGATATTTGTAGATTTCTAGCGGAGTGTTCTTTGTGAAAAGAGTATAAGAATCATTTATTCTTTATATTATTTTATATTTTAAAAATGATTGAATTTTTATGTTGATTGTTAATCTTACTTCAACTAGAATGTCTTTTATATCACAAGAAGTTCACAAGTGACATATTCTTGTATGACATTCAACTCATGATATTATTCTAGCTTGTATTCATTATTAGTTAAGCTACATGTTTTTATCTCTAGATTTTTCATTTTTCGGTCTTAGATTAGATTTGTGGGTAGAGAATGAATTGTCAATTTCATGCACACAAATTTGAATCTCAAACTTTTAAAATTCAAAATTTAAATTTGAACCTTACCAACTTTACATGTGCGTGTGTGTTTTTTAAAATTTTTGTATATTATGTTAGTGCTATTGTATTTTCAAAGAGTGTCCATCATACAAACATAACAACATTTGCAAGGTATACACAAAGATAAATATTATCAAAGTATACATCAACATATATTATTGTAACATTATTTCATGTTTTCTTGCTATTTCTATTATTTTTTCAAAAATCGTTAAATAAGCTTTCTTGAGGACTTGGCTAAAAGAGAAGTAACCTTTTCTTTGTATGTTAATAGAAAAATCTCAACTTCAAACATAACTACAATGAGCTAAGGCACATTTATTATAATAATCAATTTCCCGTGAGTTCCCTTCTATAGATCTATGTTTGATTCTATGTGTTATTCACTTTTACAAGTGTACATTTCAATTAAAGCAATCTACAACTAATTTAAATTTTTTAAAGTAATTCAGAGTAAAATGCTACTAAATATTTCATTAAATTTATTTAAATTGCACATAGATAATATTGCATTTATTATTTCAATTTCAAAGCTAAATTTGTAATATAATTTAGTTATTAAACTATTGATTTAAAATAATTTACATTAAAGCATTTAATTTAATTTCATTACACATGTAAATAAATTAAATAAAATTTTAATTGACATTTTTATAATTATAATTATAAAGTGTGAAAATTAATAATTTCACATGTAAATAAATTATTATAAAGAATGATGATTAAAAAGATAAGTAGAAATGATCAACACACAATCTAATGGAAAAGCTATTAAGAGAAAATTATGAAGATTTCTACTGTTTTGATATTTATTATTAAACGCCAACACACAATCCATCGAAAAGCTATTAAAGAAAAAATTATGAAGATTTCTCTTCTGTTTTGATATTTGTTATTAACATTCAATTAATTTAAATCATAACAAAATGAATTCAACTATTCATCTTGAAATTAATTTCCGCACATCTGTAACGGTTTACAACAACGCATCTACACCATCTCCAATGGCGGGATTTATCAAGCTCAGGAATTCGTTAGTTTCCGTCGAGAGAAGCAATTCTTTCCAATAATCCAATTCGAATGAGCCCAAAATATCATCACCAACCCCACCGTAACTCCAAATTTGCGGCTGGGTTTTGAATCTTTTCATCTGTGCCTGCTGCTCCTCTTCCAAACAGCCTCTTTTTCTGCACAAAATATCATGGAAATTTGCAGAACTGGTGTGAGAGACTGTGGTTCCCGAATCGAGGTCATGCGCCAATGCCCTGGACACGATTTCAACTGGAAAGTTGAGGAAAGTGCGAGGTCCCCTCATTTTGAAAGCAGCTTTGTCGTACGCCATGGCTGCCGCTTCTGCGGTGGAGAATGTCCCCAACCAAACCCTCGTCCCCTGCCTCGTCGAATCCCTTATTTCCGCCGCGAATTTCCCCCATGGACGCCTCCGAACCCCTCTGTAATGCTTTTCATTTCCTATTCCACTCCGCTTCGGCAAAATCGCAGCTTTCTTCTCAGGAATGGCGGAACTCACATTTAAACGCTCGGATTCTTCAAGTAAAGAATTTGTCTTTACCATTGCCGCCACAGGAATAGGCACCAATTGTTCCAGATTTCCAACTGATGGCAATCTACTCTGTTCTTCAAGGAAAAGGAGGCTTTCAACATCGTCTACTGATGACAATCCTCCATAATTGAAGTCTGATAGCCGCTCTAATGGCAATTCCATCTGATTTCCTCCGATTCCGTCCATAGAGATTTGAATTGCTTTAAAAGAGCTGATGGTTGCTCCGTCCTCCTCTGCAAGCTCTGACGCCGGAGTTAGGGCATCCGAGGTTATGCAGGATCCTTCAGAGCCTCCGGCGAAAAATCGAATCCATATGTTCTCCAGAAGCTCATCTTTTACTTCAGCTTCACAAGAAGCTGATTGCATGCCTCCAAAGGCAACGCCATCCATTGTTATCTCCTAATCTTTCTTCTTTGGTCCAAACCCTAAAACAGCGATCTTGAGCCGTTTTTGAGTAGGTATGAAATCAGGAAAGCGCTGAAAACACGATTGACGAGCAGTTGGTATATGAGTCCAGGCGTTTTAAGAGTTGAGAAGGAAATTAGTTGCGTGCAGAGCAAATAACTATGACGCGGAGAAATTCCAACGGAGCGCTTCCAAGAATTTTTTGTGATTAAATATATTATTGTTGAAGTTCCTAAGAAACCCTAATTTATTATTGTGGGATTACGATGGAAGTCGTTTCTTGGAACTGTGAACACGTTTTCTAAAATGTGGAGAACGAAGAGCCAATTTTTCTGGATAACCTCGAGTGAATGTCAACTCAAAAAACAAACAATTTATTTTGTGATCTCATTTTCACACAGGGAACTTTTGAGATGGTTAAATCTGCAACAACCCACATGTTATTTGACATTCACAGTAACAGAAAAACGTGCAGGCTATTCATTTAACAGCCCAGATGTTACAATTTACGACTGCAATATGAATTTCCAATTTTATATTGTAGTTTGTTTTCTATATATATATATTATCAATGTTCAAATGCCAAGATATAATTTACGTTGAGGTTTGAATATTTAAGTATGATTTATCGGGTCAGTTTACAGAAGTTGACAAATGTCGTGTAAGAAGATTTATTCCATTATAGCACATAAGAGACTATAGAAGTTAAAACAATATTGGGTACTGAACTTTCTTATTATTAGATTATCTAGCTAACCGTCGAAACAAAGACTACACAGGTTAATAAATAGAAGATGAGGTTTTTTCAATGTGTATATTTATTTCTTATTAAGTAAGATATATTATTTTCTTTAGGAAGATTGAAAATGAATTATATTTTATTATTTAATATACTTTTTCAATTGATATAAAAAATTTATAATTTGTATAATAAAAAAACATTCCAACACCTTCATCAATTCTATTATACTAGCTGAGTTAAAATCCCTTAAACTAAAATTTGATTTTTAAAATTTAAATTGCCCCCTTACTATGTAAAGAAGATTGAAAATTTTAACTAAATAAATTTTCCTCCGTATGTTTGAAGATTTCATGTCATTTTTCTGTTAGAAATGGCACTCGTTTCCACTTAAGAGCCAAAACACTTACCAGTGCTTATGCAAGAGTTTTCATATAAATATAGCCATGGAAGGTTTTATATTAAAAATACAAGAGCTAAAGTCAATATAAATAGGTATTACTAAAGAATGCAATAGAATCTTCTTGTTGCGCATATACAATTCTTAAAAGATTTTCACACATACATGCAACCTGGCATTATCTTGATTCTTTAATGCGATCCATTGTCTTCTGTTAACTGATAGCAAATGATCTGAGCTTGTTCCAGCTCTTTCTAACAGAATACTATTTTCATTGTCTCCATTAAATGCGAGTCGTTTTCTGTTGTGTGATAACAGATGACCTTCGCTTTATAAAATGGAGAATACTACCTCACGATACTACCTATTTCGTGAGGTAGATAAAAATATTAGTTGATGGTTGCTTTTGTTGAAAGTATGGAGAAGTACATCCAACATAATAAAAATAATACGGCTAAGCTTTCTTCAAAATCAAATTTTAAAAGATGGGAAAATATAATAGATTTTTGCGAAGTGTCATTATTTCTTTTTCATGATCTGTAAATTTTGTGGTGCAAAATTGTAAAAAAATCGCTTGTTTTGGTATAATTGGAAAAAAATGTTTGACAATTTTTTTCTTTTTGTTGTCTTTGGTACATTTTGGTATATTCTTCATGAGAGAGTTGGCTTAGTTTGTAAGGGGACGGGGAAATAGTTTAATAATTTATGAAATATTAAGTTGTTTTTTTTTCTAAAAACAATTAGATTAATATATATTTTAGCTTATTTGTGATTATAATTTCTTTAAACTATTAGGTCAATATATTTTTTGTTTATTTGTTAAGTTAAATGGTTATGAATAATTCTATTAAAGATTAAGTGAAAAGTTAGTGGAGCTTTCAATCTTGATAACTATTATAACTTCACTATTGCACTAAACCTCTATAAACATACCATAATCCTCAATCTTAATTGAAAAAGTTCAATCTAACTTTTAAAATTACTTTATATTTATTTTTGTATATTTTATACCTAGCTTATATATATTTATTATATATTAAATATGTCGAGAGAGATCCTTCCTGAGGTGCCAATTGTACTTTGCAATTTGATGAAAATAGGCACCTCGAGAAGGATATCTCCCGTCGTATTTGATGAAAATAGGCACCTCTAAAAGGATATCTCCTAGCGTATTTTATATATAATAAGTATATATAAGCTAGTATTGTCACGACCCAACATGGAAGACATTATATGCATTTTAATCTATAACTATATAAGGGTTAGGGTTAGTGTTACTATTACGATTAATATTAGGGTGAGTACTTGGATTAAGGTTTCTATTACGATTAGGGTCAATGATGTAATTAGGGTTATGATTAAGGTTAGTGTTAGGGTCAATGGTGTAATTAGGGTTAGTGTTAAGGTTAGTATTAGGGTTAGGGTTAGTATTAGGATCAGTATCATGGTTAACTTTAGTATTATGATTAGGTTTAATGGTAGTGTTAGGGTTACAGTTAGGGTAAATGGTTAACAGTTAGGAGTAGTATTATGTTAACGATTATGATTAGATTTAGGGTTAGGGTAAGATTAAGGTCGTGGTCAAGGTTAGGATGTAAGCTTCACAATTAGGATAAGTATCATAGTTAGTGTTACATTTAGGGTAGGGAAAACTTTAGTGGCAAATATTCACCATTTGGTGAATGTCACATGTAAGCAACCTGAGATTTGGTAAATATAATGTGTATATCAGGTTGACTGTGTTGCCTGAACTTTATAAATATTAGGTGGAATGCCCAAGTCCATCGTCCATTGGTTTATGTATTTTTCCCCTTTTCTTTCACAATATCGCCAATCGAATCTAATTGTTGGACACTATAAATTGAAAAATTTCACCTAAAATTTTCAAAGCTTATTGTAACTAACAACCATATTCGCCAATATGTGGTCAAAATTTAACATTAGGGTACATTTTATGTATATAGATTTGGCATGTGTCTCTATTTCGAAGACTTTCAATGAAACTTTATGTCTTTTAAAACTTTTGCCCGAAATAGATTTGACACATGTCTGTATTCCAGAGACTTTAAGGGGAATCTTTGTGTCCTTTAAAACCTTGGCCCGAAATAGAATTCCTACCATTGATCTCAGATCATAAAATGATTACAAAAAGTAGGGTTATGTGCTATCAGGAGATAGAAAATTAACTCACAGTACCTTAATAAAATAATAAAAGTCATTTGAGTTAATAAAATTAACTCATAGTACCTTAATAAAATAATAAAAAGTAGGGTTATCTCCTATCAGGTGACCTCATCTTGGGGGCGTTTCCCCCAAACCCTTGCCAAATAATGATGATTTCTAGGTATGTGTTCCTGTCATCGTGATTTTCTTCAGTAATGAAAGATTCACCAATATTTTGTAGAATTTTCATATAATTGAAAAAAAATTGCCAGTACAAATTATATTTTTTCTTTTCAAATTAAAAAAATTTGCCAACAATATTATTTTTTCGACCCAAAATAATGTAGGATTCGCCAGGATTTTACACTTTTTCTAGGGAGGGGGTTTCTTAAAGTTTTCCCTGATTTAGGGTGAATGTTGGGGTAAACTTTACTAATACATAGTATGATACAAATAATGAAGACACCTAAAATAAGATATTAGTTGAGTTACTATGATGAAATCTCACCAAAATCATTTGAAAAATCCAAAAAAAGATGAAATCATATTACATAGATAAGTTAGAACTTTAGGGAAATCGTATGTATGACTTTGTCCATCTATGAATAAGTTGAGCTCCCAATCCTTCCGGTAGAACCCAACATCTCCCATCATGTAGCGTCCATTGTTATGGATCCAATGTTTAGCATGGGATGTATCAATGATGACAAAAAAAAGCATTTGGCACAACTTTATGGTCAACTTTGTAAGGCCAATATTCCTCACACCATATTTTCTTCTTAAAATACTTATTTAATTTTTCCTATATTGTAAATAATAATCTTTCAAATAAAAATAAAGTGAATATTAAAATAAAATAAAATAAATATAAATATCTTAAATACATCTATGTAGAATATAAATTTCAAATTATTTTAATTAGATAAATATTTGATTTGATTTGATTTTAGATAATTTACATAAATGTTATTTAAAATTTTAATCTTTTAATATATAATTATAATTTTTATGTTCAATATTGTGCCTCTCAACATAACTGTACTATGTCAAGATGGGTTAAGTTAAATTTTGACAACTAATCTTTAGGTAGTTCCTAGGTCAGGCGGGAGGGGGTGGTCTCACTAGAGACATGTTAGGCAAAACTCTTATAGTACAAGTACCCCGGGATGAGAAACCAAGGACATCATAATCAAAAGTAAATGATTGTTGGACATGGTGGACAACTTCATATACCAACACACATTTTAGGAAAGAAATGGGACAACTAATAGGTTGGTGGCGATGGGTAGATTCACAAAATATATCAAAATTTGGTTCTCCTTCCAAGATTTACCTTAGGTAGTTTACATGGAGATAGAAAAAAATATTGCCACTCTTGGAAATCATAGTACCTTTCCCCTAGATAACTAATGATGGGAGTTATTAATAATTTTACTTGGAATGCAAGATTTGAGTTAAATTTACTTGTTTTTCTCTTCGCCTTCATTACTTTCTCTACCACCATTGTTCTCAACTTTGTTATTTTTGGAGCTGATATTGGGGATGACCTAAATCAAGTTGAACTTGACACCTATGAAGAATTTAAAAATAATTATATCCTTTAGGCTATTTTATAGGATGAGCATGTCGACTAGTATGCTGAGGACATGAAAGGCTTCAAGAATGAATTATTTGAGAAATTTTCTAAGTCCTAGGATAATGGGAAGATGGTTATTAGAGGGGTTTCATTTGTGGTTTTTGTGGAGACTATAGAAGTGGCTACAGGTTTGGTTGTTGAAGGAAAATTCATGCCCATAAATTCTAATGTCCTCTAGAAGCATGACATTAAAAGGTTTCTTTATCTAGGTGAAAGTATTCCCCATTTGCAAAATGGGTATAATAGAGAGGAGCTTCTTGGAAAGTGGATGGATGTTACAATGGTAGAACTGAAAAAGTTCATCACTCTCGAGGGCAGGCTCAAGAGGTTCCATTCTCACATTTTCCCTATGTTTAATCATTTCCATCATGGCATAAACTTAAATTTCCTATTTTTGGATTTTTTTCAAGTCCTTGTTTTAGTCGGTGTCCAAATTCACAAGTTGTGGGGGCCCTCCCCTACACCAAGGGTTTATTCTATGTCTTTATGATTTCCACTTGGCCCTCACCACTCAATTCAAGGCCAACCCTTGTTTGACCACAGATCTTAATAATCCTAAGAATAGTCATGTTTAACTATTTGTTAAAATCTCCCCATCCCTTGGGTCCACTAGGGTTAACCCCTTAGAAAAGTTAAGTATAAGTCTCTTGGTATTGAACAAAAAGAGAAGAAATAATGTTGGTGTTTGAGGATTCCTCTTCCCCATGGTCTACTAAGTTGGAATGGACCCTAGAGAATACCATTGTTAAATCCCCCTCTTTGTCCCATAACCCTTCTTCCCCTGTCTCTATCCCTCAGGGGTACCCTAGTGATCCTGGGATCCCTCACAATATTTCCCCTCTTCGAAAGGCAATCCCCTTCTACTGAGTATTCAGATTTGGGTCAGATGGGGAAAAAGGTTGATGATATGTGTATCCTTTACAATAGACAAAATGCCATTAGTAAATGACTTATTACCCAATTGCACACTACTAGAAGAAAGATCACTAAGCTTGAAGCTATTATTGAGGTAGAAGTGAAGGCGAGAGATTGGACACATAGTAAGGGGACGAGAGTGTTTGGGGGGTGGCTGAAGATTTTTCGTATAAGATGGATAACTACCTGACATCATGGAAGATCAGATTTATGAAATCAAAGCTCTTAACCCCTTGGAAGAAGAAAAACATGAGATGATCAGTGCTCTAGCTAATGTGAAAGTTAATCAGTCTCATCTTAATAAGAAGTTACAAGATTTGGTTGCGTTCAACAAATAAATGATGGAGAAGACCACCCTTTTTTCAATACTTTGCAAGTTGATCTAGAGGAAAAGATGGATAGATGCAAAAAGAGGGAGGATAATTTATAAGTGACTATCGTTGGTAGTGAAGGGACCTTTCCTGATGCTAGTGTGTCTCTTACCAAGAGGACTTCTTTTTTGGATAAGTTCAAGAAGCTTAATGAAAATTGGAAATGGTTTTATCCCCCCCGTTTAGGTTCTTGTTACTGGTCCCATTTTTTGTTGGTTATTTTTTTGTATTGGTCTCTGGTTGAATTAACATCTTGTGAACTTCATTCGAATTGTTTGTTAGACTTGATGTTAATTTTTCTACTGGGTTTGGGGCCTCTCCTTCTTGACTGAATTAAAACATAATTGTATTACATTAAAAAATTTACTTTTAAATTAAAAAAAATATTTTATATAAAAATCAATCACATTAAGAAATAACTATATTTAAACTTGATGTCCATGTATTCCTTCCACTGGTTAAATGATTTTTTCATGAAATCAAGACTCTGAGTCTTAACCTCAGATCCCTTTTTGCTAAAGTGGACAATATTCAAGAGAGGATGGATTCTGGGTCTGAATGGATGAACAAAGTAGGGGAGAATAGGGATGATGTGAAGATGGGCTTGCTACAGGATAAGGTGGACAGAATGGAGTCCACCCTCAAAAAGATTATGATGGATAACAACCAGTTTATGGGAACTGCGGTTGACTACATTAATAATATCACGCAAGAGCTGAACGTTGGGTCCCCTGTCAAGATTGATGATACCAAAGAAGACGATGATGATTAGATTGGGCTAAAAAAGTGTACCAGATCATCAAAGAAGAAGAAGATTCAAGAGAGGATTCTGGAGCTCTCAAATCTGAATGCGGCCATCAGTATGATGTCAAAGGCCAAAAAAGATATGGAGGCAACTCTGCTAGAGTTTGCCTAGTTCCTTTGCCTTGTGTTTTTCATTTTTTTGTGTTTCTATTGCTGGGATTCAGTTTCTATTTACTAGTTTTAGGCTGGTTTTGTCGTTGGGTTCGAGTCTGCTGGCAGGCTGGGTTTTTGGCCCTATCTCTTTTTGGTGGGTTTAATGTCTTATCTTTTGTAACTACCTTGTACGGGGTTTTGGGTCCCCGCAAAAACCCATTTTCACAAGTATTCAAAAACTATATTTAAACTTGAAGGTTATATAAGTAATTTTAATTTGACTGATTCAGTCTAATGATTATCTACTTTAAATATAATATAATAATAGTATTATATGCTTTATATTTATAATTCTATAAATCATTTTGTTAGGCCATTTTCTTGTTACAACAAAATCCTTTGAAATGGCCTCCTCCCTGCAAATGTTTCATGATTTATGTCCTGCCTTGTGCTCTTTATTGTGTCACCTTGCTTCAGCCCAGGTCGCGTCTGCTAATTCACAAAGCCCAGAAAGTTGTTCAAGTCCTAAGGTCTGCTGGAAATGTTCTCAAAATTTACCACAGTGTTGAAAACCCACAGTGTTTACAAAAATCCATGATGTTTTCGATCTTTTGCCGATAACCTATGTTGTTTTTGACCCCCTTGTCTTCCAGCTTTGTGTTCTTATCTGTTGACGTGTCAAAAACTTTGTGTGTTTTCGATCCTCTTTCATCGAAAATATTGTGTATTTTCGATCTCGCACTAGTTCCTTGTTTACTGGCATTTCCTATCTGCGCAGGTGCGATCGGTGGTGGGCCTGGGTTTGCAAATGCTTTAAGGTGATTGGTTGTTACATGATTGCATGTCAGAGTTTTCTGACATGCGACCATGTGACCAGTTCTTGCCTTGCGTGTGGGGCCCGTTGGCGGGAGGGCTGTGTTCCTACTGGTGCACATGTGGCAACCTGTGATTGGCTGTCGCATGGTCGCATGGTCGCATAGATCATTTTCAGGCTATGCGATCATGCAACCGCTTGCCACGTGTCCTTGGGGCCCGTTGGCAGAAATGGTCTGGTTGCAGTTCCATGGTCCTGGAGGTGGTGATGTGGCGACCTTTGGTTGGCTGTCGCATGATCGCATAGCCTTTCTCTTGGCTATGCAATCATGCGACCAGGTGACATGTGTCCGCGGTGCTGAGGTGGATTTGCTTCTTGGGACCGTCTGCCATGTGGTGCTAGATGCTGAGTTTCTATTGGTCAACGTGGGTGTGTTCGTTGTGGGCCCGCTGTCAGTGGTGGTCATGTGGTGGCCTTTGGTTGGCTGTCGCATGATTGCATAGCCCAGTTTTTGGCTATGCTATCATGCGACTAATTAACACGTGTCCCTAGGGCCTGTCTATATTTGCTCGGTGGTCTCGCTGGCAGGTGGTGTCATGGTGGTTTCCGATTGGTCCGTGCTGGCGGGATGGTGGATTTGAACATGGGCCCAAGTGGGGTTTTTTGGCGGTGTTTTGATGGCCGACAGGTTGCATGTTTGCGGCTTGTCGCATGTTCGCGTAGGCTAGTTTCCCAGCTTGCAAACATGCGACAAACCTTGTTGTGGCAGGCGGTGGCATCGGCAGTTAAGAGAAGGCAGTGGTTATGGGTTGTCGCATGTTCACATAACCCATTTTTGGGTTATGTGATCATGCGACCAAGCATAATTTGGAGCCCATTTCTTGTGGTGGTGAGAGATGTGACTGCGCAGTTGCACGACTGGAGGTGAACGGTCAGGAAAACATAAAGCCCGCGAAATGCAAAGTGACCGTTGGGATTCAAATTTAAATTTTGTAGAGTGTTTCCAGTGACAGAGGGTACCAAAATTTATGGCTTTGGTGGCAGTTTTGACTTGGTTTGGTGGCGGTTGGTGTCGCGGTGTGGTCTAGGGTGCTTGACGGTTGTTTGTAGAGGGATTTGTACCATGAGGAATGATTACAATCTTGGCTCGAGAAGTGTTTGCAGCTAGTTGATTGGACTGTTTGAGCTTCTTGCTGTGGCTTAACCCCTTGTCATGTCTGTGTTAATTTCTTGGTGGGGTTAGGTGGATTTGAATCTTGTTTTCAAATGATCATTGTGCTTGTAATGTAACCCTGGTATAAAGGGATTTTGATGATCATTTTGTGGCATTGGGAGTTAGATTTTCAAACTTTTCTGGTTGTGAGTCTTTCTGCTAGTCTGAATTGTAATGATCTGTTTAGGTGTATTTTGACAACAGAAAGAAAATTGCAGGTCTAAGCTATAGTTTGCAAGCTTGTTTGTTTAGATGGATTGTATGCACTTAAGGATTCTTCAAACTTAATACAGATATATGACTCTTATCTCTCCTCTATGTCATTGCAGATAGATTTTGAGTTTTCTAGCTCACTGCATGTTTATCCATGTATATGTCTTCATTTTTCAGTTCTAATCCAGGATTAGATTAAATCATGCTCTAGATGAGACATAGGTCTATCTCTTGTCTATGTGAGGATTTCATATAAGTAGTAAAGGAGATTATAGATGTGTTTATGGCTTTGAATCTCAGGTATAATGCTGGTGTGTGTGTGTGTGACCTATGTAAGAAAATTTGCCCAATGGATGAGGCACTGGCCTAGATGAGTATTTCCTTGTTAACATATCCTGACTTAGATTGTAATGATTCAAACACATAAATTAAGAGCCATCCTTTAGATTTTTAGTATTTGGTTGTATAAGGTCCTACCCCATAGCAATGGAGAGTCAATGAGTGTGTGGTTAACATTCAATACTTTCTTGCTATCCACTTATCTGTTATATGAACCCAGCCCTTGGTATGTGAAGTATATTTTATGCTGGGTTAGGTGCACTCGCCTTGGTTTTACAGAGCCAAAAGAAGAAGAGGGAAGTCTTGTCCCTATAGTTGGTCTAGTTACCCTAAGACCTTTTTCCATTTTGGAGCTAACCATTCCTAAAATCCTCTGAGGGTATATTGGCAGCCTGTTAGAGCATAAGCGTCATTTTGGACACCAACAAGATGGTGACTTTGCTGGGGAAGAAGTAAAAGATAGCAAGTTTTCCCGCTTGGCTGGATCATCCCAGAGTCTTGGTTGAAGATCATAGTTATAGAGTTAGATATAAAAATAAAGCATTTGCTACATTTTCTCACCTAGTTGTGAGTGGCGGCTCTGAGTTCTCTATTTGATCAGTGTATTTCCTGATAGACAGTGTGTTTATCCTGGTATAGTTTTGTGTTGGTTGGAAGAAGAAACAAAGAATATATTTCCTCTCTAGGGAGGTGGCAGCTCTGCATGACAAAGTTATCTGATGGAGTTCCAATGGTGAGCTCTAGATCTGCCCTGCCTTTCAGTCAACAAAGTTTCTACTGAAAAATTCCAGGTATTCTCTTATTAAAAATGTTTCCCTATCAAGTGTTAAGCACTGCATAAAGGGATGAGTATTAGTGGGTAGTTCTCTGTTGATCCTATCATGAGTGATATTGATTATGAGAATCTTCTCATCAAGATTGCTACTCTTAAGAAGAGGATTGTAGAGAGCAATGCTGAGATCTGGTAGTTAGAGGAGGACAAGAGGTTGCTAGGATTAGTGGCTCCTGATGATGTTCATGGGGAGGTCATTGTTTCTGATGTTGAGTCTTATCATGCAGAGAGTGTTGACTATGAAGCTAATTTTGAGATCAGTGCATATGAGGATGTTGAAGATGAATTTTAGGTTGATAGCATTTCCATCATGTCTGTAGATTTTTCTTCTTTTCAACATCAGGATTCTTTCTTCTTGTCTTGGTTGGATGATGTTTTGTGTGAAGAGGAGAATTATGAATATGATGCAGATGATGATTCCTACAAGATTGTTTCACACAAGATGATCTAAGGCTAGAGATGTTTGTCCTTGTTCCTGACAGGGATGATATTTGTAGCATTGAGGGTGAAGTTGATGAAGATGAAAACAAAGCCCAAAGTCCATTAAGCAGTGAAAGGATTTCAGCACTCTTGGCTGAAGAATTTCAGAGGTGGGACATAAATTCTTTGGGTGAAAATGTTGATGCAGTGTTCCCCTGTCACCAAATTTTTGATGAAGACCTTCACTTGGTTTATGATCTAGTCAATGAGGGCATCATTGGAGAACCAGGTTGCTCAGTGGCTGAGGCAATGTATGAAGGTGAATCTAAGGATCCTAGTCCTTCTCAGCCAGGTATTTTTTATGTAATGCATGATGCTCAGTATGTTTAATTTTTTGATGCATTGCAAGGTGAGCTTTTTATTTTTTTAAGTCATCAAAAAGTGGATGATGTTCCCTACTTCTTAGAATTTGAACATAAATGTAATAGTCATGACTGGAAAAGCATGGGTAGTGATCAACATAGTTTCATTCTTTAGCCCATGGTTATTCACATATGCTTGCAGCAAGGTGGTCATGAAATTTTCAGGTGGCTGGTTGCATATGTGGATGAAAATCAGATTTTTGATTCAGGAGGGTCACTGGATTTCTTTTGGGGGCCTTGAGCCTGGTTGTAAATCTTGTAAATGATGTAAATAGTCTTTCCCTTTCCTATTGTGTGTTTCCTTCCTGGCTTGTTCCCTGCATTTTTTGAGGTCCCTTGTTTTGTCCAGTGGGTTGGTCTGCTCTCCCAGTGATTCTGGACCCTTGCCATGCCTGCAAGAGGCATGCATCCCCAACCAGAGCCACTGTTAGGCCATTTTCTTGTTACAGCAAAATCCTTTGAAATGGCCTCCTCCCTGCAACTGTTTCATGATTTATGTCCTGCCTTGTGCTCTTAATTGTGTCACCTTGCTTCAGCCCAGGTCGCGTCTGCTAATTCACAAAGCCCAGAAAGTTGTTCGAGTCCTAAGGTCTGCTGGAAATGTTTTCAAAATTTACCACAGTGTCGAAAACCCATAGTGTTTACAAAAATCCATGATGTTTTCAATCTTTTGCCGATAACCTAATAACCTACGTTGTTTTCGACCCCCTTGTCTTCCAGCTTTGTGTGCTTATCTGTTGACATGTCAGAAACTTTGTGTGTTTTCGATCCTCTTTCATCAAAAACATTGTGTGTTTTCGACCTCGCACTAGTTCCCTATTTGCTGGCATTTCCTATTTGCGCAAGTGCAATCAGTGGTGGGCCCAGGTTTGCAAATGCTTTAAGGTGATTGGTTGTCGCATGATCGCATGTCAGAGTTTTCTGACATGCGACCAGTTCTTGCCTTACGTGTGGGGCCCGTTGGCGGGAGGGCTGTGTTCCTGCTGGTGCACATGTGGCAGCCTGTGATTGGCTGTCGCATGGTCGCATAGCCCATTTCTGGGCTATGCGATCATGCGACCGCTTGCCACGTGTCCTTGGGGCCCGTTGGCAGAAATGGTCTGGTTGCAGTTCCATGGTCCTAGAGGTGGTGATGTGGCGACCTTTGGTTGGCTGTCACATGATTGCATAGCCTTTCTCTTAGCTATGCGATCATGTGACCAGGTGACATGTGTCCGCGGTGCTGAGGTGGATTTGCTTCGTGGGACCATCTGCCATGTGGTGCTAGATGCTGAGTTTCTATTGGTCGATGTGGGTGTGTTTGTTGTGGGCCCGCTGTCAGTGGTGGTCATGTGGCGGCCTTTGGTTGGCTATCACATGATCACATAGCCCAATTTTTGGCTATGCTATCATGCGACCGATTGACACGTGTCCCTAGGGCCCATTTGTATTTGCTCAGTGGTCTCGCTGGCAGGTGGTGTCATGGCAGTTTTCAGTTGGTCCGTGCTGGCGGGATGGTGGAATTGAACACGGGCCTAGGTGGGGTTTCTCGGTGGTGTTTTGACGGCCAGCAGGTTGCATGTTTGCGGCTTGTCGCATGTTCGCGTAGGCTAGTTTCCCGGCTTGCGAACATGCGACAAACCCTGTTGTGGCAGGCGGCGACATTGACAGTTAAGAGAAGGCAGTGGTTATGGGTTGTCGCATGTTCACATAACCCATTTTTGGGTTATGCGATCATGCGACCAAGCGTAATTTGGAGCCCATTTCCTGTGGCGGTGAGAGATGTGACTGCGCAGTTGTGCGACTGGAGGCGAACGGTCAGGAAAACATAAAGCCTGCGAAATGCAAAGTGACCGTTGGGATTCAAATTCAAATTCTGCAGAGTGTTTCCAGTGATAGAGGGTACCAAAATTTATGGCTTTGGCTACAATTTTGACCTGGTTTGGTGGTGGTTGGTGTTGCGGTGTGGTCTAGGGTGCTTGACGATTGTTTGCAGAGGGATTTGTACCATGAGGAATGATTACAATCTTGGCTCGAGAAGTGTTTGCAGCTGGTTGATTGGACTGTTTGAGCTTCTTGCTGTGGCTTAACCCCTTGTCATGTCTGTGTTAATTTCTTGGTGGGGTTAGGTGGATTTGAATCTTGTTTTCAAATGATCATTGTGCTTGTAATGTAACCCTGGTATAAAGGGATTTTGATGATCATTTTGTGGCATTGGGAGTTAGATTTTCAAACTTTTCTGGTTGTGAGTCTTTCTGCCAGTCTGAATTGTAATGATCTGTTTAGGTGTATTTTGACAACAAAAAGAAAACTGCAGGTCTAAGCTATAGTTTGCAAGCTTGTTTGTTTAGATGGATTGTATGCACTTAAGGATTCTTCAAACTTAATACAGATATATGACTCTTATCTCTCCTCTGTGTCATTGCAGATAATTTTGAGTTTTCTAGCTCACTACATGTTTATCCATGTATATGTCTTCATTTTTTAGTTCTAATACAGGATTAGATTAAATGATGCTCTAGATGAGACATAGGTCTATCTCTTGTCTATGTGAGGATTTCATATAAGTAGTAAAGGAGATTATAGATGTGGTTATGGCTTTGAATGTCAGGTATAATGCTGGTGTGTGTGTGTGACCTATGTAAGAAAATTTGCCCAATGGATGAGGCACTAGCCTAGATGAGTATTTCCTTGTTAACATATCCTGACTTAGATTGTAATGATTCAAACACATAAATTAAGAACTATCCTTTAGATTTTCAGTATTTGGTTGTATAAGGTCCTACCCCATAGCAATGGAGAGTCAATGAGTGTGTGGTTAACATTCAGTACTTTCTTGCTATTCACTTATCTGTTATATGAACCCAGCCCTTGGTATGTGAAGTATATTTTATGCTGGGTTAGGTGCACCCGCCTTGGTTTTGCAGAGCCAGAAGTAGAAGAGGGCAGTTTTGTCCCTATAGTTGGTCCAGTTACCCTAAGACCTTTTTCCATTTTGGAGCTAACCATTCCTAAAATCCTCTGAGGGTATATTGGCAGCCTGTTAGAGCATAAGAGTTTTCGAACACCAACACATTTTATAATTATTAAAATTATTTGTATAATTTGTCTTACTAAAAAATTGAATAAAATTTTGAATAATTTATCAATATATAAATTATTAATTAAAGTCAGTTAAATATTAGATTGAAATTCTTCTACTTAGAATTCAGTATTAAGAGACATTTATTTTATTAAAAAGAGACATAATATTAATCTCTCACATTTAACAAGAGTTGATCTTTAATAGATTTATTGAAAATCATTGGCATCACAAAGAAACAAAATGTCAACTGAATTAATATTGTTACATTCTTTATGTACTAGCTAATATATACTCTGTATTTAAAATATGCCAAGATGCATCCAAGCTTGAATTTTTCAACTTTAATTTTTTCTCTTGATGAAAAATTCAAACCCTCCATGCATCTTATTTTAAATATAGAGTATATATTAGCACGTAATACATTGAAGTAATTGATTTAATTAGGGTTATCATTTAGCATTACAATTTATATCATGGTTAGGGTTAACATTAGGGTTAGAATTTGGTTTAGCTTCATTATTATGATTAGGGTTAGGGCTTAGTGTTAAGGTGGGGTTGATGATCATTCTTACTATAGAAAAATAGTTTTGGTTTGGATAGAATTAGGACAAGAATTAGAATTATTTTTAGAGTTAGGGTTTAAGTTAAAAGTATTATAGTTAGTATTATGATTTAGGTTTAGGATTAATGTTTGGATTATTCTACTATTTTTTCCATCTCCATAAAAAAAGGGAGCCAGCTGTTACATTCTTTATGTATTAATGAAAGCGCATTTGATAAAGCTGATCTTTGCTTGCTCTGCTGGATTGATAATGACTTATATATTGCAGATCAAACACATGGCCTTTCAACGAAAGCAACCGCCAAATAATCTTCTGCTGTCACATAACAGAAAACAACTCTCATTTAATGGAGACAGTGAAAACAGTGTTCTCTGCTGGAATAAGCTCAGATCATTTGCTGTCAGTTAACAGAAAGAATCGAGCGCATTAAAGAATCGGGTTAATGCCGGGGTGCATCTAAGTTGTGAAAATCTTGTTCAAATCTTCTTTAATGATAAATACATTTTATATTTTTAAATTAAGTTCTGTATGTATAATATAAAAACTTCCATGGCTATATTTATATGAACGCCCTTGCGTAAGCACAGATAATACCAAATTTTTCAAGTAGAAATGGAAGGGTTTATCTTTCTTTAATCAATTACCAACCATTAAAGATTTTTTTTTATTGATCAAGGTTGGCGAGGTTGATTTAGTGTGACTTCTTTAATAGATTTGTGCACCGTAATTCAGGTGGCCAGACTGATCAAAATTGCGACAGAAAAAATCATGTTTTGATCCTCCTGCTCGATATCTTTCTTGTTTTCACAAATTCTGAGTTAAATTATACAATTAAACCACTTCACCTCGAAACGTAGCAGATTAATGAGGTATCTGCAAAGCTTCGTTATTGAGAAAAAAGTTAGATTATTCTCCCAACTTGAACGGCATTCCCATTATTGAACTTCTATGGAAAAGTTGTATGTCAGTTGCATTCTCATTATTGTTAGTTGCATTCCTATTTTTTAATTAGATAAGATCAACAAATCGGTTAGATGAATCTCTGAACAAAGCAAACTGTTTGATTTCTAAATTGGAAAGTCACACCATTTTTTAAGTGACAAATCTTCATAACTTCAACGATCATATTTAATCACAATATATTCCTGCAAGCGCTCGGTTTGAGTTCCTCCGCGTCAGAGTTATTTGCTCTGCAAGCGAGCAATTTCCTCACCGTTTCCTTAAAATGTCAACTGCTCTTCAATTCTCTTTTCAGTGCTTTCTTGATCTCATTCAAGAAATACCTACTCAAAAATAGCTCAGGAACGGTGTTTTAGGGTTTGGAGCAAAGCAAAAAGCTTGGCAGATAACAATGGATGACGTTGGCTTTGCAGGCATGCAATCAGTTTCTTGCGAACCAGAGGAAAAAGATGAGCTTCTGGAGAGTATATGGATTCGATTTTTCGCCGGGGGTTGTGAAAGATCCTACATAACCTCAGATGCCCTAACTCTGGCGTCAGACGTTGCAGAGGAGCACGGAGCAATCATCAGCTCTTTTAAAGAAAATCAAATCTTTGTGGAAGGAAATAGAGGAAATCAGATTGAATTGCCATTAAAGCAGCAATCAGAATTCAATTATGGTGGATTGTCAACAGTAGAAGATGTTGAAAGCCTCCCTTACCTTGAAGAACAGAGTAGATTGCTGTCAGTTGTAAATCGGGAACAATTGATGCCTATTCCTGTGGCGGCAAAGGTAAGGACCAATTCTTCACTTGAAGAATCCGAGCATTTAAATGCGAATTCGGCCGTTCTCGACAATAAAGCTGCAATTTTGCCGAAACGAGGTGAAATACAAAAAGAAAAGCATTACAGAGGGGTTCGGAGGCGTCCATGGGGGAAATTCGCGACAGAAATATGGGACTCGAGGAGGCAGGGGAGGAGGGTTTGGCTGGGCACATTCTCCACTGCAGAAGTGGCAGCCATGGCGTACGACAAAGCTGCTCTGAAAATGAGGGGGCCTCGCACATTCCTCAACTTTCCAGTTGATATTGTGTCTCGGGCATTGGCGAATGACCTCGATTCAGGAACCGCCATTTCTCACACCAGTTCTGCAACTTTCCATGATATTTTGTGCAGAAAAAGAGGGTTCTTGGAAGAGGAGCAGCAGCCACAGATGAAAAGATTCAAAACCCAGCAGCAAATTTGGACTGGTGATGGCGTTGGTGATGATATTTTGGGCTCATTTGAATTGGATTATTGGTTAGAATTGTTTCTCTCTGCTGAAACCAACGAATTCATGAGCTTGTTAAAACCTGACATTAGAGATGGATTATTGTAAACCGGTACAGATCAGTGAAAATTAATTTCAGTTGATACCTATACTTTATACAAGAAAATATCGGTCTTCTTTTTTTTAATTGTGTCATTGGATAAGTATCTCAAATAGGAAGAGAAAGCTACACATTCAATCTTCATACTTTTTGTGGTTTTTTTTTATAAATGTTTTTCGTAGAATTATGTATATAAGAGTTTGAATCTTATCCAACCATCACATTATATAATTACGATTATTTGAAAGATAATTGAAAATTACTAACAATATTAATTAAAAATTTATTCACATTGTAATGAAAATAGATGTTTTATTATAAGTTTTTTTAAAATAATAATTTTTTAATTAATTTATATTGAAATTTCTATGATTTTATCTTTTCGTTTTCTCATATCCTTTGAGATTGAAATGTAGTTGTCAATTCTTTTGCTAAATGGCCTTCATGCTCTCTATTGAGACTCTCTTTCTTGTAATTAGGTTAACCAATTTTTCCATTGACTTCAAAATTATGTTGGCTAATCATTATACAAGTCATTCTTTCTTTTTTTTATTGTCATGTTTTCTTGGAGTCATGGATTTTTGGGATCCTCATTTCTAGTTTGCCACACACCTAGGAACTATAGGCAATGACCATAACTTAACTTGTGTTTAAATATCTTAATTTGAGCCAATCAAAATACACTATTTTTTGTAATAATATTACATTCTCTTATTTCATGAACCTAAAAAGTAAAATATTTAACATTTCAAATTTTTGGCCAAAATAATTTAGTTGATATGAGTCATTTTCTCATAGTCAGATAAATTTTTAAAGCATGGTGGGACCACCTTCGCCACTTTATATCTGCAACATTTATACTCCATAGATATAATTTGAATAAGGAGATATTAAAAATATTCCAAATGTTTTAGGATTTATATTATATTATTAAAATTATTATATTATAATATAATTTTATATTTTTATTTAAAATATTATATTCATATCATTTTATAATAGATTTCTATATTATTTAATGTTATATTATTATATTACTATTCATATTTAAAATTATATTTGTATTATATTATAATTGATTAATATTTATATATTATTCAATGTTATTTACATGTAATATTAAATACCATATAAATATTTATATTTATATTAGTTTATGTTATATTTTTTTATATTATTTTAACTTATATTATATTTATAATAAATTACATTTATTTATATAAATATTTATGTACCTTACTTTCATCTGTGAGTAATAACGTCAATAAGGGTGATTCTCATTCATTGCATCAAGATTTGATCTATGTTCTCTATTAATTTACGTTTAGCAATTACCCCATTAGTTGTAGGTGTCTAACTTACCCTCAGAAGGAAGAAAATTACAATGTTGATATTCCCAAGATTTTTGTCAAAATTGAGTTGGTTAGTAGTGGTCTCCTCCTTGAAAACATGAACCCTATGCCTAAGAAGAAAAATCTCAACAAAAGTGAGTATATTGATGTGGATAAAGAGGATACAAAAGAGGAGACTGATTCTTAGGAGGGACGGGTTATTCATATTAATCTTTGCATATATGTACATTGTTAGTCATTTATTTGATTCCCTACCTTGATCACATTGACTTGGCTCAAATATGCCAAGTGTCTACAAGATAAGCCAGAATAGTTGTCTTTAGCAATGCCAGTAATGCAATTCATTTGGAGAAAACAAACAAATTTAAATCCATTTTTCCTCAAATTAATATAAAGGGAGAGGGACCCAAGTCCCTCACTAATTAAAGAAAAAAATCCATTTTTCCTCAAATTAATATAAAGGGAGAGGGACTCAAGTCCCTCACTAATTAAAGAAATAATAATAATTTAGATTTGACCTTACATAAACCTTAGCAGTAAATCAAATGCTAATTTATGGGGAGTGACTGGGATTTACTATACTAAAGCCTATAAATACTTTAAGCATAACACAAATATCCCATCCTAGCTAAAGGCAGGGACTCCAACTAATGGTAGCTCTTGTTTAATTAGATAAGATCATCAATACCATTTGTTGAATATTTGAACAACAAAAAATGTTTTATTTTTCATATTAGAAACATGAGCTAAAATTTTAATTTAGATTTCATATTTTGTTCATGTTTATATTATAGTTTATTGACTTTTGTTAATTAAAAGTATATGGAAATTATCTAGTGGATCTATTGATAAACTAGGTAGTTATAAAAAGTAATTAGATCAAGTTTGTAACTTTATTGTACTATTATTAGAGTATTTATGTAGGGGACACTAGATAATATATATACTATGTCAACTAAAAATTTGATGTAGTATTTTGGATGAACTTATCTATAAAGACTATGCACCCTTTCCTTAAAGGATCAATTATAATTATCAATGTCTAGATATATCAAATGATTTCCAAATATTTTCTTATGAGAATTTTGGCCCACTTTTGATTTTCATTCTTGTACAATTTCCAAATAATTTAAACCCCCATAGCTTCATTCATGAGATTCCATCTCCTCAATCCTACAACATCTGAATTCTTTGGAATACAAACTCTTTCCAACATTAGAAGGGGAATCTTGTCTTGGTCCTAACTACCATTCAAAGAGAACCTTCACATTCTTTTTTCAATCAAATTTAAAATTTTGACTAGAATCCTCATGCACATCATAGAGTAGACTGGGATGACAGACACTACCACCTTTAACATAAATATTCTCCCAACAAAAGATAGCCACTAAATTTTCTATCCATCTATTCTATTGATGCAAAATCAAAGAGTTTATTCTATAATACTGGACAACTTGCCTCTACAAAGAGAGGAATGCCCAAACATTTCCTAGTAGGAATTTTACCTTGTTTGATACTCAAAATCCTACAAACTTATCTCTACTTCTCAAGATTAGTATTAAAAAGAGAACATCTAAATTGTGTCATTTCACCATCCACACTAAAATTTCACAATATTTATGAAGTGTAGATTACATGTATCTAGCTTCACTAATAGTGGCTTCCCATAATAAAAGGGTGTAATATGAAAATTATTGGTGAGAGAAAGCCCCAAGCCCTAGAGAAATTTTAATGTCTTTCCATCTACATTCATCATGGTTCTTCAAAATAAGTCACCCAAGCAACTCAACCATGTGAATATATAAAGAGGGAGAGAGGTTCTCACCTTGGTGAATACCCCTAGAAGACATAAAAGATTCTTGTGGTCTCCCATTCACAACCATAGAGAATCTTGGACTCCTAATACTACTTCTAATCTAATTTATACAATGATCTCAAATCTAAAGGTTCTAAAGATTTTAAGGAGAAAAGGTCTTTCCACCTGGTCATAAGCCTTCTTAATGTTGAGCTTAACCAACATTGTCAGTTTTGGGTCTTCTTACCAAATCAATCACCTCACAGGAAATGATGATACCCTCCATGATAGAATAACCTAGGGAAAATCTACTTTTCTCCTCTAAGATAATGGAACTAGAAGCACTTTAATCTATTATCTATGACTTTGGAGATCACCTTATATACAACATTAAATACAATGTATCATGGATCTAAAATCATTGAAAGATATAAATTTTGTCTTGGGCATCAACTCTATAAAGGTATTGTTCAGGACTTTGTAGATATAGGCTTCTAATCTTGAGTCCTCCACTACTCCCCAAAGATCCATCAATGTTAATAGTTTCCCAAAACTTCTGATAGAAACCTGCTAGGAAACCATTAGGGTCCGACAATTGATCATTCCCCAACAATAAAATAATATAGATCTCTCTTCCTCTAACTCAATGAACCCCAACAACATATTCTTCTGTGATTGTTAGACCAAGCTTGGGATGATGCCCAAAAATCCCTCAACATTATCAAGATCAATTTTTTTTATCAAAACTTAAGAGTTTACAAAAAAATCTCACTGCTTCCTTATTGATATCTTCTCTATTAGTCAAGAGATTTCCAACTTCATTATGAATTTATAAGATTTTTTTTCAATCTCCAAGATTTAACAAAAGAATGAAAGAACTTGGTATTGCAATCTCAAACTTTCAACTAGCATTCCCTCAACTTATTCTTCCAAAAAATATCCTCTTTCACTTGTACATCCAAAAAATCTTTGCATTAATTTTTTTTTCTTATGATATTCCATATTAGACATCCCATTTGAATAATATGAGTGTGGAGTTTCTCGAGGGCTTCCTCTATTCTAGAATTCTCCAAGAAGACTTTTTTGATATATCTTCTATTCCACTCTTTCAAATTCTCTTTTACATGTTGTAATTTCTTAAATAATATGAAATCCTCCATACCATAAAAAATTGGAGCCTACCTCCACCATGAATCAATAAAATCTACAATGTTAGGGTCTCAAAGCCACATTATTTCAAACTTGAAGGGGGATATGGTTGGGAATAGATCATCTTGAAAATACAAAGAGATTGGTTAGTGGTCAAGCCCCAAAAATGGGAGGATGTAAGCTTTAAACACAAAAGGGAAAGTAGACCAATCTCTAGAAACAAAAAATCTATCCAACTTTTCTAAAATATTTTAGAAACCTTCTCTCCTATTTGTCCAAGTAAAAAGATCCCTTTTCAATGAAATATCCTCCATGTTGTTAGCTAAAATGAATGGTTAGAAGTTTGATTGAACTTCTCTTGTGGTGCCACATTTGCCCCATTTATTAGGAACAAAAGTGGATTTGAAATCACCTCCAAAAATAATCAGGGAGGAGCCATGAGTCCTTGTATGAAACCACCAATATGCTTCCATAGAGTGCATCTATGACCTGTGGCCATGGGACCATAAATATTAATGAAAACATATCTCCCTAGATTGTCTCTAGATAGTCTTATTTTTTCCACTTGCCAATGAGATCCTTTGAAAAATTTAGTAGAAGTCCCCTTATCTGGGTTCCATAAAAAATCCCAGCCCTTCAGATGCACCAACATCTTCCAAACAAAAACCTTCCCAACTCTTCTATTTCTTGACGAGCTTTGTAAATTCCTCCTGACATAAGTTTATCTCTTGAAGAAGAATAAAATCTATTTTTTCATGATCAAAACAATGTTTGATCAAATTTATTTTGTCAAAGGCATTACAAACTTTGACAGTCCATAAAATGGACTTCATGGTTCCTTGAGAAGGGAGAAGCCCTTCCCAGTTCTTAGTTTTCTTTTCTATTTGGCATTACCTATTGTTCTAATTTAACTATTTCCCATTTAGGTCCTATTCTTCTTTTCTCCCCCACTTTTTCTTTAGGCATTTAGATAAATTTTGAATTACCATAATTTTCTCAAAACATTTTCTTCATTTCCAAAATCAATATACTAAACTCCCCATCTATGAGAATATCTTCTATCTCCTCAGACTTATACTATATAAAGAAACTATCAAAAGGGAATCCATATGCTCAATAATGACATCTGAAGTAACATTGATGGGAGATTTCAAAACATTACCTATGTCTTCCACCACTGGTTAGCAATCAAATGAGATTGGGCACTTCAAGCCATATACAAATTTAACATGTTCATATAGTGGAACTATCTCACTATTCAAAATCAGTTCCTCTAACTTTTAAAAATGGTCTCAAAGGGGCACTAAAAATTCTTCATGGTCCATTTAGGCCCCTTCAACACCCAACATTGTGATAACATGCGTATCCTTCTCTAGAGAGTGCAGGGGTTTCATATTCATGATAATAGTCTCATTTAGACTAGGGTTTGAGTCTTCACTTCTACACAACTCATCTCCTGAAGTCTTCTCTCTATTTGTATTTTTTTAGATATTTGGATCACTCTATTGATGTAAGCTTCATATACCCATTCTTTCCCTTTAAGATTTAAGGTACACTCCAAATCCATATGACCAAAGGCTTTGCATAGTTTTCATTTATCCAATATTTCTTCAACTTCAACAAAGTAGATCTCCAAAAACCAACATTTGAACATAGTCTAATATCCTTAGGGAGTGGTGGAACTAGTTTCTAGCTCATGAAAATCCTCTCATGTGTATGCTAAAATCCTTCTTTCCAACTCCTTCGTCAACCTTGATGAATTTGACCAACTTTTCATTTATTTATTTCAAATTATCCATATCCTGATATTCAAATAGTAGATTGTAGATCCAGATCTAGACGGACACCTCCTTCATCTCCACTTTTGAAGGATTGAAGTTGGGTTCCCAATCTTTCAAGAAGAACCCAACACCTTCCCATCATGTAGGATCAGTTATTAAGGATCCAATGTTTAGTCGAGGCTGTATCAATGATGACCAAATAAAATGCATTTTGGTAGGATTTTAAAGTCAACTTTGTAAGGCCAATATTCCTCACACCATCCTAAATCAAGAAAGGATAGGCCACTCCCTAGCCCCTTCGTAAAGAAACCCTTCTTCTTTAACCATTTTACAGAGTCATTCCATCTTGGGTGTTCAATGTCAACCACTTAATTCTATTATTGTTGGTCTGGATGCATACCTAGGAATGACCATCTATCACTAGTTTTTCCTTCGACTTCCAAATATTTTTTACCACTTTGTACCAATTGGTATTACTCTTCTCCAGAAGCTTCGAGTAGCCATTTCCACTAATGGGATTCTTAGGATAAACCTCTTGCGAGTGCCACACCACAAAATAATGCTTCCCACCCACTCTTCTGGGTGGTGTCCATGCAGAGAAATCCCTTGAGGGATATTTCAACACCCTTGTCCTTATATGCCTATGCTTATGCCTTGCCATGCTTGTAACCTCCCACAAACCCTCAAGTTCACTCATGCACCCACTCCATTCATTATAACTTGGGGGAAAAAGGACAAAAAATATTCTCAATACGTTCCAGTAATCATTTGTTGGACAATCAATGAAAAATTATCTAATTGTTCAACAATTAATGTAATTAATAAATAAAAGAAGGACAAGTTATTAAAATTGAAAAATATGAGATCAAGAAATTGTTTTATAGTAGTTGATGATATTTAGAAGAATATTAAAAATAAAAGAAATCTTTAATTTAAAAAATAAAATTTAAATTTTCTATTTAGAAAGGTGAGGAATAATTTTATGTTTGTAAATATTAATTACAAAAATATAATGTTGCTACATTCAAAAAAATCAAAATTGAATACACATATTTAAAAAAATATTATTTAAGATAATTTTTTTTATATTTGTAAATAAAAATATAATATTTATAAATTCAAAAAATAAAAATAATATACATATACAAATATCTCAACAATAATATATAATTTTTAATTTATAAAAATATATATTGTTAAAAGTTATATTTTATAATTAAGATAAATATAACTATTATTTTTTGATCGGTAAAATGCTGAAGCCCTAAAGCTTTATTAATATTACAAATAAATGAAGTTTTACATACGGAACCCCGCTCAGTGCTGGCACTGGTAGGAAAGAGCAGGGTAGAGAAAACCTCCAGCCATGCCTGGGACCGAAGTCCAGATACTAATACATACCTTCATGGGCATTCCCACGACTTGATAAAACTTGAGATTTGAAACATTCATAATCCTTAGTGGGCATACCCACTGTTTAACCTTGTCTACAAAAACTTATACCAGAGATCTATACTTCCTTCTTACAAATTAATTACATGCTTTGATTTCTGTATACATATACATAGAGCTTCATTTTCTGCAAATCCGCTCCCAATCCTATGAAGAAGAAATTATTTTGGCACCGTTGAGTGTTTCATCCTGAAAGAAAACAAAGGACCAAAAACCTTTTCTTTCTACATGGTTAGTGTTCCGTAATATATTAAGAGATAGATGACAGCCTTTAATATTCTAACACAAATAAGAAACTAGGATACCTGAATCAGTGCACCAGGCATAACCTTACCAAATATTCTAAAGTCAAAGAAAGTGCCACATAAAAATAATCATAAATATTATCCTCCCTTGCTGTCTCAGAATAAGTTTTAGTTAATCTAATCCTTATTACAAATTATTTAAAAAATTTAATTCTAAAAATCAGATCCTCCTTAAAAACTATACATTATAATCTACATTATGATCATGTACTACATTAAAAATGTCTTCATGACCGTGGCATTTACAAATCTTATACTAAAACAGAGCCCAAGAAATCAAACCTTATGGAGTGAGGGGATTCAAATAGAATGCAATTAAAACAAGGGGAATCTACACACTCCCTTTAATCATATCAAACTCTATATAAAAACACTGTATACCAAATATAAAAAAGCCCTTCCTACTAAAGATGCTCAAAACCCCTGTTGAAAATAACAAAGCTCCACCTGCATCACCTTTTATCGGTTAGAAATTATACCAATTGGCATAATTCTGAATGAATATAAATTCCTTCATAACTGTATTCAATAAACCACCGCATTGACAACGAATAAGGGTTGATGATACACAGTAATATCAGTACGATGCTGAAATCCATAAGCATCACAGCATGATTTAGCCAATATAGCATATCATTCACCAGAAAAATGAAAAACAAACACCTCCTCCGCCCGCCACCCACTGATTGGGCTCCTCCACCGCCATCTGCGGCACCGCCGCCGCCCGCGCTCCACCCTCCGGCGGTCCCCGCCGCTCTCTGGCCCCTCCCCCAGCCCTTGGTCATGTGGATGACCAGGGGCCCACCTTTTTTGCCCCCAGGCCCCCACTGACATCAGCATGATGTCAGCGCATGCAATTGTTTTATTTGCATGATTTTTTTTTAAAAAAGGGCTCTATTTTAGGGGTAATTGGGCTTTTTTTTTCGATATCTCAACCATATGGGATCGTAATTGGGCGTGCGATATATCGTCGGAAAGCTGGTTTCGAACCTGATCCGAATTTGCTGTTATAGTTTTGTGATTTTTCCATTTTGATGCTTTTTTTTTCTGTCAAAGTCAGATGTTCTCTGTGATCATGGCGTTTTCAGACCTCCTGCATTCTGGGATTCGTTTCTCTTGCATCCGAACTCTATTTTCGACAAACGAGATATTACCAGAAAGCTCTTTTTGAGCTTTTATTAGATCTAATAGTTTTATGGGGTTTTGTGTCCTTTTGCTGATGTCACCCATCCTCAGATCCTTCTAGACACTTTCTTTGGGCCCTCTAGCGCCGCTGTTGGTTTTTTGCTCATATCTTGAGCATACAGTGTCAAAATTTGGAAAATGAGATATCGTCAGAAAGTTGATTCCGAGATCTTTCCAGATCTGGAGGTTATTTTTTTTGGTTTTATTTTTCTGATGGTGTTTTTCTTTGTCAAAGCCAGATTTTTAGTTCTGCACTCCGGGAACTCTATCTTGTACATCCGGTCTCCATTTTTGGAAAATGATATATCATTGGAAAGCTTGTTCAGAGAGATTTTCAGTGCTATGAGTCATTTTTACAGATTCTTCTCTAGGTTTATTTTATTCAAATTCTTTCTTTTTTGCAGTCTGGTGGATATCTTGGTTGTTTCAGGTCCTGGGATCTCTTCCCTTTGAGGGATGACTCGTCTTAGGTTGCTCTTTTATTTCAGCAGCCTTTGATATTCCTTGAGCATTGTATGAATCTCTTTTGTTGCATGTTATTTTTTGTAAATGCACTGAGATAAAGTGCCATCTTTTGCATATCTGGGATTTTGAGCACCTTGTGTTTATTTGTACTTGCACTTAGTTATAAAGTGCCATGGGGGGTTATGATGTTTTTCCTTTTGTGCTCATCCACCTTTGTCAAGTGAATGTTTCTTCCACGGCATTAGCCCATGTTGTGTGTCTATGACACCACCCTTTATCCTGTGCTTGTACTTCTATTGCACTGTTGGTGTTCCCGATCCTTCTTCTTGTAGATGTTTTTGGCATTGCATTTCAATGTTCCTGTCACCCTGTTCAGCATTATGGGGGGGGGGGGGTTCACTTGTTGGCTCTATTGCTTCCTTGGTTCAGTTGAGTGATCTACGTATTCAATTTTTGTTCCTATGTACTAGGCGGATGCAGTGGCTAGGCACCTATGCATTTTGGTGAGATGGTTCATCTACTATATAGACACTCATTCATTCCTACTTTTGGAGGTCACCTCTTCGATTGATCAGCTCTTCAAAATTTGTCTTCTCTACCTAGTCATGCACTATTTCAGTGGGGGTTCCAGCAGTTACTTCTGACAGTGTTTGCAGCTTCATGCTTCAGAGATGCTTCATGCTCTTTCTTTGTTCCTATTTTCTAGAACATTCTTGGTCTCCTTTTGGAGTAGAGTTTTTCCCATGTGGATTTCTCTATTTCTCCACTTTTCAGAGACTCTCTTTTGTGCTGGGTACCTCATCAGGCCATGTTGCCGGGACCCATTTCTGCTTTCAGCATTGTAGTTTCCTTTGCTTTCTTTTTGCATTGTTTGTAGCTGCATCGTTGCTCATCTTAAGGGGGGTGTTAGAGTAAATTATTAATTTTATTAATATTTTACTCCCTTCTTAAGATATCATCTCTTTGCTTTAGTAAACTCATGCACTAGTTATGCATCAGATTACTTTAGTTGACTCATGCACTAGTTATGCATCAGTTGATTTTTGCATGCATTAGTCTTATAATAGTTTAACTGATTATTACATGCACTTCTACTTTTTAGGTTTGCCTTTTCAAAGCCTTTGATCTCCTTTATATGGATGATCCATTGTACACTATTATTCATTCAGTTATTTGAGGATATTTTCTTCTTCATCTTCTGAGTCAAACCCTCCCTCTTCTTCTCTTGACTTCTTGTGATAGGTTTTTGTATGCAGGTGATCTTCGGGTTTCTGTGGATTTGTGTTGCTCAAATCCTACAATATATATATATATATATATATATATATATATATATATATATATATATATATATATATATATATATATATATATATATATATATATATATATATATATATATACATACATGGTCAAAAAGGACATCACCAGAGTTGCTATAGAGAAGCCTAGAAGCTCAATCCTATTTCATAAATCATTTTACTGGATCAGATTTTTAATAACCGAACAGCTTGGAACAATACAACCATCACATATTGGCCTCATTTTCCATATATACCTAATACCATTATCTATTTATAAAGATTCTATTTACAGACTCATTTTAACTGTGGACTCCAACAATATACCGACTGAAATAAGAAAAGAAGTCTAAATGTTCCTGAATAGAGTATCATTGTTAAGATAAGTGTACTTACTAGAAAACCCCTATTTGTTTATGCTAGATTTACATATGCTGGCTGTTATAAGATATACATCATTTATTTATTTAAACACATATAGCTATCTATAGTTACTACTATAGAGCTCAACTGATCCTATACTTAGCTATCGATTTACAGGAGCTAAGGTGCTCAAAAGCAAAAAAAACTTGAAACTTTGTATGACTATGCTGCTATTCCGAATTATTCTTTATAGCCATACATTCCTAGGCATTGTTCTTTCTAACCATTACCACAATGCACTCAACCTCTTCCAGTTCCTTCTTATTTTTCTTGGTGCGTCTGGGTATCTCCGGAGCCATGATATGCAAATTAGGGGGAGCAATGCTATCTATATCTGTGGGTATATCAAAACCCTCTAGTCTCCATTAGTTGATCATCCAATTATTTTCCATATTTTCCTCCAAAATTTCCTTGAGGAGGAAATCAATATTCCTGGCCATTTCAGGCCAATGTTCATCAAAGCTCTCTTCCTCTTTAAAGGATAACATGGCCACCCTTTGCGACTGGGGTAAACTATCCAAATCCTCCAAGTTTGTCTGCATTGTTATTTCTGGGTAGGGTATTGTTAAGTCTCGATCCACACAGTATACCATCTTTTCCAGGCCTTCTAGATGTTCTTCGGCAAAAACATTTCTTGATACCTCGATGATTTCTGCCTTGCTTTTCCCTGCAAAAATGGAGAGAGCAATGAACATGCCTATCACCCCTCCATTAGTCTTATATGAATATAGGTTATTGAAATGACAGTCCCCAGTGGACTTCTCAATTGCCCTTCTAGTAGAGTTTGGCATGGGGTTAAGAATTTGATTCCATCTCTTTGGAAAAATGCTTCCTCGGAAGGCCATAGCATGGTCACTTTTGGTGTAGAAAGTGCACAGTTTTGTCTCCATTTCAACTTCTCAGCATACCTGTTATTGAGTTCCTTTAAGTACCCAAAGAGATCGATCCTGCTAGAAGGATCTGGAAGTTACCTGCTAAGTATTCTCTAATTACTGCAGCTAATACTTAGCAGGCAACCCTTTTGAAAGAAAGGATCTACAAAATTGTAATGAGACTATGAATCATAACCCGGTTTCCTAATGAATCGCACATGATGAGGCTTATTTGTATTTATGCAAAATAAAGCCTTGCGGCTTTCCAAGTAAATAGGGATAAGTAAGAGCATCGTATTGAAACTCTCAAGACCAAGCCCCAAATCATCATATTATATCTTCCATGATCAAAAAAATTGGTACCTCCTCATCATTCCACCTTTTCCATTTATTATATGGATGAAACCTGTGATTTATAGAAGGCCAATAAGGCTAATTACTGTTCAAATATATTCTTAATGCCCAAGCTTCTATGATTGGTTTGTCATATAATCATTTCGGTGCTGTAACCTCATGCCGATAATGTGATCAATTCTTACAGGATAGTGTGTCGCTTGATTTTTATATGCACTTCAAATAATACAAAAATGGTTGATCATTCTATATGATGGCGTTATGGTGTCAAAAAACAATATCGTGGCTTCATTTTCATATCACCTATGGCAGCCTAATAATATGGTCAAACATAATGTGACCCATGTCCATGGTATCTAATAAGACTAATCTGTTTCTATGGATTCCACCCTTTAAACTCTATCATGCTAGGAATGCAACTGATTGCCTATTATGTAATTACCATTCTCCTATTCCACCAAATCATACGATGTTCTTCATCCTGGATGAGGACTAGTATCCTTTCTAGTGTAGGATAATATTAGTCTAGAGAGTGCTTTTACTCTGACCTAAAGTGAAGGTAAATACCTGTGTATTCTAATAAGGACAGCTTGCTCTTCTAAGAGATTTTACTAATTGTGTAATTTAATATATTCTATTTATCTCTTGATTAAACTCCTATGCATGTGTATATCAATGATAAAAAAAATACAAGATTTGTGATGTTGTTACTATGTAGCTTCTAGGAGACTTTTAGACTAGAAAATTCCATTGTTACCTTTCCATCTGCTCCTAGGTTGGCTAGTAGGTCTGTCTCCGCATTTCCTTCTCTATAAGTGTGCCTGATTTCATATTTTGTTATGCTCTCCAGTATTTGGTTAATCTCTTCTATCTTTGAGTTCAAAATCTAATTCGGGGTTTTTTTGGTGCGAATAGCATTGACCACAATTTGAGAGTCCCCTTCGATAATAATTTTTGGGATGTTAAGCTTCTTACATATCTTAAGCCCTTCTATAGCCGCTAAACACTCAGCCATATTGTTTGTGGAAGGACTAATGGGTCTAGAGTATCTGACAATAGCTTCAGACTTCCAATTTTGAATAATCCCCCTGATACTAGTGATTCCAGGGTTACCTTGCAAGGCTCCGTCAAAGTTGAGTTTATACCAACCTTCTTTCGGAGGTATCCATTTACATGCCGCTCGGTTCGCCTTCATTTTGGAGCCCCCTCTACCATACAGAGGGGGGATGTTTAATTTAGGCCATCTACATCTGATTTTATTATCCCAGCTCTTAAAGGATTCCTCATAACTTAGCTTATCCCTAAGCTTGCTGTTAATAATTTCTACAATAGATGCTTCAATCTTGTTTGTGATCGTGTTCCAGGTTAATTTTTGGTCCGTGAAAATTCTTCTATTTCTCTCTTTCCAAATTTCCCATACTACTATTAATGGAGCTATAGTCCAGATGTCCTTATATAAGTTATCTTTATATAGAGATGGCCATGCTTTGAGGTTACTGAGTAAATCCCTGTGATTCGCGGACTTCCATCCTAAACTCTGATGAAGCCAACTCCAACAATTTTGGGAAAAAGGACAATTGAGAAGGAGGTGGTCGACATCCTCAGATTGATTTTCACACAACGGACATCTAGAAGGCCCCTCAAAACCCAATTTATTTAGTCTATCGGCTGTAAGAATTCTATTTTGTAATGCCGCCCATAAGAACATACCAGCTTTAGGGTGGCAGAGTTTATTCTAGCAAAGATTCAGGGGGATGTCTATGTTATCCATATTGTGTTCTTTAATAATCGAATTGTAGCCTTCCTTGACAGAGTAATTTCCATTATTAGACCCTGCCCAAATTAAAATATCTGATCTATTTTTAATAGATATCTCTCTATCTTTCATAATAGCTAGAAGGTTGCACTTTTCTTGCCATTCTTCATTAATTTCACTTAAATCCTTCCAAATAGTTTCATTCTCCTTACTAATCTAGTCCTTAAGATTGACTCCTATACCCCTTTTACACTCTTCCATAAATTCTGAAGAAAAACCCATTCTGCTTAGGGGGGTGAGGCCTGCCCACGAATCATCCCAGAATAGAGCCTTATCTCCTGCTCCAACATCCCAAGTAAGATACTTGCTAATAATTCCTCTACATTCTTTTATGAAATTCCATATCCTAGACCCTTTGACATGAGAGTGTGCTTTGAAAATATTAATGGGTTCTGAGTCAGGGATGTACTTATGAATTAATATAGATGCCCATTTTCTATTAGATTCCTTATACATTCTCCAAATAAGTTTAGCCCCCAAGGCTTGATTTTGCCATAATAAATTTTTAATACCAAGACCCCCTTTGGAAATAGGTTTACATAAGGTGTCCCATTTGATAAGGGCAAGCTTTTTATCATCTAATGTGCCTTGCCAATAAAAGTCTTGGAGCATTTTGTCTAAATTATGCTTAACGTTAATCGGGAGGGGAAGGATAGATAGATGATACGTGGGTATGGCAGATAGGATCGATTTTATCATTGTTGTCCTACTTGCTTTAGTTAACCATTTCCCTTTCCAAGAACTCTTCTTTCTTTGGACTTTGGAAATAACTTGTTGCCATAGTTTGGTCAATAGAAGACCCTTGTCCAGGTCAATTCCCAGATACTTGCATGGGAATTTGCCACTTTTATATCCCATCAAGTTACAAATCTCTAGTTTGGTTTTCAGAGTTGTGTTTATAAAGAAAATTTCCAATTTTTCTGGATTAACATGCTATCTTGAGGCTTTCGAATAGATGTTTAGAACCTCCCTGAAAGCTCTAGCTTCTTGACTGGTAGCACACCCGATAGAATAGTATCATCTACAAACTATTGATGTGTAATGTTAGGTATGTTTTTTGATGCCTTCAGTCCCAAAATTTTTCCCTCTAACTGCTTTTGGGTGATAGCTCTACCTAACACTTCCGCCATAATGACATAAATAAAGGGGGATAATGGATCTCCTTGCCTGATGCCCCTTGAAATACTAAAAAAGCCTTCTGGTGTTCCGTTGATAAGAATTAAAATTTTAGGTGTTGAGATGTAATTAAATATAAGGTTAATCCATTGTTTAGAAAAACCAAAGGCTTCTAAGCACTTACAAAGGAATCTCCAATCCACTTTATCGTATGCTTTCTAGATGTCTATTTTGATTAACATACTAGGTTCCTTTGTTAGCTGGGCAGTGTGTAATATGTCCTGAGCTATAATTATACCATCTAGGATTGATCTATTAGCAACAAAACCTGTCTATTCTTCTGAAATAATAATAGGAAGAAGGGTTTTGAGTCTATTTTCTAAAAATTTAGATATAATTTTATAAATGGTATTGCAAAGGGAAATTGGTCTGAAATCCCCCGGCTCCGTGCTTTCATTCTTTTTTTGAATTAAAGTGAAAAAGGTATTATTTATTTCATTTAGAAGCGATCCTGAGTTGCGGGTAGCTTCTACTGCTTGCCAAACCTCTTCTCCAACAAAATGCCAACACTTTTGGAAAAATCTGGCTTGAAAGCCATCTGGGCCCGGTGCTTTATCTGGATGCAGTTGGAACACTGATGCCTCAACTTCTTCCCGGGATAGCTTACTATTAATCATCTTGTTATTGGATTCTGAAATTAACTTGGGGATAGCTTTTAGCATTTCTCTTTGGGCAATGGTGTCTGAAGCTTCTGAACTATTGAGAAGGGTTTGATAATAATTAGTCAGAACTTCTGAGATCTGCTTAGGGTCCGTGGTAATGCTCCCCTCATCCTTCTTAATTTTAGCTATTCTATTAATTCCTCTTTTAAAGTTAGTTGAATTATGGAAAATTTTATTATTGCTGTCGCCCTCCTTTAGCCAAGATTCCCTAGATTTCTGCTTCCAGAAAATCTCTTCTTTAAGAAGGATATCATTATATTTAGCCAATAATTCCTTTTCCTTGAGATAGCTGTGCTCATTCATACCTCATTCTATTACTGTATTATTAAGCTCATTGATTTCTTTTTCAAGTTGTGCCTTACCTTCAAAAATATTCTTAAATATTTCTTTATTCCATTCTAAGGCCTTGTTTTTGATGATTTTTAATTTTGCTGTTAAACAATACATCTTTGAACCTTTGATTGAGATCTGATTCCACCATTCTTTTAAGTGATTAATGAAATCTGGATTTTGGAACCACATGAATTTGAACTTAAAGGGATTTCTTGATGGTTTGGCGTTCTCCATAATATCAAGTCTAATGGGGAAGTGATCTGATCCCACTTCAGGGGGGATCTCCGCACTTACTAAATGTTTAAAGTTGTCAGAACTGGTTCTAATGAAGAACCTATCTAATTTTTTGGCTATATGACTAAAACCTGCTCTCCTGTTGTTCCATGTGTAAACTCCATTGATTGTGTTAACACTTATAAGGTGATTTTCCGTAGCCCATTTGTTAAAGTCTTTCTGAGCTTGTGATATAAATTGTGAACCTCCATATTTTTCTTCTAGATCTAATATGGCATTGAAATCTCCTCTGATAATAAAGGGCTATTCTATATTGCCTATTAAGTGATCTTGTATTTCCTACCATACTTGCCGTTTGCCTTCATTAGGGATTGGCCCATATACGTTGATCAAGTTGAATTTTAAATTTGATTTTAGGCTTTTAATTTCTAAGGCCATCCAATTATTGCTGATGGCTGTGAGTAAGGCTACTACTTTATGGGGGTCCCATATAAAAGCTAACCCTCTTGAATTACCTATGACCATTACAAATTTTGATTTCCAATTACCTAGTCTTTTGCTAAACTTAGAACTTTCTTCTTTATTAAGCTTAGTTTCTTGTAGTAGAATTATTTTGGAATCAAATTTTTTTAAGTATCTCTTAATTAGTCTCTGTTTGTTAGGGGCATTGAGGCCCCTAACATTCCTAGTAACTTTCATTTCTCTGTGGGAAGGCACTTCCCCTTCCCAGCATTAAGAAAATCTACAATTTTAACTTGGTTTCCTGCATTGCCATCTATCGTTCTTAATTCTACTACAGATTTCCTCCCTCTCTTCTTTTTAATCCTATTAATATTGGGAGTACTTAGACTTCCTCTTGTCATTGCTATACCTAAATGCCTATTTTCATTAGTGATACCAAAGAGGCCTTCTACGGAGTCCTTAACCGATGCAAGATTACCACTTAATTTAATGACATTGCTATTCTGCTGCTCTAAAATATTTTGATCCAGTGTTACTTGGTCTTGAACCTCTATATTATCAATAATTTCCTTACCATAAGCTTCACATAAGTCCTCTAAATTTTTTGACAATTCCAGATTTAAAGCCTCTAATTCTACAGGGATAGAGGTTGTTGGTTTCTCCCCTTCTGACCCTACTACCATAGTTCTAGCGTTTAGCCTGGGACTATCATGATTGCCTTTGTGGATCTTAATGTCATCCTTTAGATTCTAGCTCTCCTTTTCTGTTCCCATCTTGTAAGGATCAAAAGTTGCTGGTACTGATACATAGGTGGCGGGTGTTAGTTTGTCTGTGTTTCCTACTTCCCAAGAAGTGGACTGAGGAGGCTGTGCATTCTCAAAACCTTTCCCTCTTCTACCTCTAAGTTGCAATTATTGATGAGTTTTACTAATGTTTCTTTGTGGTATTTTAATTCTTCATAGTCACAAATTTCATCCATAAGCATTTCCATTAATTCATCTGTAATGGCATTTCCCAGATGTTTAATGATTTGGTTTACTTCTTCTTCGCATTTTTCTTCTAATTCTTTTTCTATTATTAGCCTTGGGCATTTTGAGTTTAAGGGTTGTTTTGTATCCTTCTCTATTACACCTATTTGCTTTTGTTCAATTTCTACTACTTCAAGATCTAATGTGTCTACAACATTGGGGTTTCTAGGCTGGTTTTCTTGTGGGCCTACCTCCTGTTCAAGTATATCAGTCATTCCTTGTTCGTTTACATTGCTCTTATCTATACACTTTAGATCTACAATACTCTTTTTACAACCAGATTCTATAAACTTTAGATTGTCATTGACATTCTCAACACTTATGTTATCAATTACCTCATTGTTACCGAGGGGAGTTTCCAACCTCCTTAGCATATTAGGGGATTTTGAGGATTCTCGGGGGTTGTTAATAGTCCCCGAGGCATTGAATTCACACAACTTGGGAGGTGGGGGCTTAGAGAACCCGAATTCGGTGTTTGAGAGTTCAAAACCCCCCTTATCATTTAAGAAATTAGCTGTACCCCTATTTTCAGTGCTATTGAAGGCATCTTTATTACTTTTCAGAGTAAGTGAAAGTGGATTCCCTACTTCCTCAGAATCTTCTATTCAATGAAGTCCTCTAAGATCTAGGGGTTTATAATTAGGACATTTGAATTAAAACGCAGCTGCATGGGGGGAATGTATTTGTCATGATAATTTAACTTAACAATGATAATCACATTTGATATGTTATGTTTAATATTAACAATCCTCTTAAAAACACCAATTTCATCTCTTATGCTTTTAACAATTTCTAGATGATTGCATTCTAAAGGCAAATTTCTTAACTTAATAGCTTTCTCTACTTGAAAATATGTTAATTTCATTGGATTAAAAAAGGAAAACCAGGAACATACAAAAAAGGGAGTATCTCTGTATTTCAGATACCCTTTCTCTAAAACTTTATTTTTAAGACTACTACTTTTATAGTCCATAAAAATGAAATTGTCTACCATGATAGTAATACTTACCTCCGAAGATAGAAGAGATAACAAACCTTTGATTATATCCTCGGTATAGGCTCCAGTTCCCATCCATTTGCATACGACACCTATCTCTGCATAAGCATTTTGCTTTTGCAAAATATGCTTTTCATCCAGTGATACCATTGACTATTTTTGCTTAGCTGAATGCTTATGTGGCAGAGTGTAAACCTGATCATTACATTTAGCAAGAGACGGGTAGCCCCCACAACAAGGCATTACCACATTTTGTGCCTTTCTCCTTAACGATTCCACATTTTCCCTCCTACGATGAGGAGGGCTATAAGCATTTGGCAAAGCATGGATATAAGATAAACCATTGATATCTTCTGATGCCCTCTGTTTCAAAGCTAGGGTTTTGTAAAGGTGAGGGTCTGATTTTTTGCCTGGGTGATGACCCCTAGATCCCTCACCTTTCAAAACCCTAAGTTTTTTATGCGAGGGTGTATATGCACAGCATGAATTTCCTTCCTTATTCAAAGCCTCGAAAGCATTTTTTAATGGAATTGCATTGTCAATGTTGGCTTTTGGATAGGATTTTACCTTATTTTTCCTTTCAACCTTTTGCCATACCGAGCTCTGATTATCAATGCATCTGGCTGCCGCCTGAGCAATTATAGACCTACCTTCCCCCAAGGCAGAATGAGGTTCACTGGGATTACAAGCTAAAGCTGCTTCAGGTTTATAAGCCCTGGTGGATCCGGTGTGTGGTTTTTCTTTTAGGGCATATTTCATTTTTGCAAAGAAATCTATTTGTCTGTCCAGGGCTTGTACCAAATGAATAATGGGCCTTGGTTTCAAAATCCCTAACAGATTTTCCATTCTAGCTGCATTCTCTGCTATGAGATCCGAAACCCTGGCATTTGTCTCCTTCTTCTTCTGTGCATCCTCAAGGAGACTTTTCTCCTTTTGTTTTGCAATGAAAGCTTTCAGGTGTTCATAATTAGGGCACTGAGATCTGAGATCGGGCTTCCTGCATTCCTCCATTTTATGGCCATATAGGAGATAGTTGAAGCAATAGCCCGAATAGTTATTGCCATCGTATGAATCCACGCTCTCAGACCTGTGAGGTTTCTTCTCGTTGAAGGGATTGATTTGCAGATGACCATTCTTCTTTGTCTCTTCTCTATGGTGGTGAAAAAAACCTAATTTTATTTGCCTTTGCTGGAGGGCCAATTTCCACTGTAGATGAAATTTTCACATTTTCACTATTTAAGAGTAGAGCATTTGTATTTTTATTTTTTTTGGTTAAATTATCAAATTTTTGGGTAATAGGTAGAAGCCAATAATGTTCTTTAACCCTTGGTTGTAAGCACTATAGGCAAGAAGCCCCACTATTTCACCAAAGGTTAAAGTCAACAACTTTCAATTAAGAACCACACTAGAGAGTGACCCTGTGGAGACTTGAACCTTGGTTGTAGGCACTACAGGCAAGAAGCCCCACCATTTCACCAAAGGCACAAGCCTATTAACATAAATATGATTGTTCTCTTAGTTAATTTTAAAATTCTTTTATTATATATTGTTTAAATGAAAATTTATTCAATATGTCTATCTAAAAAAATTGGTGATTTTCAACTATTTTATTTACTGGGGAATTTTTTTCTTAAAATATTTATTTTAGTTTTTTTCTATTATAAATAATAATTCTTCAAATAAAATAAAGTGAACATTGAAATAAAATTTAATACAAATATCTTAAATATATCTATGTAGAATATAAATTTCAAATTATTTTATTTAAATAAAAATTTGATTTGGTTTGATTTTAGATAATATTTATATAAATGTTATTTAGAGTTTTAATTTTTACGCCGAGAGACATTCTATTGTCATAGCATGGAGAATATGCTTGGCATATTCCATGTAAAGAAAAAAGATTGGTGGCCAGTTACATATGAAATGCCAAATGGCATTCATAAATAAAATATTAAAAAAAACCATAAAATGTCAAATTAAAATAAGAAATGCCAAATAGAATTCAAAAAATGAACAAAATTAAAAAAAAGGCTATAAAAGGCTGAATTAAACTCCCAACGCCACTTGGTTGAGGAGTTAAAAAAAAAAACCCACTATGTGGGGAGTGGAGGACCCATCATGGGAACCTTGCAGGTAGGGATTTCCTCACATAGATAGGGTACACTGTGGGGATACCCCCCATTCTGTCATCGTCATAGTGTGCACTACGATCGATAACGTATGTTGCAATGTCTACATTGCAATTGCGACCTTCACGTAGTGCTGCAAAAGGGTAGGTGATGGGGGGTGGTGGCCTTGCACCCCCAATCAAATTTAATTTTTAATTTTTATAAAAAAATTGTAATGCTGAGTGTGGGGATTTTAATTTTTTTAAAAATTTCTTCAATGCCCACCTATGGGATTTTTCATATTCATCTTTTTTTGGGTTTTTTTTTTGTGTTTTTAATGCCTAACATTTTTCATATTCATATGAAAGCCTGAGTTGGCCTAGTGATGGAAAACTTGTACTCTTGAAAGAGAGGTCACAAGTTCAAATCCCACAAGGGGGTGAGGTATGTGCCTCCTATAAGGAGTATGAGGCAGTCCCATATCACTGTCACCATATGTAGACCCAAAAACATATAGCTGGTGTCATGGAATATAAAAAGACCTTTCCTTTCCTTTTAGTTATTGATAATACTAAAATTTATCTCTTCATATATTCAATAGGTTTAGTGTTAGGGTCCAATTAGATTTGGGGTTCAATTATAGTTACAAGACAAATATTTTATTTAGGGTTAAAATTAAAATGTGTGTGTGTGTGTGTGTGTGTGAGAGAGAGAGAGAGAGAGAGAGAGAGAGAGAGAGAGAGTTCTAAAAGTAACCATAATTCTAATAATAACTTTAAACCATAACCATAACCATAACCATAGTAAAAAATATAATCCTAACCATAACTCTAAACCTTAACCTTAAACTCTAATTATAAACTTTATCCTAACACTCACTCTAACCTAACCTTAGCCATATCTTAATATGAACCCCCCAAAAATTATAATCTAAATACTAACCCTAATCCTAATCCTAATCATAATTCTAACCCTAACCTTAATTATAATTCTAATACTAATCCTAACTATCACTCTAGCCCTCATTCTAACCATACTGTAATCTTAATTCTAACAATAATCCCAAACTAACCGTAAACCCTAATTGTAAGCATACTACTATCTCTAAATTTAAGCATAATTCTAATCCTTGACCCTAGCTACACTTGAAATCTTAACCTAAACCTAACCATGATGTAAACCCTAACCGTAACCATAATCCTTAACTATAATACTAACAATTATGTAAGTTACCCTTACCATAATCCTAACCCTAACTATAATAGTAACTATGTTATAAATTCTGACCCTAATCATAATCCTAACCTAACTTAAACCCTATCTCTAATCAAAACCCTAAGCATAATACTAACCACAATGTATGTACCCTAGCGCTAATGATAATTCTATTCCTAAACCATAACCCCAATACAATATAATTATACATTAAAATTTATATAATGTCTTCCATGTTGTGCCATGAGTTAGCTTTTATATATATTTATTATATATAAAATATGATGAGAGATATCCTTCTAGGCGCCTATTTTCATCAAACAATTTTTATGTTCAATATTATGCCTCTAGTCAACATAATTGTATTACATTAAAAAAAATTACTTTTAAATTATTATTATTTTTTTAATAAAAAAAGCAATTACATTAGAAAATAACTATATTTAAACTTGAAGGTTATATACGTCATTTTAATTTGGCTTATTAAGTCTAATAATTATCTAATTTAAATATATTGTAATAATAGTATTAAATGCTTTATATTTATAATTTAATTATTTTTTAATTATTAAAATTATTTATATTGAAAAATTGAATAATTTATCAATATATAAATTATTAATTAAAATAAGTTAAATATTAAGTTGAAATTCTTTTAATTATAATTCAGCATTAAGAGATGGTTAGAAGAGGAGGCTTAACTCTTGAGTGTGCTTCCAGTCTTGATTATATGATTAATTAGATAAGCTAATAAGAAACTTAGTACCCAAAGTTTTTAACTTCTATAATCTCTTATTAGATCTTTCCCAGCTCATGTTCGTCAACTTCTTTGACCCAATCTGACAAATTATACTTAAAAATTCAAACATACATTGATAATATATATAAAAACTACATGTATGAAATTGGAAATACAAAGGTTTTAAGCTTGCAAACATTATGCACAGACGTAAAATGTGAGGCCTGGACTGTTAAATAAATAAGTAAAAAGTTGATCTCACTTTCACTTCCTGAAGTTGCGAGAGTGTGTGAGACATCTTAGGAGTCTCTCTTATCTTATGGTTCTTCTTCTGTGTTTATCGTTTTGGTTTAGTTAATCATTGCCAACTATCGCCCACCATTAAAGACTTTGTTTAATTGTTCATGGTTGACTTCGTAATAGTTTTTTAATAGAAAGAAAAGTTTATACTATAGTCTAAAAAAAACTTAATGAAAAAAGTCTTTATATTATTGTTTTTTAATCATAATGAAATGTTAGTAAACTCTTCTTAAACCCCCACAATGCTAGAAGCAACTAGTATTCTTATTTATAGTGTTTTAAATTTTAATCATCTTTTTCATTTGAGTTCATAGTTAATATATTTTAATAATTTTCAAAGATTAAAAATTTGGACATATTATTGTGTAATAATGATCAATGATTTAAATGGTCTAAAATTTTATTCTTTTATAAAGTATTTTAATAATCAAATTTGAATATTTTATAAGAATTGAGGAACAACTAATTAGAATAGAGTCAATTTAAATTTATAATAGAATGTGAAGTGTAGTCAATAGATTTTTGTTGTACTTTATCAAATTGAATACTTTTGAATGAGTCATATAAGACCTTAAGAAATGGAAGACTTTAATATCTTTAAAAAATAAGACTCATAGAATTTTAGACAAGTTTAATGATATATATTGTTTTAATGGTTCTCCAAGATTTAATTTAAAATTAAATCATAAAAATAAGAATTCAAAACTCTATAGAAAAATTCCCAATTCAATGTATAACAAAGAAAATAATAAGTCAGATATAATTAAGAACAATAAAAAAAATTAACATTATAGAAAAATTCCTGATTTAATATAACAAAATATTTATATAAAAAATATATATCCAATATTGAGACAGAAAAATCAAGTTTTGTTCTTCGTGGTCCGACTCCGTATCCTTCTTGTTTTCACAAATTGCAAGTAAAATTATATAAAGCTACTTCACGTGTAACGTAATATAGTATCTGCAAAGCTTCATCATGGAGAAAAAAGTAAGCTTATTGGCCGGGTAAGTTAGCAAAGGAGGATATAACTAGTGTTGAAATCTTCGTAACATGCCTTGACAAAGGAAGTTAAAATTTAAATCCAGTTTTCAATCATAGTACATATTTCAGTTATTGGTTTTTTTTTTTTTTATTTTGTGAAGTCTAGATGTTCATTTTTTTTTAATTGGAGAATATTTGAACTCAACATTATTTAGGTGTGGATTTAAAAAAAATAATAATTAGATCAAGTTTGTAATTTTATTGATATTATTATTGGAATATTTGTACATAGGACAATAGGGAATGCCTAGGATGTCAACTAAATATCTGATGTACCATTTTGGAGTGAACATTGTTATATCTAGTAGGTAGGAAAAAGAATTTAGTAATTCAACCAAGTTTGCAACTTTATGGGTACTATTATTGGAACAATTGTGCATGGGAGGAGAAGAAATATGTCTAGCATGTCAACTATGTTAGCACAATAAAGTTAGTAATGTTATTTGCTTTTTATCATTTCTTTAGGATAATTGCTATTGCATCTTGTTTTATCCAAGTTTTTTTTATAAAGCTATTGTTGCTTAGTTTTTAAGCTAACTAAGGAGTATCTCCATATTTTCTATTTTATTCGTATTTTTCCGCACTCTATGCTTTGAGGAAGATTATATCTATTGTAAATTTATTCATTTATAATTAATGAAACATTTCTTTCATCTTATTCTTCTTTTGAATTTTTCTTTATGCACTTGCAAGTTTATTCTTTCTTTTCTATCTAAATCTAGTGTGATTGTTTCTTAAGCTAAAATTTTACATGATATCAGAGGACATGGTTTTTGATTAAAGAAAAAGTGGTTTACACGGACTAGAAACCCATGTCACAAATACAATAAAAAAGATAAGAAGAGACAATCAACAACCAACAACTAACCAAACACTAAACTAGAGTATAACTAAAAAGACTAAAAATAAGGGAACGACAACCCAAGACACCTACAAATTCTTAGCTAAATTTTCATTCTTACAAATAATTTCGTGGTAGAGCTCATGTAGCAGCGAGAAAGGAATTTCAAATCAGCAGAGGCACCTGTGGAGGTAGTTCCACTAGTAGTCATTCCACCAACAATAGCTCCTATTGCTGCCCCCATAACAATGGTTGTGAGAGGGAAACATCCCTATAACTAACATATCTAGGATGGAAAAGAACTGAAGTGGATGGATGGGTGTCTTTCATAGAAAGGAGAGGAGATGTTAGGAACTTGGATGGGGTCTTCTAGTGATCTTGAGTAGAACTACAGTTTGAACAATATGTCTATGGTAGGTTTTCCTTTCAAAGTACATTCATGGACAACTACTTATTTTTTGTTGATGTTGCTAATATTATTAGTACTAGTCAGTTTAATTTTGGCTTTTGTTTGTATTACATAGGTGAGAAAATGTTTATATGATGTAATAGTAGAAAAGGAAGTGACAAAAAAATGATAAGTATCCCATTGTATTTTGAGTTTCTTATGTTCCTAATACAAAGAAATAAAAATAAATGAATCCATAGAAATTTGAGTAGAGATGGGAATTCTTCCCAACAACCAAATTGTCCCCTATGCCTCATATTTTCACACAATGTATTTGGCAATGTCTCAAGATATTGGAAATAAAAACCCTAATTTTAGTAAATCTACATTTTATGAATCTAATCAAGTTTTTAATGAAAAATGGGTAGATGAAGTCTAATTGAAAAGAGTGAGATTTCCATCCTAAAATGTCGGCACTTGCCTAAATGACTACACAAAATTTACAAAAAAACATGAAATTTCTATCCTGAAATGTGGGTACCCACACAAAATGCTCAAAACTTGAGCATGTAAATGGGTTAGAATTGAAATTATGTTACCTAGATTGCTAAGCAAGGGGGCTTCAAATAGACAAAGACAATAATTTTTGAACACTGGTTATCCTTCAAGCCCTCAATGTGTATTTTGTTGCCTCATTGGCATTGCCTACAATAATCATTTGACCGATTTGGATAGAAAAAAATGAGAATTGAATTTATCAGATGCATAGCTATTTTTTTTTAATATCTAGACAGAATAGGGGAAGAATGAAAAATTAATCCAACAAGTTGAATTTTATGAAGAATTGTTTGATGAGATTGACAAAATCCGAACCATCTTTTTTAAATCGATGTTTTATTTTACTTGTGAAGTTCATAAGATAATATTAAACTCCTCTTTATGCAATCATAGTAAGCTTATCATAATATAAGATAATATTAAACTCCTCTTTATGCAATCATAGTAAGCTTATCATAGTAGGCTTTAGAAAAGATGAGAGCCTAAATGTAGATCGACGACTCTAATACTTTTTCTATTGACAAAAAAAAAACAAAAAAAACGGTGTATTATGGGGAAATTATAAGCCATAGATCGTATACAACATTTACAAACTTAACTCACCACAACAAAACTACAGATATAAGGATAAATCCTAATACAATAAAATTAAAAAATGGAAATTAATCGCTCACACAACTGCTGTTTTTTTCGTTACGCCTACATTACAGTTACAAATGTGATGCCCAGCTAAATTGATATCCTTTCTTCAAACTATAAAAAAGTTAGACAGGGATTCTTGCTATTCAAAAGCCAAAGAAAACAAACAACACAATCACTTACAGTCTATGAATGCAGATCAAAGCAGCATATTATCATCCATAGTAATTTTGAGCAATGCAATAAGACATACAATATTATGTAGACCAAATGAAAACAACATTTGAGTATAGTAAAATATATATCTTTTACGGTTTACAATAACCCATCTAAGCCAGCTCTAATACCGGGATTTACCAAGCTGAGGAATTCATTAGTTTCAGCAGAGAGAAGCAATTCTTCCCAATAATCCCTACTCAAATCTTTTCCCTCCAATTCGAATGAGCCCAAAATATCATCACCAACGCCATCAAAAGTCGAAATTTATTGCTGGGTTCTGCACAAAATATCATGGAAACTTGCACAACTCGGATGAGAGACGGCGGTTCCGGAATCGAGATCATGCGCCAATGCCCGAGACACAATTTCAACTGGAAAGTTGATGAATGTGCGAGCCCCCTCATTTTCAGAGCAGCTTTGTCGTAGGCCATGGATGCCGCTTCTGCAGTGGAGAATGTGCCCAGCCAAACCCTCCTCCCCTGCCTCCTCGAATCCCTTATTTCTGCCGCGAATTTCCCCCATGGACGCCTCCGAACCCCTCTGTAATGCTTTTCTACCTCTATTTCACCTTGTTTCGGCAAAATCGCAGCTTTCTTGTCGGGAATGGCGGAATTCGCATTTAAATGCTCGGATTCTTCAGTTTGAGGATGCTTCACAGGAATAGACATTAATTGTTCCAGATTTCCAACTGATGGCAATCTACTCTGTTCTTCAAGGTAAATGAGGCTTTCAACATCTTCTATTGATGACAATTCACCATAATTGAACTCTGATCGCTGCAATAATGCCAATTCCGTCTGATTTCCCTCATTTCCTTCGACAGAGATTTGATTTTCTTTACAAGAGCTGACGGTGACTCCGTCCTCCTCTGCAAGGTCTGAAGCGGGAGTTAGGGCATCTGAGGTTATGCAGGATATTTCAGAACCCCCGGCGAAAAATCGAATCCATATGTTCTCCAGAAGCCCATCCTTTTCTTCAGATTCGCAAGAAGCTCCAAAGCGAAGGCCAGCCATTGTTATCTGCTAATCTTTCTACTTTGTTCCAAACCCTAAAACACCGATCTTGAGGAGTTTTTGAGTAGGTATTTCTTGTATGAGATCAGGAAAGCGCTGAAAACACAATTGACGAGCAGTTCGCAGACGAGTCCGGGCATTTTAAGGAGTTGAGGAGGAGATAGGCCATGCAAGGAAATTTGTTACTTGCAGAGCAAATAACTCTGACGCGTAGGAATTCCAACCGATCAACGCTTTCTAGAATATATTGTCGTAATGATCGTTGAAATTCTAATAAACCCTAATTTATTATTGTGGGATTACGATGGAAGTCGTTACTTCGAACTCTGAACACGTTTTCTAAAATGTGGAGAATGAAGAAGCAGGGATGTCAAGTCAATAACTGTCCTGTAAAAAATTTATTTTGTGATCTCATTTTCACTTCCTGAACTTTCCAGATCGTTATATTTGGAACAACCCACATGTTGTTTGACATTACAACCCGCAGGCATTTATTGAACAGTCCAGACGTCACATTTTACGGTCTGTGTGTTAAAACCTTTTGTATTTTCAATTCTATACATTTTATGTTTTTATATATTATGAATGTTTGTCAACAGACCGTTCAACTGTAGAAACCAAATTACATTTCTTTCTTCAAAGATTTAACATAACCATATTGATGATCTTATGTAATTAAATGAGCCATGCTACACGTGAAGTAATTTTATATAGTTTTACTTGGAATTTGTGAAATCAAGGAGGATGCCGACATCGAGGAATAAAACGTGACTTTCTCTCGGAATTTTTTATATATATACTTTTTACCTACAAAATATTAAATTAGAAAATTTTCTATATTTTTCATGATTTAATTATTGATTAAAATTTGAATGGTTATTAATTTATTGTCTAATACATTTCATTAAGGTTGTCTAAAAATGCTACGAGTTAAATTTTTTTAAAGATATTGGAGTCTTCCATTTCTTAAAATGTCAAGGTCTTATATTTGTGTTAGACTCATTGAGAAGTATTCAATTTCACAAGCAGACAAAAAATCTCTTGATTAGACTTTATATTTCAAAATTTAGTTCTTTTTTCAGTTTAAATTAACTCTATTCTAATTAATTTTTCCTTAATTCATATATAAAATATTCAAATTCAATTGTTAAAGTACTCTATAAAAAAATCAAATCTTAAATAATTTAAACTATTATCTATTATCATACAGTTAAATTGAACAATACCATAATGTGACCAAATTTTTAGCCTTTTGAAACTATTAAAACACATTTTTTTAGAATCATCATTAACTATAAATTATAATGAAAAATGATTAAAATTTGAAATACTATATATAAATTATTTATAACTATATATAAATAGTTTTATCAAATAAATTAATTTTTAAGAATGTTTATTATTGTATGAATTTTGTTTGACCATAGTTAATCTTTGTGATAGAAAAATCACTCTTCATTTCTTATCTATGCTCCAATTCACTAAATGTAAATTAAAATAGTGGAATGTGATACTTTAGTTTGATAATCAATGAGGGACAAATCATATACCAAACACCAATAATTTGCCTTGGTTTCAAAACTTTAGGGCTCTATATAACACAAATATCATACTTTTTAAACTAATTGTTTGTCATTTCAACTCACTTTGCACCAATGGTTCTATTTTAGATGTGAGTGGATTCGATCTACTAGATATAATTTAGTCTAACTTAGATTTTATTCACTCACTTCACCTTGATGTGATATTTATGTTGTTACAATGATATATAGTGTTTATAATATTTTTGAAGAATATTTTCGATCTCAAAGTTTATCTTCTTTTAGATTAGATATTTGAATGGAACGTCTTTATGAATTTAAGAAGAAAGATCAAGGATAATGATAAATAATATAATGTGTCTAAAATGAAGTGATCTCAAATGTAAATGTTGTTTTAATTTCCAATTCAAATGACATGATATATGTGAAAATCATTTTGATGAATTCTAAACTAACTAACCTAGACATTCCTTTGGTTCACATTGGAATTGTCTAAATGAGTTCCATGACTACTAGTTCAATCTATGTAGAAGAATGTTAAAAAGAAACAAGTTAAAAAGAATAATAGTTATTTCCAACAATTTAGAAGTTTAAGAAGAACTAGCAAATCTTTGATTAGAATTAAAACATAATAATATAAAGACTTTTCCTTTTATTTAAAAAAAAAAAAAATAAACGTTTCTTTCAAGTTGAAGAGATTTGGGAGCTTGAATGAGAGTGTTCAATTCTCTTAGGGCCCGTTTGTACATGGAATATGAGCCCATATTCCGGAATAGCATTTCTGGATTTTTCTATTCCATGTTTGTGTCCATCTTAACAAGGAGGAATTGGAATTTTGAAATTCCAATTTTTCCCAAAAAATGGGCATTCCATCTTCCATTTGATCAAAAGGTGGAATTAGAAATTCTCATTCTAATTCCACTTTTCAAATTCTCATTTTATCAACCGTCGGGTTTGCTTGAGGAAAAATATACAAATTTGGCGTCTGATTACATTATCTGCTGAAATTCTCACTCATTTTCTCACCATTTGCTATCGTTCGCTGTCGTCTTCATTGTGGCCATTCACTATCCTCTTCGTTGTGGTCATTCGCTATCATCTTTTTTCTCACCATTCTCTGCAACAAATCCTTCTCTAAGACAAGGAGGTGAAACTTTACACAGTAGGGTTTTAGTTCTTTACAAAGTGTAGGGTTTCTGCATTTTGAAGTTTCATTATGATGGTTGGAGTTTCAGGATGGTTGGCTCTATTTCTTTGTTGTGAAATAGTGATAACATTCATTTCTATGTTGCAATGTGTATTTCCTCTTTATTTTTCCTTACAAAAATTAGCATCACGTGTCCTCGCATCTATCGTTATATCATATTTCATCTTTTCTGAATGGGCATAAGTAGTATCTAGTTCTATAGACCATACCTACAGATTTGAAGGGGTAATAAGGCTACTGTATTAGAGCAGCCCTATCTGTATAAAATGCAAGCTCATTCTTGCAGGAGGCATCGGTCTTAAACAAGACACCCACATTAGTTGAATTGCTTGTACCATAGCCCCAATTAGTCCTCATCATTTGCTGATGTTGATTGTGCATCTTGAGGTCAAATGGGAAGGAGTTAGTCCTGGCAAGCTTCATGGGATTCTGATGATTTTCTGCCCCTCTGTCATCATCATCTCTGGACTTGCAGAAACCCATCTCTGGAATAGATCTGCAAGGCTTCAAAACACCATCTGCAGAACCAACGTCACTGTTATTGCTTCTATGTCGGTGATCATGTAATAAATTAGCCATTGTTGATTCCCCTCCTCCTGAACCAAAACCTCCATCTCCTCCCTGCCCAAAATCCATACCTGCAAAACTAGACTACACAACAGACCCAAAAAGCCCACAAAACTCCACTATCCTACTCCCCACCATTAGAATTCACAACATCAAGTTCACCCACATACAAATTCTAATAAGAAAAAATGAAAGAACCCATTTTTTTAATCTTCCCCCCTTCTCTCTCTCTACAATTCTTGTACTCTCTGTTACAAGAAGTAAAAAAGGAAGTTATGATAGAAACAAGATGAATTTGGAGGGGATTTTCAATTAGATTGTTGTAGCATTTTAGCTACTTAATTTTTTGGGATATATTAATATTCAATTAGGGAATTAAGAGCAGTTGTCAAAGTGTTCTTATCATGTTGTGCTCTAGCATGAGGTCTCTGTAATTGCAAGAATGATATTTCTTTGTGGAAACACCAATCTAGTGTATGAAATCGCATAAGGAAACCTCAGAGTATGGAATGCTAGTCGGTTAACGAACCCCTATAGCTCATGTAAATCCATTTCTCATTGTGGCACTAGACTACCAAAAGTTCCCAAAATAGTTATATCCATTTTTATTGATCTCACTCATTATCATAGTAGATTGCTAGACTTAACCTTATTATCATATTTGGGTTTTGGCTTTGATTTTAGTTTTATTTTCATATTAAGTTTACACTTGTAGATTTCAATTTTCTGTTTAACATGAGCCCTTTCTTGATCATGTTTGATGACCCTTATTACTGATTTTAATAATTTATAAATAATATTGATAAGAAGGAGATATTTTTCCATGGCAAGTCAATTGTGATATTGCTATCAGGACTCAAGCAGTTGAATCCTGATAGCAATATCACAATATAAATCATACTATTTTTTAAGGCAGATAAGTATTTGGATGGGGGAATAGATGTACTTGTCCAATTAGTTATTATGAGTAGCATACCAACCTGATTTATCAATGCTGAGAGGAGGTAAGGGTGCCATAGAGCGCCAACAACGAAAACTGAAACATAGCTTGCACCAAGAAATAGAGAGATGTCCTCATTTTGTGACAAAAAAGAGGATACCTTTGAGGGAAATTAAGGGATTCTAACATTTCCCTCAAAGGTATCCTCTTTGTTGTCACAAATGAGGATATCTCTCTATTTCAAATAACAACACTAGGTGAGAACGAAAATGATAGCGAATGGTGAGAACAAGGGACAGTCACTGTGAGATGTCCTCATTTGTGACAAGGACAGTCACAAATGAGGATAGTCACTAAGACAACATGATAATGTGCAAATGGAAGCAAGATTCAAACCATAGGCAAATTTGAATAGTATGACACATGTGTGGGTCTGTTTGCTTGGTCAACCTCTAGAGTTATAGGATGAACAAATTTTTAAATAGACAAGGAAAACCTTGGGACAATATCTCTACTTTGACAAGGTGACAAAGACAAAAAAATAGGTGTATTTTTGCTTGGTTATGTATGAATGTAGTTATACATAAAGCTCTTATGAACTTAATTGTTTTACAATCAAAATTAGGAAACAAAATGCAAGCTCTTGTTTATGAAAATACAACCACTTTGTGCAAAAATTGTGCCAGACCAAGATATTTGATTACAAATTGTAAGAATCTAATGGTCAAACAACATAAGATGATACAGATATAAACACCAAGCTAATACAAATATTAACAACAAAATAATTAGCATGCTCCTGTTACTAATAAGAGGCTACTTCAAGACACCCATATCCAAATTTTGGTTTGGATTAGTGGGTGAGCTAAAAATAACTTCGGGTATTTAAAAAGACATAAGATCTCCCTCGAGAATTTGCACAACTTTAAAGAGGATTGTAAGATTTTGTTCAGTTTTGAAGCCACTTGTATAGTTTTGCGAGTAATGACAAGATCTGACATTATTACCAATGGTCTTAAATAAACGAGGCATCATAGACGTTTAGGTAGAAATTGACCATCTATGAAACGAGGCATCATAGATGTTTAGAAAGAAATTAAATGAATGTCCACTAGGCTATATTTAGCCTATTGGACAGATTACTGCATTTGGACCCTTTTCTTATGTAGCTTGATGTTAAGTGTCCCCAACCATTCAACTATCCCCTAGCTGAATAAATCAATCTAAGATCTAACTGGAAAGATGTTCGCATAGCTGACCCTGCTGTGAATTGCTATATATAATTTAAGTGGCCAATGCATGTAATGTTTTTGTTGTGGCTTGAGATACTGCTTATTATACTCTCTCAAGAGTTTCACCAATGTTTTACTGAGTATTTAGGTCTGACCATCCACAAATGGATGGAAAGTGATAGACTATTTCATTTTTTCGTTCACCCTAGAAACATCATGATTTTGTTATCGCGATTGGTAACACTGTTGGAGAACATGATGCCATACTTAAAGGTATATCTCCCAGTCCAAACCTGCAAGCTATGTTTGGTATTAAGTTTTTATGTGACTGTCCTTACAGTGACTGTACATTATCATGTTGTCTTCACAATGACTGTCCTAATTTGTGACTGTCCTTGTCACAAATGAGGATGTCTCATAGTGACTGTCCCTTGTGTAATTGCCACTTGAATTGTGACTGTCCTTGTGACATTATCAAGAAGAAAAGCATTTTCATGGTTCAATACCAATACATTCAAGTGGCAATTACACAAGGGACAGTCACTGTGAGATGTCCTCATTTAGTGCAATAGAGAGATGTCCTCATTTGTGATTGTCCTTATAGTGATTGTACATTATCATGTTGTCTTTACAGTGACTGTCCTCATTTGTGACTGTCCTTGTCACAAATGAGGATGTCTCATAGTGACTGTCCCTTGTGTAATTGCCACTTGAATTGTGACTGTCCTTGTGACATTATCAAGAAGAAAAGCATTTGCATGGTTGAATACCAATACATTCAAGTGGCAATTACACAAGGGACAGTCACTATGAGATGTCCTCATTTAGCACAATAGAGAGATGTCCTCATTTGTGACTGTCCTTACAGTGACTGTACATTATCATGTTGTCTTTACAGTGACTATCCTCATTTGTGACTATCCTTGTCACAAATGAGGACATCTCATAGTCATGCCTGAACGTTATCACCAGGTAAAGTATGAATTGAATAAAGTTATTTTTTTCTCAACTAATTTAAGCTCAATTACTTTCATCATCAACCAAATCAGTAGATACCATATTCCCTTTCTTGTCTACATATGTTGTATACTCAACTTGCAACTCTATTCACTGATTATGCATTATAGTTGGGTGTTTTCTTATGTTGTTTGTTGATTGTTTTGTTGGTATTTTTAGGTAATTTAATGGATCTCATTGATGATATTGAACTTGAAGGATAGTTTATGAGGAGGAGAAGAGTCCTGCCTATTGTTGTAGTTATTCTAGCCACCCTTGTCACAGCCATAGTAGAGTTTGTAAAAGAAGGTACTCAAAATATGCGTAAGCACAAAAGAGATGTAATTCCTTTTTATAAGCATATTATCAACTCCAATAAGATGGATTGCTTTGACCAAATAAGCATGAGTAGATGATCCTTCTTTAAACTAGTCAACATTTTAAGGCAAAAAGGAAGCATTAGAGATACATAAATCCTCGCGTTAGAAGAACAATTAGTCATGTTCCTCCATACTCTTGGCCACAATCTGAGGAATTGTAAGATTTGCCCATAACTTTTTGCATTCCAGAGAGACGGTAAGCTAATACTTCCACAAGGTCTTGACGGCTATCTTAGCGCTCCATGTGGATTATTTTATACCCCCTATTCCAAACACTTCTCGAGAAATCAGTGGGAAGATCCGTTTTGATCCATACTTCAAGGTATATCTCCTAGTGGTTCAATTTTGTTTGATTGAGTTGTAATCCTATTATCACGTGTTCATTAGACCTATGACTTTTTCTGACTATAGGACTGTGTGGGAGCAATTGATGGATCCCATATACCAGTCACTATGGATGTCAACATGCAAGCTAAATATCGTGATAGAAAAGGCAACTTGTCACAGAATGTTATGGGAGTGTGTTCATTTGATTATAAGTTTCAATACATCCTTGCTGGTTGGGAAGGGTCTGCTGTAGATAGCCGTGTTCTAGCTTTGGCTCTATCTAGAGCGGATCCATTGGTAGTTCCCCCAGGTTTGTAAAATATGATTATATTATTGAAGCATACGAAAAATAAGACAACATTATAACAATGACATTTTGTTTTGTTTAGGTAAATATTATTTGGTCGATGTTGGATATCCAAACATACCAGGATTTCTCATGCCTTATCAGTGCACATGCTACCACCTAAAGGAGTTTTCAAAAGAAAACCCAATAAACACCCCACAAGAGTTGTTTAATCATTGACACTCCTCGCTCATGAATGTAGTAGAGTGTACATTTGGGATTTTGAAGCAGCATTTTCCTATCTTGAAGCATGCGACGTCTTATCAAATGAAGACACAAACAAAGATTGTTTTGGCATGTTGCATACTTCACAACTTCATTACGATAGAGGACGGCCTTCCATCCGAGATAGAATTTGAAGAGGAAGATGGTCATGATCAGATAGATGTACCAGTGCTTGAGACATATGGGTTGAGCCAGCGTGAAAGAGATGATTGGGGCAAATTTTGAGATGAAATAGCAAGAAGGATGTGGGAAGACTATAGAAACCCATCTTAGTCGGTTGAATAACTATTATGGCAGTGTTTAAACTTTAATGCCAGATTTCATAAATTTCACGAACTGATATTATATGTATTAAAAGCCGTTATGGCATATTTAGTGTTGTCATGTCATATTCAATGTTGTTATATTTAATGTTGTCATGTTATATTTAATATTGTCATGTTATGTTTAATGTTGCTATATTTAATGTTTACATCTACGTATATGCCTCTTTGAATCTGTTTACATCGCAATTGATCTTGTCAAAAGAAGTGGGTAACTCATGTTGTGTGCCTCAGGTATCTCTACGAATGTAAACATGAACATGGATGGTGAAGTTCAAGTTATCCATCCAACTTCTTCTTGCAAGAAGGTTTTTTGGACAAAAGAAATGGAATGCAAGTTGCTAGACTTGCTACAAGAGCAAGTGTAGCTTGGAAAAAAAGCTGAAGGGGGGTTCAAAAAAGAGGCTTGGATAGCCATTGAAAGGAGGTTCAATAATGAATTGAAAATGAAGCTATCAAAGGATAACTTCAAGAACAAGCTGAAAACTTGGAAGCAAGGGTATAGAGTCATGAAAGACTTGAGGAATACAAGTGGCTTAGCATGGAATGACAGTACACAAACTATGGATGTCGATGATAGTGTTTGGGAAGAGTTATTGAAGGTAACATGGTCTTACAATCTCCTTTTAAGTTGAATATATCTTTTTAAGTAATGAAAGACCAATAATGAATTCAATTGTTATGTCATCATACAGAGAAAGGAATTTAAAAATGCTAGAATGTATAAGAGGCAGCCATTTCAATACTACAATGAATTATCTTGTATTGTTGGGAATGAAATAGATGAGGGCGCTGCAGCTGCAACAACTCAAGAGACCGAGGAAGATTTCAATGATGAGGAAGATTTCACTTATCATGGTATGGATACTGCATCTTTTGAGACTACTGTTGATTTGGCTAATGATGGTTTCGAGTCTATTGATACACTTACATCAAAGCAATCTACTGCAAGCGGCAGAGACAACCCTTCAACATTGTCAAGGAGGCCAAAGAGGAAGAGGGGAAGCACGGTAGGATCATTGGATTCAATTTGTGAAGTGATCAAAGATCTGTCTGTAGGCATTACAACAAGCCTTGTATAACCTCTGAAAGTGGATAGAACATCTACTATGAAAAATGATGTAGCAGATTTGTATAAAGCACTTAAAGCAATCCCTGGCCTCAACGAGGCTACTATGCTTGATGCATATGAAAACTTAATGCATGATCTGGAACTAGCCGTATTGTTCTTGACAATGGATGAAGGGGAGAGAGTCACATATATGATATAGAAGTTTGGAGGACTTTAGTTGATCCATGTTTCAAATCAAAACTAATGTTTCATATTAAAACAATTAGAATTATGGATTTAATCTGCCATTTTAAAAATCTGATCTTGTGATGGATTTAATTAGAATTATGGATTTAATCTTGGCATTGTAAACCTGTCTCAAAATGTAGTTATGGTTCTTCTGGTCCAATGTGTCGTTTACTGTGTTGGGTTAAAATGTAATGACTATGGTAATATGAGCTAGCTATTGTGAATTTGTATTTTCTTTTCTATTTTATAGTCCTTTGATATATTTGTCCATTTAATGATATTCACATGATTACTTTCTTGATTAATTGGTTTGACCCACAAATTATAGACTTGGGAGTTTGAGGGATTGTTCATTGTTTAAGGCTTACTAGTGAATCAGCCTTGCACTAAAAAATAGTAGAAATTATGTTCAACCAATTATGTTGAAAATAATTTATGCTATTTTTGAGTGCAAGGCTAATTCACTAGTTTAAGAATGAACAATAGAGAAAATCCTCTATCCTTTATGCTATTCTGTTTTACAGTCCTTTGATATATTTATCCATTTACTGATATTCATATGATTACTTTCTTGATTGATTGGTTTGACCCACAAATTACAGACTTGGGAGTTTGAGGGATTGTTCATTGTTTAAGGCTAGTGAGAGGGATTGTTCATTCTTAAACTAGTGAATCAGCCTTGCACTAAAAAATAGAAGAAATTATGTTCAACCAATTATGGTTGAACATAATTTCTATTGTGTTTGAGTGCAAGGCTGATTCACTAGTTTAAGAATGAGCATTAGAGAAAATCCTCTATCCTTTATGCTATGGATATCTATACCCTATTGTAGAGCTCTCATTTTAGCACAAGCTTTGAGCATGTTGGAAAATGTAGATTGATAAATTTGGCAACCCATTTGTTTCATTTGGTAGAACAGTGTGTCTGTCTCATGAGGACACCCATGGCATCCACCATGCTTTGACACTTGTCATACATGTTAATAAGATTATTCTTAATCGTTGTAGCCCTTCTTCACAATCACCTCAAGTGCCATGTAGGTTGGTAAAATGCAAGTTATATGGAGTTAGCCCATCCTGGCGGAACATCTATATTCATATCTTCATTTTTTTCAAGTACAAAAACCCATCTGCTATGACAGATACAAATGCAAATGCTTTTCTTCTTGATAATGTCACAAGGACAGTGATAATTCAAGTGGCAATTACACAAGGGACAATCACTCTGAGACGTCCTCATTTGTGACAAGGAAAATCACAAATGAGGATAGTCACTGTAAAGACAACATGATAATGTATAGTCACTATAAGGACAGTCACAAATGAGGACATCTCTCTATTGAACTAAAATGAGGAAATCTCACAGTGACTGTCCATTGTGTAATTACCACTTGAATGTATTGGTATTTAACCATGAAAATGCTTTTCTTCTTGATAATGCCACAAGGAAAGTCACAATTCAAGTGGCAATTACACAAGGGACAGTCACTGTGAGACGTCCTCATTTGTGACAAGGACAGTCACAAATGACACAAGGACAATCACATAATTTCTGTTGTATTTGAGTGCAGGGCTGATTCACTAGTTTAAGAATGAACAATCCCTCTCAGCAGCCTTAAACAATGAACAATCCCTCAAACTCCCATGTCTGTAATTTGTGGGTCAAACCAATCAATCAAGAAAGTAATTTGTGGGTCACGACTTCATAGAGGATTTTCTCTATTGTTCATTCTTAAACTAATGAATCAGCCTTGCACTCAAACACAACAGAAATTATGTTCAACCATAATTGGTTGAACATAATTTCTGTTGTGTTTGAGTGCAAGGTTGATTCACGAGTTTAAGAATGAACAATTGGTTGAACATAATTTTTGCTGTGTTTGATTGCAAGGCTGATTCACTAGTTTAAGAATGAACAATCCCTCTCAGTAGCCTTAAACAATGAACAATCCCTCAAACTCCCAAGTTTGTAATTTGTGGGTCAAACCAATCAATCAAGAAAGTAAAATCTTTTGTCCAAAATTCCTTCTTGCAAGAAGAAGTTGGATGGATCACTTCAACCTCAGCATCCATGTTTCCCACTTCTTTTGACAGCACTAATATGTCATAACGCAATGTTGATAACATGACTATATTAAATATAACATGAGAACATTAAATATAACACGAAAACACTACAATATGTCATAACTAATTATGGTTGAATCAACCTTGCCACCTTTTATTTTTCTCAATGAATTTTGTTTAATTTTGAGATATAGGCTCAATGGCTCTTGTCAATGTGCCAAATTGTCAATGTGGTGGTGGATGGTGCATTATGAAGACTTCACGGACACAAAGCAACCCTGGACGACAATTTTGGTGCTACCCAAATAGAAAAAAGGTTGCTAATGTGTATATATTTAATGTTTGTAATGTAAATATTATTCATTATATTATAAGAACTAATGTAGATTGGGCATCACAGGGAAATAATGGCTATGGATATTTTAATTGGGTCGATGACAACTCATCTACACCTATCCACCCATCTCCACTTATCCGCGATGAAGGATTTGAGTGTCAAATGTGTCAGACTAGGGCAAATGCAAAAATTATATTTTTATGATGCCTTCTCTGTATTGTAATTGCATAGCTTTGTTTTGACCATATGCGGAGATGAACTCATGAATTAGTCAGTTTAGTATTTTCATATTGTAACTAGTATTTTAATATGGATATGGCGTAACTTCTCTTTGTGTCAAGTGCACATATATATGGTTTCCATCTTTTTTTATAATAATTCTTCATGTTTATGGCTCAGGTGAGCCCCAATCTGCTATCAATCACATGATTTAATGTTAGTGTTTTTTTGGTTATTGCTTTGTAGAACTCTAACCCAGGTTTGCTGAATGTACTTAATTGGTCTACTAACAAAAGCACAAAGTAGTCGTATGCTCTATGTATGCAGTGTCCACAGACAAAAATATGAGTTCGAGCATGAGAGAGCATCAAAGACTCATTAGATTATAACATTGTATCTGCATTATGTAAATGAGGAATGCCTCATTCAAGTTGTAATTTCATATCTGCATTATGTAATGAGGAATGCCTCATTCAAGTTGTAATTTCATATCTGCTAATGAGGACTACCTCATTCAAATTGTAATCTTATGTTTTGGGGCTAGACCAGAGGTTTTCTCCACCCGACTCTTTCCTACCAGTGCTCCTATTGAGCCGGGTTGGCAACATTTTGACAAAAATAATAATAAAATGAATGGCTTGTTTATAATGATGACTTGTGTATTTTGGAGTTTGTTATTTTATAAATTTGTATAGGAATTTAAAAAAAAAAAAGTTATACAAAATGTTAAATTTTTTAAAAACTTATAAACATATTTTTATTTCAAAAGATTATAAAATTAACCTTGATAGAAAAATAAAATAAATATTAAAAAACGCTATGTGAAAAACATAATTATATTTGAAAAATTAAAAAAAAGTTATACAAAATGTTAAATTTTTTAAAAACGTATAAACAAAATTTTATTTCAAAATATTATAAAATTAATTTTGATAGAAAAATAAAATAAATATTCGAAAATGCCTACAAAATGTAAAAAACATAATTACATTTGAAAAAATCACAAAAAATTTATACAAAATGTTAAAATTTTAAAAAACCTATAAACATAATTTTATTTCAAAATATTATAAAATTAACGTTGATAGAAAAATAAAATAAATAATTACATTTGAAAAAATCCAAATTGTTTATATTCAAATAAATTAAACAATAAAATAAATTCTTATTCAGTGCGTATTCCAATTCCAGTTTGTTGCACCCAAATGCGAAAAATACATCTTCTTAGTCATCTTCCAGGTGCACCAAACAGATCAACACATATTTCAAATATCATTTTGAGGATATGTATCTTCCAAAATTGCAACATATTCTAGAATTGACTATATCCAGCATTTCGTATGCCATGAACCAAACGAGCCCTTAAAGAACTCACACCCTAAGTCAACCTCACCAACCTTGATCAATAAAAAAGAGTCTTTAATGGTGGGCAATAGTTGGCAATGATTAAAGAAAGATAACCCAAAGTTTTCTCAGCTCCAATTCTATTTGAAATTCGGTATTATCTGTGTTAGTCCATTTTCCTGTCATTGCATAAATCTTTTGAAAATTTTCCTCCTCCCTACAAATGTTTTTGTCAAGTGTCCTACCCCATGCTCTTCAGTGTTGTTGCCTTGCTTCAGCACAGGTTGCATCTCCTAATGTGAAAATCCAAAAAGATATTCAAAGTTTAAAGCCTACAGGAAATATTTTAAAATCTGCCTAAGTGTCGAAAACCCACAGTATTTTTGAAAATCCACGATGTTTTCAACCTGTGTGTTGTTTTCGACCCTGTGCTTCCTACTTTTGTGTGCTTATTCTTTGGCATCAAAAACTCTGTGTGTATTCGGTCTTTCTCTGTGTCAAAAATTTTGTGTGTTTTCGACCTTGGTCTTAGCTGCGCAGGTGCGATGGATGGTGGAGCCCAGTTCGTAAGGTTTCTTGTCGTTGAATCTCCAGATCTCTTGGCGGTTACATATTTTATCTAGCGACTTGGCGACTATGTTGTCGTGCAATCTCTTCTTTCCTAGCGGTTAGCGGCTAACATCTCACGAACTTGCGAACGGTTAGTCACGTAGTCGCTGAGTGCTTGGCAGTTTGTCTCTTCTCATGCTTCCAGCACGGTTAAAGTTCGGACAGGATCGGTGGTTGCCGCAAATTCACATGGTGAAGATGCACAAGGTTTATTTCTCACACTTTTGCAACAACCGTCTGATCCTCTAAAAGATAAAGCTCATGTCCGATTGGTCTGTGTGGCGGTGACTTGTCAGACTTGTCAGCGGGGCCCGGTGTCAGAGATAAAAAGATCTATGGTCGGCGTGTGATCGCATGGAATATTCTCACCCCATGCGATCATGCGCCCACCGTTCGATTAGGTGCCGATGGGTGTGTTCGATGTGGGTCCGCTGTTAGAGGTGGTCATGTGGCAGCTTTTGGTTGGCTATTGCATGATCGCATAGCCCATTCTTTGGCTATGCGATCATGTGACCGGTCGACACGTGTCCCTGGGGCCTAGTGAGAGGTGGTAATGTGGCATCCGTAGTGGTGACGTGCTAAGTTTTGATTGGTTTCCGGTGTGCCCGGTGGCAGGGGGTTTATGGTGGGACCTGTGTTTGTAGTGCCCGAGTGTATTTGAATTCTGCGGTGAGTGCTAACAGTTAGTCACATGTTCGCATAGCCTTTTTCAAGGCTATGCGATCATGTGACTGACATTTTGCGATAACCCTTAGCAGCGATAGTTGTGCTGGCAGTTTCAGATTGCAGGTTGTCGCATGTTCGCATAGCCCGTCCCCGGGCTATGCGATCATGCGACTGACCATCTGATTGTCGCGGTTGTGGAGTTGTGGTGTTAACATTGCCAGGGATTTTTTCTGTGGGGTTTGTGACTGACCGTTGATTGTGGCTAGGAGACCGTGGTCACATGATTGCAAGGGTTAGTTTGGTGCCTTGCGATCATGTGACCAAGCATAGGGTGAAGCTAGTTTCCTGTGGCGGATAAGGTTATTGACCGCGCGGTAGTGCGACTAAGTAGGAGGTTATGTTGTGAAGCCCGCGAGGGGAGATTGATCGGATGACAGGGATATAAAGGTGATGAAGGTTTGAACGTGGGCCGTCGTTTCTCTGTAGGTGCCATAGAAGTGGCTGTTGGTATTCAAATTCAAATTTTTTAGGGTTTCCAATGACAGAAAGTACCAAATTTATGGAATTCATTGCAGAAATGACCCTGTTCGGTGAGATATGACTGGTTTGCTATTTGTGGTGTGGTCCAGGGTGCTGTTGGATCGTTTGCAGAGCTTGTACCATGGTGGTTGTGTGCTCAAGGCATGTTGCAGGGTGTCCTTTTGAGCCCAATTTTGTGATCCCTTGTACTTGCAGAGAAGATTTTCATGATTAGGGATCAGTTCTGGTTTCCTCTTTCCTGATTTTGACTGTGTTTCCCGCCCCTGTAATAACTTTTAGACTATTTTGATTGGTGTGGTGGTTGAAACCTTGGCCCTAGCTGTCCGTAGCTTGTTGCAACCTATTTTGGGTTTCCAAGGCAGCTAGTGGTATAAGTGGTTGAATTTTTGACTTAGAAAGGGTTCTGAATTTTGTCAGTTCCAGGGAAGGGTCCTTTTCCTGCAGATTTCTCCTTCTCTCTGCATATAGAGTGTTCCTCTTTCTCCTGTTGGCTCAGAGAATATAATACATATTGTAACAGATTTGTCTTATGTGTGAGGATTTAATATATTTTTACTATTACCAAACTATCTCCATTTGAATTCTGAGTCCATTAGTCGTATATACATTAAGGGTGTTTGATTTGTCTGCTTGTATTGCCTATGTGTTTGCAAGTGGAGTTGTCTTCGCAGAGATAACTGGTTCAGGGTTAGTGTTTATGTATGTATGAGCTGAAGTGTTAAGGATATTTCATGCTTGTCTTCCAGTGGATGCTGGTTAATGTATTGTCTATTTATAGGTCTCTTCTAAGGGGAGGGTTAAAATCCTTTGAGTGGATAATAACATACTTAAATACAAAGGTGGGTGCTAAGTTGAGGTTTGGTCATGGTGTGTGATTGATGTCGGGCATCAACACATTGGGTATATTATTTTCTTGTTTCATAGCTGTCCCTTGCAATATTGTATTTGACTCTGTGGCCCACTGGAGAAGGCACTGGTCTATCAGAGACTTAGGGCATCTCAGGGGACCTTTCAAACTCATTTTCAAATCATTTCCATCCAGTTCCACCCTTTTCCCTTTCTTGCTGTTAGTATAGGTCTCTAGCTTTCAGTCTCATTCCATGCAAGTAGGGCTATTGCATGAGACTTTCTATCATTGGGGTACATGATACCTATAGGAGATTGATTGCTATTCCACATTAATCTGTCTGCAGGCCTTTAGTTTGTCATGAGGTGTCTTGAATGTGCAGATAAGGCAATACCCGCCTAAGTGAATGTGGAGCTCAAAGAAGAAGGAGGATTTCTCTCTATCCTCATCAATTGGTTTGTTTTTCTTGTCAAACTTGAGTGCCTAACTTGTGTTTCAAGCCCAACCATTTGATTCAAGTTTGGTCCTGAAAGGAGAAGAACCAACAATTTGTGTTTAAGCAAGGAAATTCATATAAAAAATAGCCATGGAAGTTTTTATATTCGAAATACAAGAGTAATTTAATTTGAAGTATATGTATTACTAAAGAACGTTCTAGACACTACTTGTTTATATTCAAATTCTTACAAGATTTTGCCAACTTAGATGCATCCAGTCATTATCAGAATTCTTCAATACGCTCGATTGTTTGCTGTTAACTGATAGCAAATGATCTTTCAAATAGAGAATTATGTTTTCATTGTCTCCATTAAATGAGTGTTGTTTTCTGTTATGTGACAGCAGATAATCTGCGCTTGACTCCACCTTAAACAACTTTTTTAAATGGAGATTATATGACAACATACTTTGGTGAGTAGAGAAAAATATTATTTAACGGTTGCTTTCGTTGAAAAGTATAGAGAAGTACATCCAACATAATAATAGTATTGTATTGTTGTGGAAGTCCATGTGTTTGATGGGCAATATATATCGCTAACAAATCCAGCAAGTGAGCAAAGATAAGCATTATCAAATGGGAGCATTATCAAATGGGCCTTCATTAAATGTAAGAATAAAATAATAGACAAGAGGTTTTGATCTTTTGAAATAAAAATAATAATTTCTAAGAGAGTTGGTTCACTTTTTCTTATGGGTTTTTATGGAGATAGAAAAATCGTCTAATAATTTATAAGATATTGAAGTTCTTTTTTTTTTTTTTTCTAAAAATAATATATTTTTAATTTATTTGTGAATTTGAATGGTTATGAATAATTCTATTAGAGATCAAGCTATAAAGTTAGTAGAAGGTTCAATCTTGATAAACATCATGACTTCCCTAGTGCATCAAATCTTTTTAGATATATAATAAATATATTATAATCCTTAATTTTTAACTTCTAAAAATCAACATAAGTTTTAAAATTACTTTTTAGTTATATTCATAATTTCTAATATAGAAATATCATATAAAATGATTAAAATAACTTGTTCATAAAAATAACAAAGTATACAACATTAGATAATATAATTGCAATAAAATTATATTCATAAAAATTAAATGTAAGAAAGATTTCCTTAATATGCTAAATAATTGAAAGACTTAATAATTTCAATTAAAATTAAAAATAAAAGAGCTATTCGTTAATATTTAAGTATTTTCTAATAATTTTTCCTTCAAAATAGATTTGTAATATAGTTATTTTCTAATGTTCTTGATATAAAATCATCTAATTAGATTTAAAAGTACATTTTATCAAATTTAATTTTTTATACTATATATCTATGTTGAAAGGTGTCAATACTTGTATATAAAAAATTAAAATAAAATAATATATATTTAGAAAAATAAAATAAAAAATCATACTTAGATAAAAATAATATAAAATATTTAAGTAAATAAAATATTTGTAATTTAAAATAATTATACTAGTTTTATTTTATCTATAAAATTATTTTATTTTAATTAAAAATTTATTATTTTAAAAAAATGGAATGATTAAATATTTTTGAAGTAGAATAAAAGATCAATTATGTAAATAGAATTATTAGAGAATTCTAAAGAGAATATGAAAATATTTGTAAACAACAATAACTATCACAACAAGAAAAACAAGTGTCATGTAGTGGCTAGTACTTACCTTTAGTTTTTTAATTAATGATAACCTATAACTTATAATTAAAGTAATTTATTTTTTTGTTTTTTATAATTTTAGATGATTATTGAATTGTTATAATTATTTGTAATAATAATTATTTTTTCATTTTAAAGTTGAGTAATAATGGTGATTGTTAGAATAGAGCACCAATTATTTTTTTAAATAAAAGTACAATGTTTTTAAAAATATATTAGTAGATGTATTGAATTGTGAAATAGTTTGTTGAGCTACATATAGATAAGCAAAATGTTCCTTTTTAACATATATTTAAAAATATGAAATATAATAATGATAACTTATTTGTTGTATATTGAATATTTAGTTATATAGTAATAAATATGATGTAGATTGATAATATAAATATTAGTATTTAATAATAGTTATACTTATATAATTATTTTTATTAATAATTATAATTCACTTATAGGTTTCTTCTCTTTAAATCTAAATAATCCAAAAATATCTACATTAATATACCTAAAATATCAATTAAAACACTCATTAACAAACATTCCAATTACAATATACACAATTAGAATTGAAATAACACAAAATAGAATTACAATATACATAACTATAATTATACTATTATTTAAAAAATAATTCTAAAATTTTGTACATGTGAGCAAAACCAAAATAAATGGCTAAATTTATGCAATATAGAAAAAAAAGGCGTTATTAAAATTGTTGCTTCTAAAATTTCGTGTATAAGACTCAATTTATTTTAACCAATCATATCACCAATAAATATTTTTCATAATTTATTAACTTAAAAAATATGCATGTCAACTATAGAAAATTTAAAAATTTTCACACAATCATAAATATATTTAAATTTAATTGGTGGAGATAGGTCCAAAAAAATCATTTAATCACTAGTTAAGGTTAACAATCCAAAAAATGATGTAATAGTACTTGTTTAGCCTAGCAACAAGTACTAATAAAAAGGATCTATATCCCACAATTCTATCAACTCCAAAAATAAATGATCATAACTAAATGAAAGAATGAAATACAATAATTAGATCACACATATCCAACACTTATATATCAACATTAACTAAAAAGGTCATCTTTCAAAATCTAGATATCAACATTACATCACTTACCTAGATATCATAATATAAAAAAAAAAATTCCAAGGGTATAAAACAAGAGTATAATAAATAAATTAGTAAAAAATGAGAGAAAATAATTATAATAGGGTTAGGGAGGGAAATATAGGAGTATACTAATTTATTTTAATAGTGAAAAATAATCTAATATTGCATTATTAATTAGGAAAAAGTGTGTAAATAAAAAGTATGAAAAATGTACAAATATGAGGTTGTAAGCCAACACATTCTCTATATGTTCTTCATGTTTAGGAGTGGCATGCATATAATCATTTGTACATTGAATGAATGAATCTATATCATTTAAAAAATATTTTTTTCTCTTTTTTTTTTTGCGTAATAGTATTTCACCACTCTTTGCTTCAAATTATTTTAAAATATTTCTTTTAACTAAGTTGTAGTTAGTTCTTATGAAAAGAGTGTAGAATCATCACAAGGTTTATATCATTTTATATTTTAAAAACTATTGAAATTTTGTGTTGATTTCTTATTTTTCTTTGAGTAGAATGTCTTTTATGTAACAAATTCACAAGTGACATATTAGATTGAATGACATTCAACTCATGATATTATTCTAGCTTTTACTTATCATTGGTTAAACTACATGTTTTTTATCTCTAGATTTTTTATTTTTAATCTTAGATTAAATTTGTGGGTAGAGAATGAAGTGCCAATTTTATGCACACAAATTAGAACCTTGAACTTTTAAAATTCAAGATTTAAAGTTGAACCTTACCAACTTTATATGTTGACAAGTAGGAGATATTTTTCACATCAAGTCAAATTGTGATATTCTTACCAGAATTCAACTTGTAATTTTTTGAGTCAAACTCATTAACCTATGTTTCTTGAGTAGTCGTTCACAAGCACCCATCTCTCATAAGAATTAATGGAACACTTAACAATCGGTGCATCTAGGTGATGCTCAGAGACATGGAGCATCGAGACTTCATGGGAGGTCACCCATCCTAGTACTACTCAATCTTGAGTTTGCTTAACTATGAAGTTTCCTCCAAGGTTGAGCCCACTCTGCTTGCCACCCCATGAAACATGGGTCAATGCATTTCACTCAAAAAAACTGCAGAGTTGAATCTTGATAGCGATATCACAACTTTACATGTGTGTTTTTCTTTACAGAAAATTGTATGTTATGTTAGTGCTATTGTATTTAAGAAAACTCACCATTCATTTTAAAGTCATTAAGAATATTGAAAAAATATTTTCATAGAATGTCCATCAATGTCCATCATACAAACATAACAACAATATCAAAGTATACATCAAGATATATTATCTTTTACATTAATTCATATTTTCTTGCTATCTTCGATTATTTTTTCAAAACCATTAAATAAGCTTTCTTGAAGGCTTAGCTAAAGGAGAAGAAATCTTTTCTTTGCATGTTACTAGACAAATCTCCACTTCAAACATAGGTAGAATGAACCAAAGCATATCTATTATAATAATCAATCTCCTTTGAGTTCACTTCTATAGCTCCATGTTTGATTTCAAGTGCTATTCAATTAATTGCATTTCATTTAAAGCAATCTACAACCAATTTAAAAAATTTAAGCCTTTCATGTAAACAAAACCCTATTTTGTCACATATAGACAAATTAATCCATGTCATTTTCAAGACATAGTCCTTGATATAAAAGACTAATAAATATTTTATTAAATTTATTTAAATTGTACATAGATAGTATTCCATTTATTATTTTCAATTTCAAAACTAAATTTTTAATATAATTTAATTTTTCAATTATTAATTTAAAATAATTTACAATAAAATACATAATTTCACTATACATGTAAATTAAATAGAATTTTAATTGACATTTTTCTAATTATAAAGTGTAATATTTAATAATTTCATATGTAACTAAATTATAAAGAATGACGATTAAAAAGATTAAGTATTAAATGATGCTAAAAGCCAACACACAATCCAATCGAAAAGGTATTAAAACTAGCACTTGCACCTTTGAAGGGTTCAAGGTTTACGCTGATAGTATTATATATATTAAATGATGTTGCTATATTGTTGGCATAGAATGTTTCATCATAATATTTTTTTGTTATTTGGGCGAGGAAGTACCTAATTCTTAATTTTACCAACGGTCCAATGCTTTTTTCGGTGTTGAACTATTTGCTTTTTTTGGTGTGAACTATTTTTTTCAACATCCATTCCGACTATAATTTTTGAGTGCAGTTAGGATACACACGTTTGATTTTCCACTAACTCTTTGCCATATGGAAAACCACCACAGTCAAACACAATGAATGAGTCATTAACACACAACCTTAATCATAAAACCCATATCTTAAAGAATGAGATTATATTTGTCAATACTGCTTCACGAATTTATGATGTGCTGAGAAAATAACCATTTACGTCATAGACTGGTCATTTACATTTGCTCATATTGTCTTTCAACATATTAAAGGACCAAAACGGATCAAGATTGAAACAAAATGCAAACCAACTGGAAAAAAAAAACACTCCTCCATAAATCCAATTCTCATAAACTTTGAGTTCCAATCATACATGATTCTTAAGAATTGACCATGACAAAGAAATCTGATTGATCCAAAAATAAAAAAGTTGTTGTGACATGGACTAATAATTATTAATTATTATTCATATATTTAAAAGAAAGTGTAAGTATCCTTTGATAGAAAACCTTATCACAAAATTGTTTACTTGGAAATATTAAAATAATTGATCCAATACTAAAATTACTAAATTTATACATATGTAGATAGAACATAATATATATAATTCTTTTTTCTCTTATTAACTATATAACTTAATGTTCTATTTAAAATTTTGATTTATTTTAAAAATAAATTAATTATCATTTTCTTATTACTTTATAAGATAAAATTAATTATCGTAAGGTTCAATAATAAAAAATCATTCAAGACTATATAATTTATTGTCAGTTGAATTTTACGGTGATACTCTGTTTGTATTCATTTTTTTATTTTATTTTTTACTAAATTCACATGTTCATTACTCAAAAGGGGCACATGAGATAAATCATAGCTCTATAAAAGCTGGAACTATTTAGTCATGCTTTAAACTAGTAAAGGTATCCAACCTTTATGCATGAAAATTCAACTATGTAAACAAGTTCGCCAACAACTATCACCATTATTTAATACTTATGTCAGGTTAGATATCCCCAAAACCACTCAGACCTTGCAATTTGTATCATAGAAAATACCTTGAAATTTGTAAGTATTTATGTGCATCTACAGTCTATACAGCAGGAAAGTCCTGTTGGTTGTGGATTATTCCCTGTTCTCTCATGGGAGCACTGGTAGACTCACCATTCCTTCTAATCCAGCTCTTGTTTCCCTGTCTAGGTAATTTCTCCAGAGTGACCTCTAGATTCTTTCTAACATATGACCTAGTATTTCTCCTCTTATCCATGCTTCTTCAATATGTTGCACTAGTTCAAAGCTTTGAGTTGCCACCCACCTAGATGGGAAATCCTTGAAACACACAGGAAAACAAGAACATACCTATATCTTTCTCTTTAGATTCTCCCCAGTAGAATCACTGATTCTTAATAAATGCATATCTTCATAGTTGTCCTCCCTAGCAAAGTCACCATTTTGTTGGTTGTGGATTATTCCCTTTGATCTTCAACTTGCAGATTTACACTTTGATGGATAATGTAAATGAAACTCTGACTCTATCACCACTCCAAAGTCCACAAGGAAGAGGGCCAACTGACAAGGATCAAAGGATCCTTCTACACTTTGAGCTTCAGTGCTCAGGTAGGTGTACCCTTGATTCACTTCTCTAAAGGAGTCTAAAACAATATTCCACTATATCTCATATAAGATTGTTAAAGATTTATCAAATAATGTTTGTGTTTGTGGTTGTTAACCATGCATACCTCAAGAGGAAGGACCGGTGCCTTATCCTAGGGCTCAGAGTCACCTAACTGTATATCTCAACAGAATACCTCAAATCAAACACAATGGAAACCAGAGTAAGTGCTTTGCCTATTACCCCTTTCCCTCAAGCACAAGGACATCAAATTCTATACCTGGCTGCAAACTCACTGAATTCACCTAGAAGGCTTTAATCCTAACTTTGTTAGAAACTCAAAGATAAATTCAAAATACTCTTTGTTTACCATACATTAACACACTTTGTGACATTAACATATATGAGCTCAGAGACAAGCAAGAAGACATACACAAGATACAAGATTGGGATTCAAAATGTTCTCATTAACACAATCAGGATCAACATACAATCAGAATGATACCAAGATCAGAAAAGTCACAAAATCAGACTTCTATCAGTATATTACAGTAAAAAACCAGGGACCAAAAGCAACAAGATTTTGGAACCCTTGCAAAATCCAAAATTCTACAACTTATACCCCCTAGTCATCTTGGAAATTTGCAACAAGCTACGGATGACTAGGGGTAGGGTTTCAACCAACCAACCTGCTAGAAACAATTATGCATTTAATTCAGGGGCGGGAAACACATCCAATCCAGGAGAGAGGAAACCAGAACTGATCCCTAATCATGAAAATCTTCTCTGCAAGTACAAGGGATCACAAAACTAGGCTCAAAAGGACACCTTGCAACATGCCTTGAGCACACAACCATTGCGGTACAAGCTCTGCAAATGATCCAATAGCACCCTGGACCACACCGCAAACAGCAAACCAGTCATTTCTCACCGAACAGGGTCATTTCTGTAATGAATTCCATAAATTTTAGTACTTCCTGTCACTACAAACCCCTCAGCAAATTTGAATTCAAAATCCAACGGTTATTTCTTTGGCGCCAGCAGTGAATCGACAGTCCACATTTAAACCTTCATTAACTTTATATCCCCGCCATCTGATCAAACCTCCTTCGTGGCTTTACAACTTAACCCATCCAGGCACCTCGGGTTTCATTTAGCAAACTGGTGACAAAGCATTTCTTAGTCGCGAAATGAAAAACCTAACTCCGGTTAGACTCCGCGAACACACGACTGGACATGTTAAAATAGCCCACTTAAGTCATTTAGCGAACTGGTGACAAAAGCATTTCGCCAGTTCACGGAAAACATCCTGCCTCCGCTAAAGAACTTAGCGACCTCGCGACTGCCCTTCACTGAATCGCCAGACCAACTAGCGAACTGCCAAACCTTCTTGCGAATGCGCGACAAGACTACATCTTATTGGCACCGCCACCTTTTATCTGGACCGCCAAACACTAGACTCCAACTGGGCCTGCCCGAAGCCACATGTCACTAAACCATTCATTGCTCCATGACCAGTCACTGGCACAGGACCCACTCCTCAGCACATCCACATCGACCAATAGGAACACAACAAAGCACCACATGGCAGACGGTCCCACTTGCATCGCACAGAGAAGATGCTAGATCAACGGATGGTGCATGATCGCAAGGGCTGGGAATATTCCTTGAGATCATACACTGACTATTGGATTAAAAACTTTCAACGCGGGCCCGCCTGACAACAAATCCACCTCAGCACCGCAGACACATGTCACTTGGTCACATGATTGCATAGCCGAGAGAAAGGCTATGCGATCATGTGACAACCAACCCAAAGCTGCCACATCATCACCGAGAATTCCTAGCTTGGGCCCACATTCAAACCTACCATCCTGCTAGCTCAGACCACCCAGAGATCGCCATGTCACATCCGCCAACGGGGCCACCCAGAAAAATAGACAGGCCCCAGGGACATGTGGCAAGCGGTCGCATGATTGCATAGCCAAAAACTAGGCTATGGGATCATGCGATAGCCAATCACAGGCTGCCACATCACCGCCTCGCATGACCACCAAAATGCAACCACCACCTGCGAATAATCAGGACCCACGTGGACAGATGGCAAGTGGTCGCATGATCGCATGTCAGAAAAGTCTGACATGTGCCCATGCGACAGCCAATGAGAACATGCCATATGTCCCCCTTCTTTCACCGGGCCCACTTCACCGAAGCAATGCTGGAACAGACAAAATTGACGGCAGGCGCATGATCGCATGGGGAAAGAATATTCCATGCGATCACACACTAACCGTTGATCTCCTCCCTCTGGCCCCACATCGTCGCACTTGCACATTTAAGACAAAGAGCAAGGAGAGCCGACAGAAAAGAAGATTTGCAAGGTCGAAAACACACAGGGTTTTCGGTGAAAGATCGAAAACACAGAATTTTCAACATGTGACACAAAGGTAAACAAGGAAGCTGAAAACATCGAGGGTTTTTATGTAGGCCAAAAAGGTCGAAAACATCGTGGATTTTTGAAAACACTGTGGGTTTTCGACACTGTGGCAAATTTTTGAAAATGCTTCCTGTGGACCTTAGAATTTGAAAATCTTTCTGGGCTTTGCGGTTAAGAGGATGCGGTCTGGGCTGGAGTAGGGTGACACATTAAAGAGCAAGGGGCCAAGAGCGTACAACATGAAACACACACGGATCATCTTTGCAAGTTAAAACTGAGACTGCAAGCCGGGTAGAGACCACAAAACAAAGACTGCAAGGGAAAAGGCCATTTTCCTGGGATTTTGCAATGACTGGAAAAATAGCCTAACAAGTCCTTTTAAGAAATGATATTTCTTTGAGGAATATAGTCAAATGGCTCATGTGTATTCTATGTTAATGCCTTACATTCTTCTTTAGGCTTTGATTATAATAATATTTCACCACCCCCATTTAAAAAATATTGATAAATTTATCAATTATACATCATGCTTTTCATGATCATTTGATGGTTCACATAGATCATACATTATCTTTGTATCATAGTCCATTCCATGACAAACTATACCTATAACAAGCATTTCTAAATCTGTAACTTCTTCACTATGCCAAAAAGAACATAAACCCTTTACTAATCATAACGTGTCACACACTAACCACTATATATTCTCTTTTACACTATTACAGTCAAGAAATTTATATTAAATGGAAGAACATCTCATGGACAACATCTAACAATTAGAGCCTTTCTTAGAGATAGGTTTGTCTTCTAGACTTACCCTTTTGATTTAGGGGCTTGATCATGCACTTCAACCTGGCATAATCTCCAATGGATCAATCAGAATACTTTGAATATGTGTATAGTTAGCCACAAAAATAAGTTAGTGGGCCCACAAGAGAAGTCATTTCTTTGAGGTATACAGTGATAAAAATTTATTATCCTTGTCCATGCTTTCAAACTTTTCATTCATCTCTACCATAGACAGTTAAATATCTGGTAAAATTCTTTAATGAAAATCCATCCCCTGCCCCAAGCTCCCAATCACATAGGCAGATAAAATATAGCAAAGGTTGTTAAATTTGTTGTGATACCTACCCATTGCTGTTACTTGAAAGTTCCTATAGCTTTTAACAAATACATCTATTTGAAAATCATGCAAACATCTCATGCAATGACGTCTTTGAGACATTTAATGTGTTTTGCTTCAGCTTCACATTTTGCAAATCATTCAAATAGAGCTTCACATTTTGAAAATCATTCAAATAGAGCCATGCCCTGTTCCTTAGCTTCCACATTTTATATGCATATCTATTTGGGCATTTCCAACTATAACATTTGGCAAAAATCTCCTTTGTCTTTATGCTTTGATGGATGTTCATTTCCTTAGACAACATCTATTTGGTGCACTATGTAAAATAGTACACGTACCCACTTTGTGCTTTCACATTTGCAAATTAATTTACTAGAGCATTATTCTTTGATGATGTCCATACCATGTCCTACGGTTCCCATTCAAACACAGGCAGAGAAGATGTTTTATGCTTTAAAAGCTGTCCATGTTCTGCTACGTTCTAGAGTGTAGCATTACCCCAAAGGTTTGAAGAGATTCCTTGCAAATTCAATTTTATACAAATCTTGTATACACTTCCACACATTGTATAAATCATTGCCATGTCTGTTGAAAATACATTAAAAGCCCTCTTCATTTTTTACGCAATGATGAATGCCCATAACATGTTCCAAAGTTCTAATTCACGCACTAGCAGAGAAGTGTCTAGCAAACGTGAAGGAAAATGACTCCACACCTATAAAGTGTCTTCTTGAGGGTTTCTAAATCCTTTTTAAATCATTTGTAGGCATATCCTACAAAAAATATGTAGCTTTCTATGAGGCCCTGGAGCAAATATAAAAAATAGTTCACGGTGTTGTCCATGCTTCCACACTTACATCCAGGCTTGCCCGGGTGTTCAAATCCTTAAGCTTCTATGTTTTAATTAAATTTTCTAAAACCTACTCTTTGGTGTCTTACAACCGTGACATCCCTGAGACCGCATTCCTTTGGGACATTTTGTCAAATAATTCATGTGCATTGGATATCATTCCACATTTGACTTAAATAGGAGGGATGCATGTGGACATCTCAACCATGGAGAAAGAGAACATTGTCTAAAACAAAAGAGCATCCCACTAATACAAATTTTGGCAGTCAATACAGAAAAATTTATTTATAATAATCATGACTAGTGCTAAAATAGCATCTACAAACATGGGTGAAAGAGAAGTTGAATTTTTTTAAAGCTAAGAGTTAACCAGCGCTTAGGACAATGCTAAAAATAGTACCAAACAAAAGACATGGCGACAAATAAAACAAAGAATTATACGCAACACCAAGCATATGTGTCATCACCGTTCATGGGAAATAAATTTTTTTTAGAACCTAAATATTTTCACTGGCGGTGAGATGATTAGTAGATAAGCATCTATTTGGGGCAATATGTGAAACAATACATGTACGCACTCAAATTATACAAATATATCACTCCCCTATTTTAAACAAATGTATTTAGTAGATATCTGCACTAATTTATAAGATGGTTAAGATGCTTACATCTCAAGGCCTCACTGTCACCTTCCTCACCACCACTGCTTCTTCCCCCAAATTGCAATCGTAAGCACTTTGGTCCTCCATTTATTTTTTTCCTCTTTATGACCTGCCCATTCCATCCCTCCCCTCTTAGACAAGAAGATGAGCTGTACCAAAACAAGACGTTAAATATCTTCTACTAGTCACGCTAGTCATCATTGCCTCCAGAGAAGGGTTTCTTCATAGTTTCTGCTACTCCCTGGGAAACTCCCTTCACCTTCTCCATAGACTGCAAAAACATACCCACAAATAGAGCTCCGCAACCTGAAGCGGCATTTAGAAAATTGTGTGTGCACTAGAATTTTGCCTCTCGGAGCTTCATACGGCCTCCTAAACCACCCATGACTGCCGTATATGGACTCAACGAAGAACCTCATTCCTCCAACAGTTGTAGATCATGCAACAATAGCATTGTGTATTCAACACATGGATCATAGAATCCGAAAAACTTACTCCACGCAAACAGGGACACCTTAGAATACTTCACTAAACGCATGCATGTGTGAGACACCAGAAATGACATTTGGAAGCCGGCATTAATTCTCGATGACCATCTTAATTGCACCTGAATGTTTTTCACGGCGTAAGACTGCCGAAAAGTCTGAATTTGCCGACGAGCATCTCCCCAGGAGAAAGCTTATCGGCTTAATAAAATTATGAAGATTTCTCTTTTGTTTTAATATTTGTTATGATAAAAAAGACTAATAACATTCAATTAATTTCAATCACCACAAAATGAATTCAACTATTCATATTGAAATTAATTTCCGCATATCTGTAACGGTTTACAATAACGCATCTAAACCTTCTCCAATGGCGGGATTTATCAACCTCTCGAATTCATTGGTTTCCGTCGAGAGAAGCAATTCTTCCCAATAATCCAATTCGAATGAGCCCAAAATATCATCACAACTCTGAATTCGCGGCTGGGATTTGAATCTTTTCATCCGTGGCTGCTGCTCCTCTTCCAAACACCCTCTTTTTCTGCACAAATTATCATGGAAATTTGCAGAATTGGTGTGAGAGACTGTGGTTCCCGAATCGAGGTCATGCGCCAATGCTCGAGACACAATTTCAACTGGAAAGTTGAGGAATGTGCGAGGTCCCCTCATTTTGAAAGCAGCTTTGTCGTACGCCATGGCTGCCGCTTCTGCAGTAGAGAATGTGCCCAACCAAACTCTCGTCCCCTGCCTCGTCGAATCCCTTATTTCTGCCGCGAATTTCCCCCATGGATGCCTCCGAACCCCTCTGTAATGCTTTTCATTTCCTATTCCACTCCGCTTTGGCAAAATCGCAGCTTTCTTCTCAGGAATGGCGGAACTCACATTTAAATGCTCAGATTCTTCAAGTGAAGAATTGGTCCTTACCTTTGCCGCCATAGGAGTAGGCCTCAATTGTTCCAGATTTCTAACTGATGGCAATCTACTCTGTTCTTCAAGGTAAAGGAGGTTTTCAACATCTTCTATTGATGACAATCCATCATAATTGAATTCTGATAGCCGCTCTAATGGCAATTCCATCTGATTTCCTCCGTTTACTTCCATAGAGATTTGATTTTCTTTAAAAGCGCTGATGATTACTCCGTCCTCCTCTGCAATCTCTGACGCCAAAGTTAGGGCATCCGAGGTTATGCAGCATCTTTCAGAGCCTCCGGCGAAAAATCGAATCCATATGTTCTCCAGAAGCTCATCTTTTACTTCAGCTTCACAAGAAGCTGATTGCATGCCTCCAAAGGCAACGCCATCCTCCATTGTTGTCTGCTAATCTTTCTACTTTGGTCCAAAACCCTCAAACAGCGATCTTGAGCCGTTTTTGAGTAGGTATTTCTTGTATGAGATCAGGAAAGCGCTGAAAACACAATTGACAAGCAGTTGGCAGGCGAGTCCAGGCGTTTTAAGGGGTTGAGAAGGAAATTGGTTTTTAACTTCTATAATCTCTTATCAGATCTTTCCCACCTCATGTTCGTCAACTTCTTTAAACCAATCTGACAAATTATACTTAAAAATTAAAACATACATTGATAATATATAGAAAAACTACATGTATGAATTTGGAAATACAAAGGTTTTAAGCTTGCAAAACATTATGCACAGGACGTAAAATGTGAGGCCTGGACTGTTAAATAAATAAGTAAAAAGATGATCTCATTTTTACTTCCTGAAAAGAGTGTGTGAGACATCTTAGGAGTCTCTCTTATCTTATGGTTTATCGTTTTGGTTTAGTTAATCGTTGCCAACTATCGCCCACCATTAAAGACTTTGTTTAATTGATCAAGGTTGACTTACTAATAATTTTTCAATAGAAAGAAAAGTTTATATTATTGTCTTAAAAAACTTAATGAAAAAAGTCTTTATATTATTATTTTTTAATCATAATGAAAGGTTAGTAAGCACTTCAACTCCCACAATGCTAAAAGCAATTATTATTCTTATTAGTACTTGCCTATAGGCTAGGCAAGTACTATTGCATCCGTTTTTGAATTTTTTCCATTAACTAGTGATTAAAAAATCACATTTCTACCAATTAAAATTATTATTTTTATGAAATTTGTTACAAAATTAATAATTTGTATAGTATGCATGCACATTTTTTATGTTTATAATTCAACAAAATTAATTTCGAGTTCTTTATTAGCTAAAAAATTTAGGCTCTTATACATGGATTTTGTAGAAGGACTACCTCTATTACAATTTTTAGGCAATATTATAATGGCAAATAATTTGCCATGCCCTTAAAATAATTCATATTTATTTTTAAAAATATGTTATAATATAAATGGATAGTTTTGGATATATTAAATTGAATAATAAAATTTGTTATATGTATTATAATTAGATGTTATATATTTAGATTATATAACATAAATTATAATTATAATCTAAATATTAATAAACTTAACTTTTTCATTATATATTTTATATTAATTAACTTATGAATTAGTGATAATAATATCTATTATTTATAATAAATAATTATAAGTTATATTTTAAAATACTAAATAATATGATTTGACATAAGTTATATGAACTATATAAAATATTATTAAAATTGTTCCTACTTAATTAAATGATGTAATTAATTTTTTTAAAATTAAATAATCGAGAGTTTACAAGCTGATACAATAAAAAAGAAGTGGGAGGCAAGCCTACCACCACCAACAAAGGTCCAATACAAAAAACTAGCACAAAAAAATGTGCACCAACGAACAAAACTATTCTAGAATATCATCCTGATCATCAATCCATGCTGTCCATCCAAGCTCACCCTCCATCCATACGATTTTTTTCTGATCCAGAATCTGAGAGAAGAATTCTAGTCTATCAGAGAAGGGGCCTCTGGTAGCGCGCATCTCTTTAAGCAGTTCAGTTAATTTATTTTGATTTTAACAATTATTTTTTTAAAATAGGAAATTATGTTATATTAGATTAATAATTTATGTCAAGTATTTAAATTTTGATTAATAGTTATATTTTTAAAATATCTTATAATATATTATATTGATTATTTATATATATATTATTTTAGTTCAAAAATTAATAATTATATTTAAGAAAAATAATTTTATTGATATTTTTAATTATATATTTTTAAAATATTGATAATATATAAAATTTGAAAATTAAAAAATAATATAAAAGATATTACTTGAAATCTTTTTAAAAATTAAAGATAATTTATGTACTTCATTAAAGATAATTTATAAGGATTAATTTTCTTTTGTTTTTATTAATTTGATTTAAACTATGATAATTAAATATCTTTAAATTGTAAAACAAAAGAATAAAATATTTATAATTATTATATATTTATAATTCTAAATTAATACCAATTATACTTGTACAACTACAACATGGATATTTATTTATCTTTAACTTATCATTATTAATTTAATATCAAACTCCTAATCAATTAATCAATCTAATTATATTTGTATGAAATAGTCATAATACAATTTGGAAGAATTTAATTATTATTATTATTATTAATATTAAGGCAAGTACTTTGCCACTACGTGGCACTTGTTGATAGTGTTTTAAAGATTAAAAATTTAGATATATTATTGTGTCATAATGATCAATGATTTAAATGGTATAAGATTTTATTCTTTTATAAAGTATTTTAATAATCAAATTTGAATATTTTTATATAAGAATTGAGGAACAAAACTAATTAGAATAGAGTCAATTTAAATTCATAATAGAATGTGAAGTCTAGTCAATAGATTTTTGTTGTACTTTACCAAATTGAATACTTTTGAATGAGTCATATAAGATCTTAAGAAATGGAAGACTTTAATATCTTTAAAAAATAAGACTCATAAAATTTTAGACAAGTTTAATGATATATATTGTTTTAATGATTCTCCAAATTTTAATTTAAAATTAAATCATAAAAAATAAGAGCTCAAAACTCTATAGAAAATTCCTAATTAAATGTAACAAAGAAAATAAGAACTCAAATATAATTAAGAACAATAAAAAAGTCAACACTATAGAAAAATTTCTAATTTAATATAACAAAATATTTATATAAAAAATATATATCCAATATTCAGACAGAAAAAATCACATTTTGTTCTTCGTGGTCCGATTCGGTATCTTTTTAGTTTTCACAAATTCCAAATAAAATTATATAATAAAGCTACTTTACGTGTAACGTAATATAGGTATCTGCAAATCTTCATCATGGAGACAAAAGTTAGCTTATTGGTCGTAAGTCAGCAAAGGAGGATATATTAACTAGTATTGAAATCTTCTTAACATGCCTTGACATTAAATGAAGTTAAAATTTAAATCCAGATTTCAATCATAGTACATAATTCAGTTATAGTTTTTTTTTTTAATTTTAAAAATTTCGTGAAGTCTGATGTTCATTTTTTTAAATTGGAAATATTTGAACTCAACATCATTTAGGTGCTTACAATGTGGACTTTACTATTACACCAGATGTCTCTTGAAGTCTAGATGTTCATTGGTATATCTAGTGACGGAAAAAATAGTAATTAAATCAAGTTTGCAACTTTATCGATATTATTATTGGAATATTTGTGCATAGGACAATAGGGAATGTCTAGGATGTCAACTAAATATCTCTTATACCATTTTGGAGTGAACATTGGTATATCTAGTAGGTAGGAAAATAATTTAATAATTCAACCAAGTTTGCAACTTTATCAGTGCTATTATTAGAACAATTGTCCATGGGATGACAAGAAATATGTCTAGCATGTCGACTATGTTTTCTATTTTATTCCTATTTTTCCCCCCTTTATGCTTTGAGGAAGATTATATCTATTGTAAATTTATTCATTTATAATTAATGAAACATTTCTTTCATCTTATACATCTTATTGATCTTATCTAAATCTTGTGTGATTGTTTCTTAAGCTAAAATTTTACATGATATCAGAAACCCATGTCACAAATACAATAAAAAAGATAAGAAGAGACAATCAACAACCAACAACTAACCAAACACTAAATAGAGTATAACTAAAAAGACTAAAAATAAGGGAACAACAATCCAAGACACCCCCAAATTCTTAACTACATTTTCATTCTTACAAATAATTTCATGGTAGATCTCATGTAGCAGCGAGAAAGGAATCTCAAATTAGTAGAGGCACCCGTGGAGGTAGTTCCACTAGTAGTCATTCCACCAAGAATAGCTCCTATTGCTGCCCCCATAACAATGGTTGTGAGAGGGAAACATCCCTATAAATAACATATCTAGGGTGGAAAAGAATTGAAGTGGATGGATAGGTGTCTTTGATAGAAAGGAGAGGAGATGATAGGAACTTGGATGGGGTCTTCTAGTGATCTTGAGCAGAACTACACTTTGAACAATATGTCTATGGTTAATATTGTTAACAGGGTTTCCTTTCAAAGTACATTCATGGACAAGTACTTATTTTTTTTGTTGATGTTGCTAATATTATTAGTACTAGTCAGTTTAATTTTGGCTTTTGTTTGTATTACATAGGTGACAAAATGTTTATATGATGTAATAGTAGAAAAGGAAGTGACAAAAAAATGATGAGTATTCCATTGTATTTTGACTTTCTTATGTACCGAATACAAAGAAATACAAAGAAATGAATCCATAGAAATTTGAGTAGAGATGGGAATTCTTCCCAGCAACCAAATTGTCCCCTATGCCTCATATTTTCACACAATGTATTTGGCAATGCCTTGAGATATTGGAAATAAAAAACCTTAATTTTAGTAAATTTACATTTTATGAATCTAATCAAGTTTTTAATGAAAAATGGGTAGATGAAGTCTAATTGAAAAGAGTGAGATTTCCATCCTAAAATGTCGGCACCTGCCTAAATGACTACACAAAATTTACAAAAAAGCATGAAATTTCTATCCTGAAATGTGGGCACCCACACAAAATGCTCAGAACTTGGGCGTGTAAATGGGTTAATTTTTTAACACTGGTTATCCTTCAAGCCCTCAATGTGTATTTTGTTGCCAAGTTGGCATTGCCTACAATAATCATTTGACCGATTTGGATAGAGCTATTTTTTTATTATATCTAGATAGAATAGGGGAAGAATGAAAAATTAATCCAACAAGTTGAATTTTATGAAGAATTGTTTAATGAGATTGACAAAATCCGAACCATCTTTTTTAAATCAATGTTTTATTTTGCTTGTGAAGTTCATAAAATAATATTAAACTCCTCTTTATGCAATCATAGTGAGCTTATCATAGTAGGCTTTAGAAAGGATGAAAGCCTAAATATAGATCGACGACTCTAATACTTTTTCTATTGGCCAAAAATAAAAAAAAGGTGTATTATGGGGAAAGTATAAGCCATAGAGCTTATACACCATTTACAAACTTAACTCATCACTAGAAAACTACATGTAAGAATAAATCCTAATACAATAGAATTAAAAAATGGAAATTAATCGCTCACACAACTGCTGTTTTTTTCGTTACGCCTACATTACAGTTACAAATGTGATGCCCAACTGAATTGATATCCTTTCTTTAAACTATAAAAAAGTTAGACAATGATTCTTAATATTCAAAAGCCAAAAGAAAAAAAAAAGAAAAAAACACAATCACATACATTCTATGAATGCAGATCAAAGCAGCATATTATCATCCATAGTAATTTTGAGCAATGCAATCGGACATACAATATTATGTAGACCGAATGAAAACAACATTTGAGTATAGCAAAATATATATCTGTTACGGTTTACAATAACCCATCTAAGCCAGCTCTAATAACGGGATTTACCAAGCTCAGGAATTCATTAGTTTCAGCAGAGAGAAGCAATTCTTTCCAATAATCCCTACCCAAATCTGCTTCCTCCAATTCGAATGAGCCCGAAACATCTTCGCCAATTCCATCGCAGGTCCAAATTTGCGGCTGGGTTTTGAATCTTTTCATTTGTGGCTGCTGCTCTTCTTCCAAAGAAACCCTTTTTGTGCACAAATTATCATGGAAGCTTGCAGAACTATTTTTAAAGAGCTCGGTTCCAGAATCGAGGTCATGCGCCAATGCCCGAGACACAATATCAACTGGAAAGTTGAGGAATGTGCGATGCCCCCTCATTTTCAGAGCAGCTTTGTCGTAGGCCATGGCTGCCGCTTCTGCAGTGGAGAATGTGCCCAGCCAAACCCTCCTCCCCTGCCTCCTCGAATCCCTTATTTCTGCCGCGAATTTCCCCCATGGACGCCTCCGAACCCCTCTGTAATGCTTTTCTACTTCTATTTCACCTTGTTTCGGCAAAATTGCAGCTTTCTTGTCGGGAATGGCGGAATTCGCATTTAAATGCTCGGATTCTTCAAGTGAAGAATTGGTCCTTACCTTTGCCGCCACAGGAATGGGCATCAAATGTTCCAGATTTCCAACTGACGGCAATCTACTCTGTTTTTCAAGGTAAGGGAGGCTTTCAACATCTTCTACTGTTAACAATCCACCATAATTGAATTCTGATTGCTGCCGTGATGGCAGTTTTATCTGGTTTCCTTCCACAGAGATTATATTTTCTTTAAAAGAGCTGATAATTACGCCCTCCTCGTCTGCAAGGTCTGAAGCGGGAGTTAGGGCATCTGAAGTTATGCAGGATCTTTCTAAGCCCCCGGCGAAAAATCGAATCCATATATTCTCCAGAAGCCCATCCTTTTCTTCAGATTCGCAAACAGCTCCAAAGCCAAGGCCAGCCATTGTTATCTGCTAATCTTTCTACTTGTTCCAAACCCTAAAACACCGATCTGGAAGAGTTTTTGAGTAGGTATTTCTCCTATGAGATCAAGCAAGCGCTGAAAACACAATTGATGAGCAGTTGGCAGACGAGTCCGGGCATTTTAAGGAGATAGGCAATGCAACGAAATCCGTTACTTGCAGAGCAAATAACTCTGACGCGTAGGAATTCCAACCGATCAGCGCTTCCAAGAATATATTGTCGTTATGATCGTTGAAGTTCTTATAAACCCTAATTTATTATTGTGGGATTACGATGGAAGTCGTTACTTCGAGCTCTGAACACGTTATCTAAAATGTGTAGAATGAAGAAGCCGGGATGTCAAGTCAATACCTCTCTCTCCTGTAAAATAATTATTTTATGATCTCATTTTCGCTTCCTGAACTTTCTAGATCGTTATATTTGGAACAACCCACTTGTTGTTTGACATTCACTGCAACAAACATCGTGCAGGCTTTTTTTTAACAGTCCAGACGTCACATTTTACGGTCTGTTTGTTAAAACCTTTGTATTTTCAATTCTATACATTTTATGTTTATATATATTATGAATATTTGTCAACAGACGGTTTAGACTTGAATTTTTAAGGATGATTTATCAGATTAGTTTACAGAAGTTGAGTTTATATTATATATCAGTTTAATATAATATTTCTAATTTTAGAAAGATGTACTGTAAAAGATTTTATATCTTATTTTTACTATTCAATATTGATATATGAATTTAATGATCTTATTCTTTTTCTAACGAGTAGAGATCAATAGATTGTTATTGACGCACTAGATTTCTTCTAATGGACTTTGAAATTTTAACTAAATAAAATTTCATGGGCATGCTATGAAGATTTCATATTTCATTTATCATTTAGAAATGGCGTCACGTTCAACTTTAGATCAAGCTAAATTACATTTCTTTCTTCAAAGATTCAACATAACCATATTGATGATCTTATATAATTAAATCAGGCATGCTACACGTGAAGTGATTTTATATAGTTTTACTTGGAATTTGTGAAATCAAGGAGGATGCCGACAACAATGAACAAAACGTGACTCTCTTGGAATTTTTGATATATATATTTTTTATCTACAATATTTTGTTACGTTTAAATTAGAAAATTTTCTATATTTTTAATGATTTAATTTTAGATTAAAATTTGGATGATTATTAACTTATTGTCTAATATATTTCATTAAAGTTGTCTAAAATGTTTTTGATTAGGTAAAACAGGTTTTGAATGGGCCCCGAAACCATATACATTTAGTTTTTGTAGGGAACTATAACCCAGAGAAAGATAGAAAGAATTAGCACAGTCCTAGAATGAGATAGCTGGGAGAAGAACATAACAGATCCTCTCAGCAGAGACTGCCAGAAGAGCTACCAGCAACCCCAAGGCAATAGAACAGCAACAACGAAGCGAAGGATAAACAATTAGGGTCTCACTGCAGGAGGCCGTTAGAGTGAAGCCAAAGCTTTATCCCAATAGGAGAAAACCAGGGTTTTCAGGCACCCCAAACCAAGAATCTGGGATTTGAAATGGCTCCCATAACCATTCTGGGTTTTAAAACTGGAATAGCGTTGTGGTTAAAAAAACCCATCCACCCTTGCAGGACCATACAAGAATAAAAACATCAGCTTAAAATAATAATCAGGTTTAACTCAAGTTGCGTCAAGACATAAGGGTTTTGAAAGGCTCCCCCAACCTTAACCAGAGAAATGGGGACAACAGAGTCTCCCCCATCCACCAAGTCACAATCTGCCCTGAGAAGGAATGTACAAGAGAAGAACACAAGCAAAGAGAACTCCCACAAACACAGGCCAAGGTCAATAGCAGCACTCCTTCGCACCTCTTTTGTCCAGCAAAAAGCCCCCTCAATGGGTTGAGCCTCCACCTCAATAAGGGCTTCCACCTTTGTAGGAAGCAGGAAAGAGAAAAGAAGAAGAGCAACCATCAATAGCCTCTGGGCCTAGGTAAGAAACCCCACCTCAATAGGGGTCTACTCCATAGATATGGTAGTGAAGAAGTAGTCAAAACTCCAATGCAGCAGCCCAACAACCCTGGGCATCGAAGATAAGCCTCTCCACCCCAAGGCACTGAGAGGCAGAATACACCACCAGAAGCTATGCCACAAGGCATCAGCAAAGAGCTTAGTGAAAACTGTAAAAAAGAATACCCCTTGCAACAAAGCAGGCTGAGCCCCAGCAGCAATCCAACCAAAAAATTCTAAGAAAGAAATAGGGGTCAGCAAAGAAACCCCCAAAAACCTTCCCCAAAAAGAAAGGGAGAAAGGGGAATAAGACAGATCTACCGAGAAAGATTCTGAGGAACCACCAGATCTGTCCTCCCAAAGATAGGCCTCACCACCAACAAAGCAGACACAAAAATGGAAAAATGCAGCCCTGTTCCCCAAAACCGGCCACAATCATCCTCACACCGAGCAAGAGCCCAAGGATTAGGGATGAGGTACGAGAGAGGAAGGCCATTGCTAGCAAAGGCCACAACACGAGCCACACCAGTAGCCAACCCAATTGAAGCGGGGCCAGACTGGCTCCACACCAGGAGAGCAGCCGACCAAGGTGTAGCAGGCACGTGAAGATGACCGGAGACGGAAAAGGAGCTCCCCTCCCACCGCCACAACCCAAAAGAGACCCTCTAGAGCCAACACCCGCTAGGAAGAACAGGGCCCAAGACAAATCTTGCCGAAGGAAAGGACAGAGCACATACAGCTTCCTCGTCTTCATCCGCCTCTCCATCCTCACAAACCCCTTCTCCCTCCGAAACCCTAGCACCAATGTTTGCTCCGCCTTCACCCATCGCCTAGATATTCATTTTTAGAGATGTTGTAAAGTTGTCTAAAATGTTACAAGTTAAATTTTTTTAAAGATATTGGAGTTTTCCACTTCTTAAAATGTCAAGATCTTATATTCTATGTTAGACTCGTTCAAAAGTATTCAACTTCAGAAGAAGATCAAAAATCTCTTCATTAGACTTCAAATTTCAAATTTAAGTTCTATTTTCAGTTTAAATTAATTTTATTCTAATTAATTTTTCTCCAATTCATATATAAAATATTCAAAATAGATTGTTAAATTGAACAATAGGATAGTGTGACCAAATTTTTAGCCTTTCGAAACTATTAAAACACATTTTTAAACAATCATCATTAACTATAAATTGTAATGAAAAATGATTAAAATTTATAATACTATATATAAATTATTGATAACTATATATAAATAGTTTTTATCAAATAAATTAATTTTTAAGAGTGTTTATTATTGTATGAATTTTGTTTGACCATAATTAATCTTTGTGATGGAATACTGACTCTTCATTTCTTATTAATGGTCCAATTCACTAAATGTAAATTAAAATAGTAGACTGTGATACTTTAGTTTGATCAATGAGGGAGAGATCATATGCCTGCTAATAATTCGCCTTGGTTCCAAAACTTTAGGGCTCTATATAACATAAATATCATACTCTTTAAACTAATTGTTTGTCATTTCAACTCACTTTTGCACCAATTGCTCTAATTTAGATGTGAGTGGATTTGATCTAGTAGATATAATTTAATTCAACTTAGATTTTATTCTCTCACCTCACCTTATCTAATATTTATGTTGTTACGAGGATATATAGTGTTATAATACTTTTAAAGAATATTTTCGATCTCAAAGTTTATTGTCTTCTAGATTAGATACTTGAATAAAATGTCTTTATGAATTTAAGAAGAAAGATCAAGGATAATGATAAATAATATAAGGTGTCTAGAATGAAGTGATTTCTAATGTAAATGTTGTTTTAATTTCCAATTCAAATTCTATGATATATCTAAGAATCTTTTGAAGAATTCTAAACAAACTAACCTAGACCTTCCTTTGATTCACATTGGAATTATCTAAATGAGTTCCATGACTACTAGTTCAATCTATGTAGAAGAGTGTTTTTAGAAGAGAAGTCATGTTCTTTTAAACCAAAGATGGAAGAAAATGAAAGGTAAGAAAGAAACAAGTTAAAAAGAAAAATAGTTATTTCTAACAATTTAGAAGTTCAAGAAGAACTAACAAATCTTTAAATAGAATTAAAACATAATAACATAAAGACTTTTTCTTTTATTTTTTTTAAAAATAAAATAAAGATTTCTTTCAAATTGTAGAGTTTTGGGAGCCTGAATGAGAGTGTTCAATTCTCTTAAAGAACTCACACCCTAAGTCAACCTCACTAACCTTGATCAATAAAAAAGAGTATTTAATGGTGGGCAATAGTTGGCAATGATTAAAGAAAGATAACCCAAAGTTTGCTCAGCTCCAATTCTATTTGAAATTCGGTATTATCTGTGCTTACGCAAGGATATTCATATAAAATATAGCCATGGAAGTTTTAATTTTCGAAATACAAGAGTTAATTTAGTTTGAAGTATATGTATTATTAAAGAACGTTCTAGACTCTTGTTGTTTATATGACCCAGAACATTATCAGAATTCTTCAATGAGCTCGATTGTTTTCTGTTGACTGACAGCAAATGATCTTTCAAACAGAGAATTCTGATTTCATTGTCTCCATTAAATTAGTGTTGCTTTCTGTTATGTGACAACAGAGAATCTTTGCTTGACTCCTCTTAATCAACTTTTTAAAGCAGAGATAATATGACAACGTATTTTGGTGAGGTAGAGGAAAAATTTATTTGACGTTTGCTTTCGTTGAAAAGTATAGAGAAGTACATCCAACATAATAATAGTATTGTATTGTTGTGGAAGTCCATGTGTTTGATGGGCAATATATATCGCTAACAAATCTAGCGAGTAAAGATAAGCATTATCAAATGGGCCTTCATTAAAATATAAGAATACAACAATACACAAGAGGTTTTAATCTTTTGAAATTAAAAAAATAATTTCTAAGAGAGTTAGTTCACTTTTTATTTCACTTTTTAATCTTTTGAAATTAAAAAAATAATTTCGACCTATTTTTAACTAATGATTAAACTAGTTAATTCCAACCAATCAAATTTCTTAATTTTTTTTGCCGTGTCAAATTCTAATATTTGATAAAGTAAAATGCACAATATTTAACTTTTTCAATTTATAGATTTATTTATCTTTCATTTCATTGGTTTAAAGAAATTGGTCATAAGAGTTCTTTTTCGAAAATTATGTCCACAAATATTAGATATTCTAAAATTTATTATAATAGTTTTAGAATTAATTAAAGTTATTCTCAAGTTTCTAATTTTTATCAATATTTTATTTTGAATTGTATTATTGATAAATAGGTTTATAATATATTATAAATTTGTATTCTATATTAAAATTTAATATTTTAATATTTTAAATTTTAAATTATATATATATATATATATATATATATAAAATTTAAAATTTAAAATATTAAAATATTAAATTTGTAATAGTTAAATATATTTTGAATATATTGATAAATTTTTTAACATGGAACTTAATTTAAATATTTCTAAAACTTGAATCATATTTAATTTTATAGAAGAGTATAATATTATGATGATTTTGAAATACTGAAATATTTTTTATTTATTTTTAAAAATTACGAACAATATAAATTATATTAAGTTTTATTATTATTATTATATAATTTATATTTTGATTATCTTTTTTAAAATATAATACTATTATTAAAATTAAATACAACTAATTTTTTATATAAAATATTATTTATTAATGTATATAGAATAATTTAGATAATTAATAAATAATCAATATTTTTTAAATTTTTACTATTAATTCATTTTAAAATTTGACTTTTGGTTTCAATTATGATTTTAAAATTTGATTTTCAATTTAAAAATAGTTTTAAAAAAATTGATTTTTATGTATTTTAGATTGATTTCTAAGTTTAATTATTATACAAATAGAAAAATAGTATAATAATTTATAAGATACTGAGTTTTTTTTGTTTTATTTAAAATAATATATTTTTAATTTATTTATGAAGTTGAATAGTTATGAATGATTATGAATAATTCTATTAGAGATCAAGTTATAAATTTAGTAGAAGTTTCAATCTTGATAAACATTATGACTTGCCTAGTGCACCAAAGCTTTTTAGACATATAATAAACATATTATATGGTTGAATCTGCAACAGCAAAAAAACGTGCAGGCTATTTATTTAACATTCAAAGTAACAGAAAAAAACGTGCAGGCTATTTATTTAACAGCCCAGATGTAACCGATTACGACTGTGCACTATGAATTTCCAATTTTATAATGTAGTTTCTTTTCTACATATATTATCAATGTTCAAATGTCAACATATAATTTACGTTTAGGGTTGAATATTTAAGTATGGTTTATCGGATTAGTTTACAGAAGTTGACAAATGTCGAGCAAGAAAGATGATTTCATTAATAAGAACATAACTTAACTTTCTTATTAGATTATCTATCTAACCATGAAGGTGGTGCGACGTTTTTTTATTATATAAATTGGTTTCATTTTCTTTAATATAAGAGCACAATATAATAAAAATAACTATTATTAAAATCAATTAGAATCTTTGAAATAATTAGTAAGGTACATTTAGAAAATAAATATGAAAATATTTTTATAAAAATGAAAATAGTTTTATAATAAATAGTATTTGAGCAAACGATTGTTGAAGATTTAATTATTTTAAGACACTTTGAACATTTTACATGCATCGAAGCCTTTGTGACTATGGTCCTTCTCTAATAAATGCAGAACTCGCTCGTACGTCCTGACCACCTAATGCATTTTGCCATCTAGATCATTGGTACTGTAAATCTGTCTAGCCATATTTGTACCAAAAGATTACTTTACTTTTGGTATATACAAACATTTCATGTGACGTGCTTTGAAGCAATCCACAAATCTTGTCGATCTGATGGTTTGCTGAATAAATGTTCATTAGAGTAGTGTTTTAATGCCATTACAATCGATTGACATGACTAAAACAAGCCAGTGTTTATGTTTTGGTTGGTTGTTTACCCATTTTCCCATCCGTGCATCTTATTCTCTTGCTTCTTTTCCAATGCATGTAGTAATTAAAGGTTAAAAATTGTACATGGCCAACTCGTTGCCAGTTGCACATTTATTGTTGGGATCGAACAACGGCATACAGTGGACCTCTCCCCTAATAAATGTAGAGCTCGCTCGTACATCATGACCACCTAATGCATTTTTGCCATCCAAATCATTGGTTCTGTAAATCTGTCCAGCCAGATTTGTACCAAAAGATTACTTTACTTTTGGTAACTGCAAACGTTTCATGTGATGTGCTTTCATGCGATCCACAAATCTTGCCGATCTAATGGTTTGCTAAATAAATGTTCATTACCATAGTATTTTAATGCCATTAGAATCGATTGAAATGACTAAAATAAGCCAGTGTTTACATTTTGGTTGGTTGTTTACCCATTTTCCCACCGGTGCCTCTTGTTCTCTTGCTCCTTTTCCAACGCATGTAGTAATTAAATGTTAAAAATTGTACATGGCCAACTCATTGCCAATTGCGCATTTACTGTAGGAATTGAATAATGACATATAGTGCACCTTTCACCTAATAAATGCAGAAATCGCTCATACATCGTGACCACCTAATGCATTTTTGCCATCTAGATCATTGGTACTATAAATATGTCCAGCCATATCTGTACCAAAAGATTACTTTACTTTTGGTAACTGCAAACGTTTCATGTTACGTGCTTTGAAGAGATCCACAAATCTTGCCGATCTGATGGTTTGTTGAATAAATGTTCATTACCGTAGTGTTTTAATGCCATTAGAATCGATTGACATGACTAAAACAAGCCAGTGTTTACGCTCTAGTTGGTTGTTTACCCATTTTACAATCGGTGCCTCTTGTTCTCTTGCTCCTTTTCCAACGCATGCAGTAATTAAAGGTTAAAAATTGTAAATGGCCAACTCATTGCCAGTTGCGCATTTACTATTAGAATCAAATGACGACATACAATGCACCTCTCCCCTAATAAATGTAGAACTCACTCCTAAGTCGTGACCACCTAATGTATTTTTTCCATCCAGATCATTGGTACTCTAAATTTGTCTAGCCATATCTGTACCAAAAGATTACTTTACTTTTGGTAACTACAAACATTTCATGTGACGTGCTTTGAAGCAATCCACAAATCTTGTCGATTTGATGGTTTCCTGAATAAATGTTCATTACCATAGTGTTTTAATACCATTACAATCGATTAACATGACTAAAACAAGCCACTGTTTACGTTTTAGTTGGTTGTTTACCCATTTTCCCATCGGTGCTTCTTGTTTTCTTGCTCCTTTTCCAATGCATGTAGTAATTAAAGGTTAAAAATTGTACATGGCCAGCTCATTACCAGTTGCGCATTTACTATTGGAATCGAATGATGGCATTAAGTGCACCTCTCCCCTAATTATGCAGAGTTTGCTCGTACGTCATGACCACCTAATGCATTTTTTCCATCCAAATCATTGGTTCTGTAAATCTTTCCAGCCATATTTGTACCAAAAGATTACTTTACTTTTGGTAACTACAAACGTTTCATGTGATGTGCTTTCATGCAATCCACAAATCTTGCTGATCTAATGGTTTGCTGAATAAATGTTCATTACCGTAGTATTTTAATGCCATTAGAATCGATTGAAACGACTAATATAAGCTAGTGTTTACTTTTTAGTTGGTTGTTTACCCATTTTCCCATTGGTGCCTCTTGTTCTCTTGCTCCTTTTCCAGCGCAGACAGTAATTAAAGGTTAAAAATTGTACATGGCCAATGCATTGCCAGTTGCGCATTTATTGCAAGAATCGAATGATGACATATAGTGCACCTTTCCCATAATAAATGTAGAACTCGCTCGTACATCGTGAGCACCTAATGCATTTTTTCCATCTAGATCATTGGTACTATAAACCTGTCTAGCCATATCTGTACCAAAAGATTACTTTACTTTTGGTAATTGCAAATGTTTCATGTTATGTGCTTTGAAGAGATCCAAAAATCTTTTCGATTTGATGGTTTGTTGAATAAATGTTCATTACCGTAGTGTTTTAATGCCATTAGAATCGATTGACATGACTAAAACAAGCCAGTGTTTACGTTCTAGTTGGTTGATTACCCAGTTTCCCACTGGTGCCTCTTGTTCTCTTGCTCCTTTTCCAACACATGTAGTAATTAAATGTTAAAAATTATAAATGGCCAACTCATTGCCAGTTGCGCAATTACTGTTGGAATCGAACAATGACATACAATGCACGTCTCCCCTAATAAATGCAAAACTCGCTCCTAAGTCGTGACCACCTAATGCATTTTTTCCATCCAGATCATTGGTACAGTAAATCTATCCAGCCATATCTATACCAAAAGATTACTTTACTTTTGGTAACTGCAAACATTTCATGCGATGTGCTTTGAAGAAATCCACAAATCTTGTCGATCTGATTGTTTCCTGAATAAATGTTCATTACCGTAGTGTTTTAATACCATTACAATTGATTGACATGACTAAAACAAGCAAGTGTTTACGTTTTAGTTGGTTGTTTACCCATTTTCCCATCAGTGCCTCTTGTTCTCTTTCTCCTTTTCCAATGCATGCAGTAATTAAAGGTTAAAAATTGTACATGGCCAACTCATTGCCAGTTGGAAATTTACTATTGGAATTTAATGATGGCATACAGTGCACCTCTACCCTAATTATGCAGAGCTTGCTCATACATCATGACGACCTAATGCATTTTTTCCATCCAGATCATTGGTTTTGTAAATATTTTAAGCCATATTTGTACCAAAAGATTACTTTACTTTTGGTAACTGCAAACGTTTCATGTGATGTGCTTTCATGTGATCCACAAATATTGCCGATCTAATGGTTTGCTGAATAAATGATCATTACCGTAGTATTTTAAAGCCATTAGAATCGATTGAAATGACTAATATAAGCCAGTGTTTACTTTTTAGTTGGTTGTTTACCCATTTTCCCACCCGTGCCTTTTGTTCTCTTGTTCCTTTTCCAACGCATGTAGTAATTAAAGGTTAAAAATTGTACATGGCCAACTCATTACCAGATGTGCATTTACTACAGAAATTGAATGATGACATATAGTGCACCTTTCCCCTAATAAATGCAGAACTTGCTCATACATCGTGACCACCTAATGCATTTTCCATCCAGATCATTGGTACTATAAATCTGTCCAGCCATATCTGTACCAAAAGATTACTTTACTTTTGGTAACTGCAAACGTTTCATGTTACGTTCTTTGAAGAGATGCACAAATCTTCCTGATCTGATGGTTTGTTGAATAAATGTTCATTACCATAGTGTTTTAATGACATTAGAATCGATTGACATGACTAAAATAAGCCAGTGTTTATGTTTTAGTTGGTTGTTTACCCATTTTACCACCAGTGCCTCTTGTTCTTTTTCCCTTTTTCCAATGCATCCAGTAATTAAAGGTTAAAAATTGTACATGGTCAACTCATTTCCAATTGCGCATTTACTGTGGGAATCAAACAATGGCATACAGTGCACCTCTCCCCTAATAAATGAAGAACTCACTCACATGTCGTGACCACCTTATGCATTTTTTCCATCTAGATCATTGTTACTATAAATCTATCCAGCCATATCTGTACCAAAAGATTACTTTACTTTTGGTAACTACAAATGTTTCATGTGACATGCTTTGAAGAGATCCACAAATCTTGCCGATCTGATGGTTTGTTGAATAAATGTTCATTATCGTAGTGTTTTAATACCATTAGAATCGATTGACATGACTAAAACAAGCCAGTATTTACATTCTAGTTGGTTGTTTACCCATTTTCCCATCGGTGCCTCTTGTTCTCTTGCTCCTTTTCCAATGCATCCAGTAATTAAAGGTTAAAAATTGTACATGGCCAACTCATTGCCAGTTGCGCATTTACTACGGGAATCAAATGACGACATATAGTGCACCTCTCCCCTAATAAATGCAGAACTCACTCATACGTCGTGACCACCTTATGCATTTTTTCTATCAAGATCATTGGTACTATAAATTTGTCCAGCCATATATGTACCAAAAGATTACTTTACTTTTGGTAACTGCAAACGTTTCATGTGACATTCTTTGAAGTGATCCACAAATCCTGCCGATCTGATGGTTTGCTGAATAAATGTTCATTACTGTAGTGTTTTAATGCCATTAGAATCGATTGACATGACTAAAACAAGCCAGTGTTTACATTTTAGTTGGTTGTTTACCCATTTTCCCACCGGTGCCTCTTGTTCTCTTGCTACTTTTCCAACGCATGCAGTAATTAAAGGTTAAAATTTGTACATGGACAAGTCATTGCCAGTTGCACATTTACTATTGGAACTGAACGATGACATACAATGCACCTCTCCCCCAATAAATGCAAAAATCTCTCATAAGTCGTGACCACCTAATGCATTTTTTCCATCTAGATCATTGGTACTGTAAATCTATCCAGCCATATCTGTACCAAAAGATTACTTTTCTTTTGGTAGTTCTGTAAACATTTCATGTGACGTGCTCTGAAGCAATTCACAAATCTTGCTGATCTGATGGTTTGTTGAATAAATGTTCATTACCATAGTTTTTTATTACCATTACAATCGATTGACATGATTAAAACAAGCCAGTGTTTACATTTTAGTTGGTTGTTTACCCATTTTCCCATCGGTGCCTCTTGTTCTCTTGCTCCTTTTCCAACGCATGCAGTAATTAAAGGTTAAAAATTGTAGATGGGCAACTCATTTCCAGTTGCGCATTTACTGTTGGAATCAAACGAAGGCATACAATGGACCTCTCCCCTAATAAATGCAGAGCTCACTCGTACGTCATGACCACCTAATGCATTTTTTCCATTGAGATCATTGGTTCTGTAAATCTATCCAGCCATATTTTTATCAAAAGATTACATTACTTTTGGTAACTACAAACGTTTCATGTCACGTGCTTTCATGCGATCCACAAATCTTGCCGATCTGATGGTTTTCTAAATAAATGTTCATTATCATAGTATTTAATGCCATTAGAATCGATTGAAATGACTAAAATAAGCCAGTGTTTTCATTTTAGTTTGTTGTTTACCCATTTTCCCACTAGTGCCTCTTGTTCTCTTGCTCCTTTTCCAACGCATCTAGTAATTAAAGGTTAAAAATTGTACATGGCCAACTCATTGCTAGAAGTGCATTTACTTTGGGAATTGAGCAACAACATACAATGCTCCTATCTCCTAATAAATGCAGACCTCACTCGTATGTCGTGACCACCTAATGCATTTTTGCCATCCAGATCATTGGTACTGTAAATCTGTCCAGCCATATCTGTACCAAAATATTACTTTACTTTTGGTAACTGCAAACATTTCATGTGATGTGCTTTGAAGCAATCCACAAATCTTGCTGATCTGATGGTTTTCTAAATAAATGTTCATTACCGTATTGTTTTAATGCCATTAGAATCGATTGACATGACTAAAACAAGCCATTGTTTACATTTTAGTTGGTTGTTTACCCATTTTCCCATTAGTGCCTCTTGTTCTCTTGCTACTTTTCCAATGCATCCAATAATTAAAAGTTAAACATTATACATGGCCAAGTCATTGCCAGTTGCACATTTACTATTGGAATCGAATGATGGAAAATAATGCACGTCTCTCCCAATAAATGCAAAAATCGCTCCTAAGTCGTGACTACCTAATGCATTTGTTCCATCCAGATCATTGGTACTATAAATCTATCCAGCCATATTTGTACCAAAATATTACTTTGCTTTTGTTAACTACAAACATTTCATGTGACGTGCTTTGAAGCAATCCATAAATCTTGCCGATCTGATGCTTTGCTGAATAAATGTTCATTACCGTAGTGTTTTAATGCCATTACAATCAAATGACATGACTAAAAAAATCCAGTGTTTACGTTTTAGTTGGTTGTTTACCCATTTTCCCATCGGTGCCTCTTGTTCTCTTGCTCCATTTCCCACACATGCAGTAATTAAAGGTTAAAAATTGTACATGGGCAACTCATTCCCAGTTGCGCATTTACTGTTGGAATTGAATGACAACATACAGTGCACCTCTCCCCTAATAAATGTAGAGCTCACTCGTACATCATGACCACCTAATGCATTTTTGCCATCGAGATCCTTGGTTCTGTAAATCTGTCCAGCCATACTTGTACCAAAAGATTACATTACTTTTGGTAACTGCAAATGTTTCATGTCACGTACTTTCATGCGATCCACAAATCTTGCCAATCTGATGGTTTGTTGAATAAATGTTCATTATCGTAGTATTTTAATGCCATTAGAATCGATTGAAATGACTAAAATAAGCTAGTGTTTACGTTTTATTTTGTTATTTACCCATTTTCCCACCGAAGCCTCTTGTTCTCTTGCTCCTTTTCCAATGCATCCAGTAATTAAAGGTTAAAAAATGTACATGGCCGACTCATTTCTAGTTGTCCATTTACTACTGGAAATGAACAATGGAATACAGTGCACATCTCCCCTAGTAAATGTAGAACTCACTCGTATGTCATGACCACCTAATGCATTTTTTCCATCCAGATCATTTGTTCTGTAAATCTGTCCAGCCATATCTCTACCAAAAGATTACTTTAATTTGGTAACTGCAAACGTTTCATGTGACGTGCTTTGAAGCGATCCACAAATATTAGCGATATGATGGTTTGTTGAATAAATGTTCATTATCACGTAGTATTTTAATGCCATTAGAATCGATTGATATGACTAAAACAAGCTAGTGTTTACATTTTAATTGGTTGTTTACCCATTTTTCCTCCGGTGCCTCTTGTTGTCTTGCTCCTTTTCCAATGCATCCCGTAATTAAAGGTTAAGAATTGTAAATTGTGAATTCATTGCCAGTTGAGAATTTATTGCAAAAATTGAACGATGAGGTACATCGCACGTCTGTCCTAATAAATGCAGAACTCGTCCATACTTCGTGACCACATAATGCATTTTTTTCGTCCAGATCATTGGTACTATAAATCTGTCCAGCCATATTTGTACCAAAAGATTACTTTACTTTTGGCAACTGGAAACATTTTATGTGACGTGCTTTGAAGTGATCCACAAATCTTGCTGATCTGATCATTTTCTGAATAAATGTTCATTACCATAGTGTTTTAATGCAATTAGAATCGATTGACATGACTAAAACAAGCCAATGTTTACGTTTTAGTTGGTTGTTTACCTATTTTTTGACTGGTGCCTCTTGTTCTCTTGCTCCTTTTCAAACACATGCAGTAATTAAAGGTTAAAAATTGTACATGGCCAACTCAATGCCAGTTGTGCATTTACTGCATTTACTGCAGGAATCGGATGATGACATACAATGCACCTCTCCCCTAATAAATGTAGAACTCGCTCGTACGTCGTGACCACCTAATGCATTTTTGCCATCTAGATCATTGGTACAGTAAATTTGTCTAGCCATATATGTACCAAAAGATTACTTTACTCTTGGTAACTGCAAACGTTTCATGTGACGTGCTTTGAAGTGATCCACAAATCTTGCCGATCTGATGGTTTCTTGAATAAATGTTCATTACCGTAGTGTTTTAATGCCATTAGAATTGATTGACATGACTAAAACAAGCCAGTGTTTACGTTCTAGTTGGTTGTTTACCCATTTTCCCACTGGTGCCTCTTATTCTCTTGCTCCTTTTCCAATGAATCCAATAATTAAAGGTTAAAATTTCTACATGGCCAACTCATTTCCAGTTGCGCATTTACTATAGGAATAGAATGATGACATACAATGCACCTCTACCCTAATAAATGCAGCATTTTATCGTACGTCAAGACCACCTAGTGCATTTTTACCATATAGATCATTGGTACTATATATCTATCCAGCCATATCTGTGCTAAAAGATTACTTTACTCTTGGTAATTGTGAACATTTCATGTGGCATGCTTTGAAGCTATCCACAAATCTTGCTGATATGATGGTTTGCTGAATAAATGTTCATTATCGTAGTGTTTTAATGCCATTAGAATCAATTGACATGACTTAAACAAGCCAGTGTTTACATTTTAGTTGGCTTTTTACCTATTTTCCCACCAGTGCCTCTTCTTCTTTTGCTCCTTATCCAATGCATGTAGTAATTAAAGGTTAAAAATTATACATGGCCAATTCATTGCCAGTTGCCCATTTACTACGGGAATCAAATGATGACATATAGTGCACCTCTCCCCTGATAAATGCAGAACTCACTCGTACGTCATGACCAACTAATGCATTTTTTCCATCCAGATCATTGGTATTGTAAATCTGTCTAGACATATCTATACCAAAAGATTACTTTACTTTTGGTAATTGCAAATGTCTCATGTGACGTGATTTGAAGTGATCCACAAATCTTGTCGATCTGATGGTTTGCTGAATAAATGTTCATTACTGTTGTAGTTTAATGCCATTAGAATCAATTGACATGACTGAAACAAGCGAGTGTTTAAATTTTAGTTGGTTGTTTACCCATTTTTCCACCAGTGCCTCTAGTTCTCTTGCTCCTTTTCCAACGCATGTAGTAATTAAAGGTTAAAAATTGTACATGGCCAACTCATTTCTAGTTGCGCATTTACTTCGAGAATGGAACGATGACATACAGTGCACCTCTCCCCTAATAAATGCAGAACTCACTCGTATGTCGTGACCACCTAATGCATTCTTTCCATTGTAGATCATTGGTACTGTAAATCTGTCCAGCCATATGTATACCAAAAGATTACTTTACTTTTGGTAACTGCAAACATTTCATGTGATGTGCTTTTAAGCGATCCACAAATTTTGTCAATCTGATGGTTTGTTGAATAAATGTTCATTAGCGTAGTGTTTTAATGCCATTAAAATTGATTGACATGACTAAAAAAAGCTAGTGTTTATGTTTTAGTTTATTGTTTACCAATTTTTGACTGGTGCCTCTTGTTGTCTTCCTCCTTTTCCAACGCATCCAGTAATTAAATGTTAAAAATTATACATGGCCAACTCATTGCCAGTTGTGCATTTATTGCGGGAATCAAACAAAGGCATACAATGGACCTCTCCCCTAATAAATGCAGAACTCACTCGTATGTCATGACCACCTAATGTATTTTGTCAATCTAGATCATTGGTTCTATAAATCTGTCCAGCCATATATCTACCAAAAGATTACTTTAGTTTGGTAACTGCAAACGTTTCATGTGACCTGCTTCAAAGCGATCCACAAATCTTGTTGATTTGATGGTTTGTTGAATAAATGTTAATTAGCATATTTTTTTAATGCCATTAGAATCGATTGATATGACTAAAACAAGCTAGTGTTTACATTTTATTTAGTTGTTTACCCATTTTCCCACCAGTGCCTCTTATTGTCTTCCTGCTTTTCAAACGCATTCAGTAATTAAAGGTTAAAAATATTAAATTGCCAATTCATTACCAGTTGCGCATTTATTGCAGGAATTGAATGATGACATACAACACACCTCTCTCCTAATAAATTTAGAACTCACTCGTATGTTGTGACCGCATAATGCATTTTTTTCATCCAGATTATTGTTACTGTAAATCTGTCCAGCCATATCTGTACCAAAAGATTACTTTACTTTTAGCAACTGGAAATGTTTCATGTGATGTGCTTTGAAGTGATCCACAAATTTTGCCGATCTGATGGTTTACTGAATAAATGTTCATTTCCGTAGTGTTTTAATGCAATTAGTATCGGTTCACATGACTAAAACAAGCCAATATTTACGTTTTAGTTGGTTATTTACCTCTTTTCCCACTGGTGCCTCTTGTTCTCTTGCTACTTTTCCAACACATGCAGTAATTAAAGGTTAAAAATTATACATGGCCAACTCATTGCCAGTTTCACATTTACTGCAGGAATCAAATGATGAGACACAGTGTACCTCTCTCCTAGTAATGCAAAAATCGCTCGTACGTCATGACCACCTAGTGCATTTTTTCCATCCAGTTTATTGTTACTGTAAATCTATCCAGCCATATTTGTACCAAAATATTACTTTACTTTTGGTAACTACAAACATTTCATGTGACGTGCTTTGAAGCGATCCACAAATCTTGTCAATCTGACGGTTTGCTGAATAAATGTTCATTACCGTAGTGTTTTAATGCCATTAGAATCAATTGACATGACTATAACAAGCCAGTGTTTACATTTTAGTTGGTTGTTTACCCATTTTCCCACCGGTGGCTCTTGTTCTCTTGCTCCTCTTCCAATGCATGCATGAATTAAAGTTTAAAATGTATACATGGCCAACTCATTGCCAGTTGCACATTTACTGCAGGAATCGAATGACGACATACATTGCACCTCTCCCCTAATAAATGCAGAACTCGCTCATACTTCGTGACCACCTAATACATTTTTTCCATCTAAATCATTTGTATTATAAATCTATCTTGCCATATCTATACCAAAAGATTACTTTTCTTTTGGTAACTGCAAACGTTTCATGTGACGTGCTTAGAAGCGATCCACAAATCTTGTTGATCTAATGGTTTGCTAAATAAATGTTCATTACCATAGTATTTTAATGCCACTCATATCAATTGACATGACTAAAACAAGCCAGTGTTTACGTTTTAGTTGGTTGTTTACCCATTTTCCCATCAGTGTCTCTTGTTCTCTTGCTCCTTTTTGAATGCATGCATTAATTAAAGGTTAAAAATTGTACATGGCCAACTCATTGCTAGTTGGGCATTTACTACAGGAAACAAACAATGACATACAGTGCACCTCTCTCTTAATAAATGCAGAACTTGCTCGTATGTCGTGACCACCTTATGCATTTTTTCCCTCCAGATCATTGGTACTATAAATTATTCTAGCCATATCTGTACCAAAAGATTACTTTACTTTTGGTAATTGCAAATATTTAATGTGACGTGTTTTGAAGCAATCCACAAATCTTACCGTTCTGATGGTTTGCTAAATAAATGTTCATTACTGTAGTGTTTTAATGACATTAGAACCGATTGACATGACTAAAACAAGCTAGTGTTTATATTTTAGTTGGTTGTTTACCCATTTTCCCACTAATGCCTCTTGTGCTCTTGCTCCTTTTCCAATGCATGCAGTAATTAAAGGTTAAAAATTATACATGGCCAACTCATTGCCAGTTGCGCTTTTATTGCGAGAATCAAATGACGATATAAAACACACCTCTCTGCTAATAAATGCAGAGCTTTCTCGTACGTCATGACCACCTAATGTATTTTACCTATCCAGATCATTGGTACTGTAAATCTATCAAGCCATATATATACCAAAAGATTACTTTACTTTTGGTAACTGTAAACGTTTCATGTGAGGTGCTTTGAAGCAATCCACAAATCTACCCGATCAGATGGTTTTCTAAATAAATATTCATTACCGTAGTGTTTTAATGACATTGGAATCAATTGACATGACTAAAACAAGCCAGTGTTTACGTTTTAGTTGGTTGTTTACCCATTTTCCCACCGGTGCCTCTTGTTCTCTTGCTCCTTTTCCAACGCATGCAGTAATTAAATGTTAAAAACTATACATGGCCAGCTCATTGCCAAACGCGCATTTACTTTGGGAATCGAACGACATACATCACACCTCTCCCCTAATAAATGCAGAACTCGGTCGTATGTCATGACCACCCAATGCATTTTTTAATCCAGATCATTGGTACTGTAAATCTTTCCAGCCATATCTGTACCAAAAGATTACTTTACTTTTGGTAACTGCAAACGTTTCATGTGACATGCTTTGAAGTGATCCACAAATCTTGTCGAGCTGATGGTTTTCTGAATAAATGTTCATTACCATAGTTTTTTAATGCCATTAGAATCGATTGACATGACTAAAACAAGCCAGTGTTTATGTTTTAGTTGGTTGTTTACCCATTTTCCCACCGGTGCCACTTGTTCTCTTGCTCCTTTTCCAATGCATGCAATAATTAAAGGTTAAAAATTGTACATGGCCAACTCATTTCCAGTTGCACATTTATTGCGAGAATTGAATGATGACATACAATGCACCTCTCCCCTAATAAATGCAGAACTCGCTTGTACATCATGACCACTTAATGCATTTTTTCCATCCAGATCATTGGTAATGTAAATCTATCCAGCCATATCTATACCAAAATATTACATTACTTTTGGTAACTACAAATGTTTCATGTGACGTTATTTGAAGCGATCCACAAATCTTTCCAATCTGATGGATTGCTGAATAAATATTCATTACCACATTGTTTTAATGCCATTAGAATTGATTGACATGACTAAAACAAGCCATTGTTTACGATTTAGTTGGTTGTTTACCCATTTTCCCACCAGTGCCTCTTGTTCTATTACTCATTTTCCAACGCATGCAGTAATTAAAGGTTAAAAATTGTACATTGCCAACTCATTGCCAGTTGCACATTTACTGTGAGAATCGAATGATAGCATATAGTGCACCTCTCCCCTAATAAATACAAAACTCGCTCATTTGTCATGACCACCTAATGCATTTTTGCCATCCAGATCATTGGTATTGTAAATCTGTCCATCCATATCAGTACCAAAAGATTACTTTACTTTTGGTAACTGCAAATGTTTCATGTGACGTGCTTTGAAGTGATACAGAAATATTGCCGATCTGATGGTTTGTTGAATAAATGTTCATTACCGTAGTGTTTTAATGCAATTAGAATCGATTGACATGACTAAAACAAGCGAGTGTTTATGTTTTAGTTGGTTGTTTACCCATTTTCACACTAGTGCCTCTTGTTCTCTTGCTCCTTTTCCATTGCATGCAGTAATTAAAGGTTAAAAATTGTAGATGGTCGATTCATTGCTAGTTGTGCATTTATTGCGGGAATCGAACGATGATATAAAGTGCACCTCTCCCCTAATAAATGTAGAACTCGCTCGTATGTCATGAACACCTAATGGATTTTTGCTATCTAGATCATTGGTACTGTAAATCTGTCTAGCCATATCTGTACCAAAATATTACTTTACTTTTGGTAACTGAAAATGTTTCATGTGACATGCTTGAAAGCGATCCACAAATCTTTCCAATCTGATGGTTTGCTGAATAATGTTCATTACCGTAGTGTTTTAATGTCATTTGAATCTATAGACATTACTAAAAAAACCTAGTATTTACATTTTGTTTGGTTGTTTACCCTTTTTCCCACCGGTGCCTCTTTTTCTCTTGCTCCTTTTCCAACACATTCAGTAATTAAAGGTTAAGAATTGTACATGGCTAACTCATTTCCATTTGCACATTTACTACATGAATCAAATGATGACATACAGTGCACCTCTCCCCTAATAAATGTAGAACTCGCTCATACGTTGTGACCACCTAATGCATTTTTGCCATCTAGATCATTGGAACTATAAATCTATCTAGCCATATCTGTACGAAAAGATTACTTTACTTTTGGTAATAGCAAATGTTTCATGTGACGTGCTTTGAAGTGATCCAAAAATCTTGCTAATATGATGGTTTTCTGAATAAATGTTCATTACCGTAGTGTTTTAATGCCATTAGAATCGATTGACATGACTAAAACAAGCCAGTGTTTACATTTTGGTTGGTTGTTTACCCATTTTCCTATTGGTGCCTCTTGTTCTCTTGCTCCTTTTCCAACGCATGCAGTAATTAAATGTTAAAAATTGTACATGGCCAACTCATTTCCATTTGTGCATTTACTATGAGAATCAAACGATGACATACAATGCACCTGTCCCCTAATAAATGTAGAACTTGCTCATACGTCATGACCATGTAATGCATTTTTTCCATCTAGATCATTGGTATTGTAAATTTGTCTAGCCATATCTGTACCAAAATATTACTTTACTTTTGGTAATTGCAAACATTTCATGTGACGTGCTTTGAAGCGATGCATAAATCTTACCGATTTGATGGTTTGCTGAATAAATGTTCATTACCGTAGTGTTTTAATGCCATTAGAATCGATGGACATGACTAAAACAAGCTAGTGTTTACATTTTAGTTGGTTGTTTACCCATTTTCCCATCAGTGCTTCTTGTTCTCTTGCTCCTTTTCCAATGCATGGAATAATTAAAGGTTAAAAATTGAACATGGCCAACTCATTGCCAGTTGCGCATTTATTCTAGGAATCGAATGATGACATTCAGTGCACCTCTCCCCTAATAAATGTATAACTTGCTGATATGTCATGACCACCTAATTCATTTTTGCCATCCAGATCATTGGTAATGTAAATTTGTCAAGCCATATCTGTACCAAAAGATTACTTTACTTTTGGCAACTAGAAATGTTTCATGTGATGTTCTTTGAAGCGATCAACAAATATTTCCAATATGATGGTTTGTTGAATAAATGTTCATTATCGTAGTGTTTTAATGCCATTAGAATTGATTGAGATGACTAAAACAAGCCAGTGTTTACAATTTAGTTGGTTGTTTACCCATTTTCCTATCGATGCGTCTTGTTCTCTTGCTCCTTTTAAAAATTGTACATGGCCAACTCATTGCTAGTTGCGCATTTACTGGGAGAATAGAATGATGACATACAATGCAGCTCTCCCCTAATAAATGTAGAACTCGCTCGTACATCATGACCACCTAATGCATTTTTTCCATCCAAATCATTGTTTATGTACATCTGTCCGACCATATCTGTACCAAAAGATTACTTTACTTTTGGTAACTACAAACATTTCATGTGACGTGCTTTGAAGCAATCCACAAATCTTGCCGATTTGATGGTTTGTTGAATAAATGTTCATTACCGTAGTGTTTTAATGCCATTAGAATTGATTGACATGACTAAAACAATCCAATTGTTACATTTTAGTTGGTTGTTTACCTATTTTGCCACCGGTGCCTCTTGTTTTCTTGCTCCTTTTCAACTGCATGTAGTAATTAAAGATTAAAAATTGTACATGGCCAATTCATTGCCAGTTGCACATTTATTGCAGGAAACGAACAACGACATGTAGTGCACCTCTCCCCTAATAAATAAAGAACTCGCTCATACGTTGTAACCACCTAATGCATTTTTGCCATCCATACCGTTGGTACTATAAATTTGTCTAGCCATATCTATACCAAAATATTAATTTTTTTTTGGTAACTGTGCAAATGTTTCATGTGATGTGCTTTGAAATGATCCACAAATCTTGTCAATCTGATGGTTTACTGAATAAATATTCATTACCGTAGTGTTTTAATTCCATTAGAATCGATTAAGATGACTAAAACAAGCCAGTGTTTACATTTTAGTTGGTTGTTTACCTATTTTCCCACCGGTGCCTCTTGTTGTCTTGCTTCTTTTCCAACACATGCAATAATTAAAGGTTAAAAATTGTACATGGCCAACTCATTTCCAGTTGCGCATTTACTGCGGGAATTGAATGATGACATACTATGCACATCTCCCCTAATAAATGCAGAACTCGCTCATATGTCATGACCACCCAATGCATTTTTTCCATCTAGATCATTGGTATTGCAAATCTGTCCAGCCATATCTGTACAAAAAGATTACTTAAATTTTTGTAACTGCAAAGATTTCATGTGACATGCTTTGAAGTGATCCACAACTCTTGTTGATCTGATAGTTTCCTGAATAAATGTTCATTACCGTAGTGTTTTAATGCCATTAGAATCGATTTACATGAATAAAACATGCCAGTGTTTACTTTCTAGTTGGTTGTTTACCCATTTTCCCATAGGTGCCTTTTGTTCTCTTGCTCCTTTTCCAATGCATGCAGTAATTAAAGGTTAAAAATTGTACATGGCCAACTCATTGCCAGTTGTGCATTTATTGTTGGAATCGAATGACGACATACAGGGCACCTCTCCCCTAATAAATGCAGAACTCGCTCGTACGTCATGACCACCTAATGCATTTTTTCCATCCAGATCATTGGTAATGTAAATCTGTCCAGCCATATCTGTACAAAAAGATTACTTTACTTTTGGTAACTGCAAATGTTTCATGTGATGTTCTTTGAAGCGATTCACAAATCTTTCTAATCTGTTGGTTTTCTGAATAAATGTTCATTACCGTAGTGTTTTAATGCCATCAGAATTGATTGACATGACTAAAATAAGCCAGTGTTTAAGGTTTAGTTGGTTGTTTGTACAAATTTTCCCACCAGTGCCTCTTGTTCTCTTACTTCTTTTCCAAGGCATGTATTAATTAAAGGTTAAAAATTGTACATGGCCAACTCATTGCCAGTTGTTGGTGCCCAGAACCGATGGATTCACTTTTGGCCAACTGACAGGGATAATGGCAATGCACCACTCATAACTCTACAATTTTGGCTTAATCTTGCCAAGGCTGGTAGGCCTAATTTCACTTTGAACTATTTAATTCTCTATGTCGCACAACTGCGTACATAAACAAAGAAAGTTCCTCCAAAGGTGGTAAATGATCCTTTGAGGAAAGAAACTAATCTCCTAAAAATATCTATTCTATAATACTTGAATAAATGGATTATACTAAATAATTAAAAGTAATCCTCTTGAAATAATGATTTAATGATCTATAAGCTACAAATGAGCCAAATATAAAAATTTCCAATTAAAGATTAGATCAGTGCCTTCTAAGTACTTGGGTTATAAAGTTGAAACACTTTCAATCCTATGTACGATCATAGATGGTTTTAACAAATTGCTTTAATAAGACAAGACCATCACTTCAGAGGCTTCCACTTGACTTATAATTCAAATCAATCTATATAGCTAATCTTATCAAATTTAACTCAAATTAAGAGACCGATAAAAACAAGAGAAGATTCATAGATCTTTCAATTGATATTTAAACTATATATATTAATTTTGAATTATGATACTCAGGGAATTCAACACAGTGAAACACTCTATTTAATAGAATATCCGAAAGACTAATTGAAAACATATAACTTATAACCACAAATAAAAAGAAGAGAACTTATCTTTATTGATGTTGAAAAACTGGTACATAAGAGTTCATAGTTGGAGTTGTTTATGAAATTCTATTCTATGAAAGTATCTCTTGTATTATCTTCCTCTTTACATTTTACATTATGTATATATATGTGTTTGAGTGGCTTTCACACCTCTTTAGGGTAAAAAGACACAACCCTTATTACAAATTATTTTGAAAAAAAAATAAACTAACTAAAAAATAACTACCTAACTTTCAGATTTGGGTTTGGTTGAAAAACAAATCACCAGTATATTTTGCACCCTACTAGAATATTCTCATGTCCCACAAAAATATGCTCAAAATCTTCGACGAAATATTCTTTTGGTTGGCCAATGGAATAGAGATGACATCGGCGTTGTAGTGTCATAAATTGTACACCTTTAATTGGGGTGTCCAATTTCACACTCTTCTAGCACTTATTTTAGTATTTATCATTCCTATATGCATTATAGGACCTTTATGAATTTAAATTAATATTGTGTCCTCTTCCACTTTGTTACATCAACACTATTATTTGGGCCCTTAGCTATAGGTTTCCCCTTTACTTTAATTTATTTTAATTTCTCCTTCATTTAAAAGTTTTGGACATGTCCTCCCCTATCTAAACATCATATTTCTTCACACCAATGATTTTTTGAGCTTCTAGACCCTATTATCTTGCATCCCTAAAAAATGGGCAATTTTAGTCAGAATGTTGGTGAGTAGGTAGCATAGTCCTAGAATTTGTAAGCCGAGACAACTTAGTCCCGAGGCTTTTTTCCAAAATTTTAGGATCATAAGAAGGTGGTCTAACCCTATCCAAAACTACCACTGCTGTGAATATTTTTTTTTTTCTAAACTAGCCAAAAGATGATTTCACTTTGAGATCCTTATATAAGGCCTCCTCAATTCATATAAACATCTCATTTGCATCTCATTCTCATCTACACAAGACATCACTTCAAGGACAAATCTGATTCAAGGAGAAACAAATTACTTCAAGCCATCTTCAATTATTATTTTATTTCATGGTGTTTTATCATGTTATTGCATCAACACATGGAAGACTTATCCTAAGAGCCTTGCATCATCAATTGGAGGTATAATTAATTAAATTCAAACATTTACATTCAAGCATTTCAATTCAGATTTCTATTTCAATGCATCAACATTGTAGGGTTAAGTTCCAACCTGGGGTTTGACTAAGGCAAACCCCTATACAACCCCAAACACCATTTTTCTCTTCTTGTGTGCAAATCCAAGCCCAATTTCAAGCTTCCAATGGAGCCAAGAGGAGAAAAAGTGATCAAATTTCAAAAGACCAAAACTGACCTCCCTTATGTTAGAATAACTGAGAGGGGGGGGGGGGGGGGAATCAGTTATCCAGTTTCCCAATTCCAAATGTATAATCCAAAACAAATCTACAACTTCTGCTACTCGGTAAACATAAAATACTTTCACTCTCTGTGTCTTTACCAATTGTCAGTCAAAACTTTATAACATTTACCAATCAAATCTAACATGTAATATGCAAAGTATGATACCAAACAAATATCACAATCAACACATAACACAAGAGATTTAACGTGGAAACCCTATGATGGGAAAAACCACCTGGGACCGGCAACCCAAAATTGTTCACTCTTATGAATTGAGGTCGGTGAAGACCCAACCCTGTTAAAGGTTACATACACACTGTGAGGTGTGACCTTGTTAGAGGATTTTAGACCAGAAGTTATCGTCCAACCAGTAGTCACTCTGGGGTTGACAGGATAACAATGTTCACTCTATGAATGAAACATCAAAAGACTTTCATAGTCCACTCGGTTAAGAGATTTGACTGTGTACAATGGTTAAATATGTAACAGTAGATGATCTGCCTTGAAACAACTTTAATTGCAGTTTACAGATCAATGTTTAGCTCATTCAAATCTTTCTAATCAATATACCACTTTAGATTCAATACTATATCAACTTACCATCCATCGGTAATTACTCTCTGTAGCTCGGTAATTATTCTGCAGCTCAGTTCTTATTAACCAGTATGAACAGAATGCATGAAAACTTGTTCACGCAATAATTCTGCAGTATCTTTTTCTTTCGGCGATGTTTCAACAATGAAACCAATGTCTCTTATATAGACGAGTAAATTGCTTTTTTTTCCTCCATCAGATTTTGCCGCTTAATCATATTCATAGATTTTGCCGCTTTAAGCTTCTTCAGCTGATGTGTTAGTAACACGCTTCAATCTGCTCCATTAGATCCTTTTGATTTATGTTAGTCATCGATCTTCATAACAAACCTTATATGTTACCTCGATTTCATACACTTTACAGCTCATCACTTTATCGGCTAAACTGATCATTTAATTCCTTTTTGTTTTTCTCAGTTAACAAAGAAATGCGTCGGTCAACACAAGCTTGGTTAACACTACACTCGGTATACACTACATTCCGTCGATGTATACTAGAATGCTTCATTTACCGACAACACTGCTTTGTGTCTTTCGGCTCTATTCTTCATCATAGATGAATGCAACATAATAAAGTCAATTTCATCAAGTCATAGACTCATCAACAAGTTACTCAATGTATTCCTTATACTCATCTGACATATACATCTTCCTCATGTAGATATTTATGTTCTTCATCTCTTTCACCTTTCTTCAGATGTGTCGGTATAGTAACTTAAAAGATAAGTACTGTCAAACTAGTTGACATCAATGACAACATAATAGTGATTTAATCATCTTGCATATCTAATCAACAACTCCTTTAGTAATCTTGAATTATAGATTCTCCATTCAGGTTCTAAATCAGTTTTAGTTCATCACCTTAATTCTGACATTAGAAATTTGGATGAGGGTGCCTAGGGCACCCTAGTCTAGGAAAAGTGCATTATAGACCTGGGACACTATTGCCTAGGGCAATTTTGTCTTCTTGAAATCAGCTAAATTTTGGCAAGTGGTAGATAAAGGCTCCAAGGATCCCAGATTTAGCTCCCAATATTTAGAAACTCACCTAGCAAAACCAAAACACCCAAGACATCATAGACCTTCCTATTTTGGCTCGGGTTTTTCGTTAGAGGTGCACCACATAATTCTCCTTTCATTTCTTTACATTGTTTGAAGTTTACACTTTCTAGATTAGTCAATGTCATTCGTTTAGATTTAGATATCTTCTAATCACTCTAACAGTCACTTATAAGAAACAAAAGAACAAAAGCCCTAAAAGAAGCCCTAAATGTATGATATTGAATTGATTCTCTTAAATAAACAAAGTGATAGTCAACCATACATATCTCTTGGTGGCTTTGTATTCTAAATGTAATCAAAGCGGAGATAGGCCTAGTTTCCTAATTTGCATGCATATGCTAGTGAACCCTATTTACCTACCCTACAAGGGTAAAAGTGCACAAGTGCCAATACGGCACTACCCAAAAAATTTGGAATTTTTTTTTAAAAAATTGTGGGCCTGTGTTGAACTTGTTTGCCCTACTTGCGCAAAGTTGTATGACTCCGTACATATTTGTACTGTCATACTAATATTTGTACAAGGGGCATGACCCCCCAAAAAAATTCACCCAAAAATTGATAGAGTATGATTTCAGCTTTTGGACAAGCATTTTAAGAGTTTTTGGGCATTTTGAGCACAATGGTGAGGTCCGTTTCGCTCCACAATGCCCAGATTTTATGCTAACCCCCGGATTTTGCCTCAAATTATGTGCCCTTAGCCAAATTGACCCAAAACTTCAACTACTCGGACTTAGACAAAATGATAGTTGATTTGTAGGTTTTGGGATGTTGTGAACGCAACCATGTCCTTCATTTGAGCCCAATATGCATACAAGAATCTCTCAAGGTTGGATCCGTCAAGAATATGGACAAGAACTTAGTAGATTTGCTCTGATACCTTGTAGGAGTTGATGATTTCAACCCACAATCCAAGAATCATCTGCAAGCACACTACCAGTCACAAAGAGAAATCAAGCCAGATAATTTGCTCAGCAACACTTGAGAATTCTGTATTAATTGCACAAAAAAAGATATTGACTTTACAATGCATACTGAATTGCTTTTATAGAAAGCAAGAAGCCCTTAATTAGAAAAAAGTTAAAAAGCAAACTAAAGCTCCACTAAGGGAGCTTAAGATAACCAATGCATGTGCTAGCATGCGCACAAATATGGAATGCAACAATAAGAAAATATGCATGCTCTAACACTAATCACCACCTTTAGTGCTTTTAAATTATTACTAGTTGGCCCTTTTAAAAAATTGTATATCCCTTGAACTAGTTGGCTCCCCCTTTTGATAAAATGCTAATAATTAAACTCTTTTAGTCTTTGCATCTAGGTCGCCCGCTCACATTGAATGTATATTATTTGTTTATTTCATCCTCTATTTCATAATTATACTTTCTAGGTCGGCCCCCATTTTTCAATTGCTGATAATTAATTCCCTCTATCCTTGGTCGGCCTCTCACATGGAAAGCTATTATTTTCATATTTCAATGCCTAGGTTTTACTTATTAATGCTGCAATCTGTTTTGTAATTCATTGATCTCAATGGGGACATGACATGTAGCTTGTATGTGTAACTTGTACGTGATACTCATTGGGGCTGGTGCCTCAATGTAAGAAGAGATGCATACCTGCTACCTTTTTCTACCAATTTGAGAATTCATTGTACGATTTAGTTGATATTGTATTCTTCTTTGATGTCTCTCAACACCAACATTTTTTGATGTTCTTTCTTGTGTGTGCAGAGATTATTATTTGTTTAAATATGGACATATGGCATCAACCTCACATGTTAGTAATGCATAAACAAACAACTTATTATAGCTTGCAAGATTCCACATGCCATTAAATATATTGACATATATGTTATCAAGACTACCAATTGAAAAGAAACTTTTGAACAATGAGGATAGTCACCTACGAGTGCATATAATCTTGTGCTTTGGGCCAATATCCTTTGTAACAAATAACTCCTTGCACATTGCAAACATATGGAAATCTTTAATTGGAGAACAGAATAACAACTCAGTGATTTGGAAACTATTTAATAACAGCAATCAAAACTAAATAAATGTAGAGGTGCTTTGAATCCCCAGTAAGTTTCATAAACCTTTTCACAATCAACCTAAACCAAGCATCAGAAGACCATTAACTTCTAGTTAAGAACAAAAGGCTCCTCCTTGAAATGGCAGTCCGTATAAGCATAGTAATGGAAAACTCAGAATGTCTTTGAGATAGGGAACACACTATATATGTGCACGGTTCATAACGTTAGTATTTGTTGGCAAAGAACAAGGCTCAAACAATAAAAATAAATCTTACAAGCATTGAGGCTTAAACAGTAAAAGGAAATCTTAAAGAGTGGCAAAATCACATCTTCTGGTTTGCCTACCCCGGTGCTACCCTGGCCCAAAAGTGACTTACTGTGGATTACGGAAAAATTATAGGAAGGAACTTTCATATTTGATTGTGTATTGAAACCTGAGACAAGAATCTTAAAACACTGATTCTTCTATGACTTACAAAACATAGCTATAAGACTGTGTGAGTCTCTACATCCTTAGCAAAGTAAGAGGCAGCATGAATTTCTGCCGCAACTGACTTGCCAAGTTTGTAATTTTGGCAAGACCTGCAACAGCTTTGTGAGGCTCAAGCACACAATATTTTTCAATGGATTTTTTATATAAACATCCAAACATACCTTATAAAGACATAAAACCCTGAAACCTGTAAATGTGATAATAATTTTCTCTCACTTTAACTTGTGGTGTGTCATGTTGTATGCCATTTATTATTTTTTTGTCATGTATAAAATAATGTTTTATTTTTATAAAGTATTTTAACAAAAGTTTTTATTTTTTAACATTCGTGAAATAATGTTTTATGTAGCTAAAGAAGCTAGTTGGTTGTTTGCAGAAACTTCTTCTCAAAATTTTTATCGGGCTTTAATTTAGTGGCAGTTTTTTGTTGAGTCACAGTAGTAGTATGAAGTGTGTCTTTTGAGTACAAACTTTTAAACTAAGGTAAGAACCGTGTAGAGCGTAGATGGAAAATCCCCAACTGTGCTGTGCTAGTGACTGGCAAAGAGGACTTCTAGCAAAGTAGCAAAGTAGATTGCAATCATACAAGCACAGCAAAAGGATTTACCATAACTATTAGGACTAGGCCAATACACCAAATTGAATATCAAATGACTAAGATCAGGCGTATGATCTAGTCTACAAGCCCAATGCAAATGAACCTATAACTAAGTACAATGAGATCTAGATAGAGCAAAACAAAATGTAACAACATCTAACATACAATGTGCTAATTAACTTCGTAATTCATAATCTAAATCAAAGAGTATACAAATAACCATGCCGATAGCATAAATAAGAGAAATTTTCTCCTTGCAAATTAAGAAGTCCACACAGCCAACTGGCTCTAAGAGGAGCATGTCCAAAGGTGACCTGCCTCAATCAAAGTATTCCTAGTTGTTGTAGTAGCTTTTAAGGAATATAAAGCCAAAATTTGAGAAGCCTTGTACTGGGTCTTTGTATCTCCTTTTTATCAAACTTGCAGAATGCCCGGTGGGAGAGAGGGGTGAACAATGGCATAGGAATGTAACTACAATTAACTGATGCTTTAATTGAGGTATGTGAAACAGATGAGAGCACAGCGAAATTAAATGAAGCAATTAGTAGAAGTTCCGGCAACATTATGATAATGTAATGCAATGTCATGGAAAATGGACAAGTATGGTTAATCAGATGGGCGTGACAAAGGCAAACTAGCCATTTCTGGCCATTGGAGAGACCAATCCTCATGCAGCTCAGGACATGCTTTTCAGAAAAAGTTGGAGCTTAACCTTAACACATGCTAAAGGTTTCTCACACGATCTGAGGCCCATGCCTCAATTAAAAGTCTTGGGCTTTTGCAGAGGTCTTAAAAGAAGAAGACAAGGAAGTGGACTCAATGGGATATAGGGAGATATTTGCGCTTATAATTCTCTAAGTTTCTTTGTGTCTTAGACACTGGAGGATGGAAGATTTTGGCATTTCATGGAGTAAATAGGAATGCCTCCAAAGGTGCTTATAGATGCTGATCCAACATTAATCAATAGTCCGACCAATTCCATGATAAATACACTGCCAAAATTGAGTATCTAAAATGAAACAAGGCATGAACCCACCGTCTCACGATTCCATCATAACTAACCTCATGACCCATGAACCACTTCGTTAATTGTCTATAATGCACTCCGCTTATAGGTGTATTGGCAACTTCAAATTAACTTAGTCGTGAGGCCAAACCCACGAAAACAAAATTTAAACAATATGTCATATGTAAGATAGCTGGAGAACTATCCTGTTGAGGTCTCATTTGCTAAATGGGCATCTAGCTCGGTGACCTTAAAAACCTACATACACCATTTAACCTTTACAGAGGCCTCAGATACCCAGCTATACCTTATACAGTTTGAGCCCAAGTGAAACAGAAGAGCCTAAAATTTTCATACCTGCCCATCTGAATTTCCGTTCGCATTCTATGAATAAGGGCGGTAGTCTTGCCAGCAAACATGGGCCCAACAATAAGATGAAGTTCTCCTGATGCAGAGGAGCCCATATTGTCCAACGCCTGGATGTGCTGCTTGTCTACTAGCACGTCTTGCAGCTTCTCGTCCTCCTCCTCTACTCCTCTTCCTCCTCCCTTCAACTTCTTATTCAAATCGTTTCCCGCGCGAACACAAAAGCGCATACGACGAAACGAATATTCCTCGTGCTTCACAAAGGAAAGGGTGGGGACAAGCCAGCTCAGGGGGGCTTTGACCCTGAAACACCTCGATGAAAAAACGGGCATAAATTGGGTGGACGCCCTGAGGGAATTAAATGATGCCTGCAGAGGACGCAGTTGGGCGGCGCACGAAATTGCCACCACCATATTTGCTGCTCCCTTGTGTTCCGCAGCTTGAAAAAAAGAGAATGGACTATCTTCTGTTGCCTTCAGTCACTCTACCCCATCAAAGCCCCTCATTTATATGTGCCCTGCGCCCTGTGCTGCTGCTCCTGCTTCACTCGAGTAGAGTTGCAGGGAAGTTGTGGCATGTGCAGGAACAAAGGTGGAGAGACGAGAACAAATTCTCCGACAATACGCCACCGGCTCAAGCGGCACTTGCCTGCACTCTAATTGTCTAGGGGAAAAAGAAATCTCGATACCGATTGGAACAAACCATGCTACAGTGCTGCTACACAATTTTTATTGAATGGTAATTTTGGTCGTGGTCTCATGGAGAATGAGTGCTGCTACACAATTTTTATTGAATGGTAATTTTGGTCGTGGTCTCATGGAGAATGACTAGTCAGCTCCCATTTTACACCGAGAGCTGTTCAAACCTTTGCAGGATTTGGGCCCCTCATGGGGTCGGGCTTGATGGCGTCGACAATCTCACCAAGAGTTTTTTCATGTTTGGCTTTTTCAACCTCTCCTATGTTGAGGGTATTTTTAAAAATGGGTTCTAGTTTGTCTCGGTTTCTCTTATTTTTCAGCCATGGTCATGAGATTTTACTCTTTCAGATGAGAAAAAGCTTAGGTCCCCGTCTTGATAGAGTTCTCGGGTTTACCCTTGTGTTGTCCGTTCTTGCAAACTATTGACCAAACCCTTGGTAGGGTGGTTTGCATGGAGTTGGACTATTTTTTTCATGCTCGTCTTCAAAAAAGGGTTTGTGTTGAAGTGGATTTATCTCATGATCTTAAGGAGACATTGATATTCAAGTGGGCAATCAATGTTTCTTCCAACGAGTGCTTTATTTGAATTTGCCTAACAATTGTTTTCGTTGTCAATCCTCTAAGTACAAAATCAAGGATTGTCCTTTAGTAGTTCCTAGAACAATGTCCTCACAAAAGGAGACAGTCCCCCCTCGTTCTTTTGAGGGTGCTAAAACAGATGAAGTATAGACTACTGTGGTTCACAAAGGCAAGAACACATTGGCTTTTGCTCAAAAGCAGCCAAATGGTTTTGCTTTGCAACCATCAGTACAAGAACCGACTTAGCCTAAGGTGTCACCAAAATAGTCAGCAAAATCTGGGGTTTCAAACCCTGAATAGTAGGGGAAAATCTCGACTGAGAGTGGTTCCCATTCTGTGTGGGCTCACACTCGTCAAGTCGCTTCAGTGGTTTCTACTCAACCATCTTCTTTACGTCACTCTCGTAGCCCTCCTAGGAAAACATATTTTAGTGATGGAGGTCTTGAAAAACATCAGGTGACTCTAGGGGAATACTACCCTTGCTTTCAGTCATCCTTAGATTTCCTGCCAAATAGTTTATCCTCTCTTAGAGACGAGAATGACATGCAGGCGGTTGACTCGTGAATTACACCTTATGGAATGTAAGAGGTCTAACAGACCTCACCAGGAAGTATTATGTTAGGGATACTCACTAATATTTTCCTAGTCTTGATATTTTTTGTCTTCAAGAAGTTAAAATTATTGTGTTCATGGTATCTGCTACATGTCATGTTATTTGGTTGGATAGTCTTGTGTTTGCTTCTGAATACGCAGCTGGTAGAAGAGGAGTTGTTACTCTCATTTCTCCTTGATGGCATTCTTCTACCATTGATCATGAGTCTGATCCCATGTAGAGAGTAGCCTGGGTCCTCGTGTCAATCGACAATCATTCTTTTGAGATTAGTAATGTTTATGGTCCCAATGTTGATGTGGAAAGATCTCAGTTGTGGTGTTAGGTTGTTGATTCTTTGCCACCTACAACTAGGCTTATGTGTGGGGATTTCAATATGGTTGAGGTAACTTATAACAAAGAAGGCATTCTGCCTTTTGGATGGATAATTGGAGAACATGAGGCATGCTTTTACATGCGCAATAAATCAGGTCTTTTTGACCCCAATGTCAATTGTCATCACTCTCATTGTATTTGACACACTTGGTGCAACTTCTGAGATGATCCTGACAATAATTTTAAAAGGCTTGATCACGCCACAATCTTGGCTCAATCTATTTTTTTTTCCTTTGGTGAAAATCAAGATGTACTTGTTTTGGCTCTTTCTGAGGTCACTTCGACAAACCACTATCCCATCAAGTTCAACATTGAATGGAAGACAACTCATATGCATCCTTCCAAACACACAATTCTTTTTTAATGTGTCATTGTTGAATCATCAACCCATGATGGGTCAACGAGTTTGGAATCTTGAGCCCAGGCCTACTCAACCATCTGGATGGATTTCTTGGTGGAACGATGCAATCTCTTGCACAATGTGATTTCTCTGCATTTATGACAAACAACTAGCCATGTACCGCCAATGATCCTATGATGCAAACACCAAATATAAATTGTGTGCTACTTTTGAAGGTTTGGCTTCAAACCCCTTCTTCCCTAACATGTAAGTTAGTATTGCTCAACTCCGCCACCAAAAATAAATTATAGATCATCATTTGACTAAAGGAGCTCAAATCAAGGCCAAACCACATTGGCTCAAGGTGGGTGACCGAGCTTCTAAAGATTTTTTTCTTGCTTTTAGAGCTCATCAATCCTCCCTTGATTAAACATATCAAAGAAGGCCAGTTAGTGCTCTTTGAGATACCAAATATCCTTCAAGATTTTGTCAGACATTATGAGAAGGTGTTCATGGCTCAGGAATATTTCCCTACTAGAGTTCAAGCCCTCAAGGATTACCTTGCAGTTGTTCTTTCTTGGCTCTTAGATTCCCAAAAAAAAATTGTGACTAGTTGTTAACCCTCGAGGACTTTAAAGAAGTTGTTTCTTCCATGGTAGATGACAAAGTTGTCGAATGTGATGTTGTCCCACATGAATTCTACAAAGCCTTGTGGCCTTGTGTGGGTCCTGACTTACATAAGGTGTATCTTGGGGCCTTTCATGCCCATTCCCTGGGCTAGCTCATTAACAAAGGGAATATAAAGTTCATCCTTAAAGTTGGGGGTCCAGAGAACATATGTAGCTAGTGACTCATTACTTTACTCAATGTCTCTTACAAGATCATTGCCAAATCTCTCACCCTTAAGATCCATCATATCATTCCTCTTATTGTTTGTGTCAGGGGAATTTCCCTAACCAAGTCACCTTCTCAACTTGTCAATGGCCACTTTGTTGATGACTCCTTCCTCACATTGATTGAGGATGAAGATGTCTTGACACTTTCTATCAAGTTTCTGGGTCAATAATTCAATGACACAAAACCCAGTGTTACAGACAATCTTTTCTTCCCACCCTACCCTAGATTCTCTAATATGGGTGGAAGTGGATTCAATATGGCAAAAACTTTAGATTCTTGGGCATACCTTGTATTTTCCAAGGTTCTATTGTTGACCTTTGGAATGCAATGTTGGCTCGGATAGAGAAAAAACTTGCTTACTAAATTACCAAACCACTTTCTTTAGCTAGTAAATTCCAAATTTGTTCAAGAGTTTTGGATGTGACTCGTGTGTACTATTCCTTGTGTTGGGCTCCCTCTAAAGCCTATTATAGTAAACATGAAAATCTTCTGCGAGGTTTTTTATGGGCTTTTAGAGGTGGCCATTATAGATCTCACCGAGTCACCTGGGAGTATTGTTATCTCCCACAGGAGTCTGGAGGCCTTGGCCTTTAATCCACCCAAAAGAAAGGTCTACCCTTGTGTACCAAATGGGTTATTTAGACCATTTGATGACAAAACCTAGAAAATTCTTCTCAGGCATTATAATTCTTTAGGCTATCTAGTTCATAGACTGGTTTGGAAGGGGATTGACTTTCAAACCCTTCTTATAATGAAAGATGCAGTCTAGATTCGGGGCACTATTATTGTCAAAAGAATTTGGTGTGTTTGGGAAGCTCTCAAACCTTGGCTTCTTTAGGATGGGGTCAATCTTCATGATGGTCTTTCTTTCAACCAACACAACATATGGTGGTCTCCACTTATCCAGTCTCTGGAACTCCCTTTAGCCAAAGTTCCTAGCCTCCATGCTTTATAGTTTCACAAACACAACATTTGCGCTCCGTGAGATCTCTTTTCTTGTGCTACTATGAATCTTCGTACTTGGGAAGATATGTAGGCCCACTTCTGCCTAACTTGCCTAGATCGGTAGACTTTTGACTTGGTGATCTTGATACAACCTCTAAATATGCTTTACAAGCTTGACATTCATTATGTCAAGTCATGGTGGTAGAACTAGCGATGGTTTCTATGTACTTCATTTTGCAACTACAAGCTCAAGATGGGCTACCATTGGTTGGATCCTCACCTACCTATGGTCCCCACCTTGAACTGATGATGGCACGTGGATTCCTCTCAATCCACCCGATGACGCACATTTCTTACAGTCTAGTTTGTCACAGTGGAGCCTAAGGTGGCCCATTTTGTTTGGTGTATTCTTTTTCAAGGCTTGTCTTTAAGCCCTCATCTTTGATATCTAAGTGTGCTAGGCCCTTGGCACCCTTTATGTGGGCAACCTGAGACTTTCATTCATATTTTCTGGTATTGCAAAAGAGCCCAATAGTTTTGGGTTTGGATTCATGGCTTATTTTGGCCCTTTGGGCCAGATTTCTTCTCCTGGCATATGATCTTGCTCAGAGATTCACCTAGATTTCCCTTCAAGTTTTGGTAGATTTGGAAAACTTTCAAGATGGAAATTATCTTCACTATATGGAAAGATAGAAATATAGTGTTATTTACTCACATCTTTCTTGATATTAATTTTTCTTTATATGCTAAAGCATGTATATATAATAATGTCATGATGTTGATTCAAGTGCAAGCTAATAAGGTGGCCAACTTGCAAGAGTTACTTCAACATTGGGGAAATGCCCCTTGTACAATTTCTAGAGTGTTACCAAATATTTCTACTTCCAACTAGTAGTCTCCACCTCATGGTCATCGACATGGTCGTAGTTCCTCTTCTCGTTGCTCACATACACTACATTCCTAGGCCCCTCGCTAACCTTTTGGCAGGGGAAGATATTTCCAACATCACTAGTTATATTTGCCACCCTAAGGTGGTTTGGATTTCGGTTGGCCTATAGACAATGCAATTTTATTTTCTCTGAGTGGCTCTAGCTAGCTTGGCTCTAATGAAGACTATGGATTTCCCACTTCTTTCAAGTGGTTCCCTCTATTGGCTCTAGCTATTTCTCTGACCAAAAAGGAGAATGAAGACTATGGATTTCCCACTTCTTTCAAGTGGTTCCCTCTATTGGCTCTAGCTATTTCTCTGACTAGAAAGGAGAATGAAGAAGACAGTAACACAAAGGAAGGATGGTCCATTCTAGACCTCAATCCTAACCCCCTTGATGTATGGGGAAAGGAGGATGATCGTGATTCTCTTCCCTTTTCAAGCATTGCTTTAGCTACTTAGTGGTTTTGTTGTTATTTCTGGTATTTGCCCATGTTTATACTTTCATCTAACTTTCTAGGCACTGCCCATGTCACTCTCATTGAGTGACTTTATGTCCTTTTTTGTGAATGGTGTATTTTTATTTACAATTTAAAGGAAATGGCCTTTTCATCAATAAATATAAACTATAAAATAAATATAATAAAAACTTTAGATAAATACAACCTCCAAATACCTTTAGGATTTATAAAGTTTGTGGGGAAAAAGTCACGGTATCATATGCTCAAAACAAAACCTGCAAATACCTTTAGAGTTTATAAAGTTTGTGGGGAAAAAGGTCATGGTAGCATGTGCTCAATTTTTTTTTGGCAAAAATAGTTTATTATATTAAATTATTATGTGGAACAGGTAGATGGATGACATCTAAAGAAGAATGGGAAAAGGTAATATGTCTATTTGGCAATACAAGAGAGGTAGACACAAAGCAACATTTTGTTATAGAGTTCCCAGTGTACAATGACATCTATACCAATTACATGAACATTTAAAAAACAAACAATTTTAGTACTTTATTTGAGGAAACAAGGATGGACAAAACAACAAACCTATTTATCAAAATCCATTTTCAAAGGGAAAATCTAAAGAGGGGGTTACAAATCATTTAAGGCTTCGGTGTCCTGTAATGGACATGTGTGTTATTCTTGGGTCACATAGGCTACTTTGGTCTTATGGACATTATTAAAATAGTACACTCATTCATTACAAGCAATCACACCTTGGTGTGCAATGTGTATGTAAAAAAAGTGTGAAAGGTTAATTAAGGGGAAAAAGTATACACTTTGGTGTGCAAATGATGTTGTTTGTGCAAAAGAGGTTTTAATGGAGATGTGGTATCTTCAAATCAATAATGCATCCACTTATAAAGATCCAACTGTGATTGAAACAAAATCTTTGAATCAAGAATTTAAGCAAGATCCATTATCAATAGGCTCATGTATTGTTCGCAAGAGGGAGGGAGAGGTGGACGGGTGAAGAGAAATAAAGATAGATATGGAGATTGAGAACAAGAGAGATATGGGGGGAGATAAATATATTGGAGAGAGAGAGAGAGATCAAAACATAAAATATTTGTAAGTACAATAGTTGACATGTGCCATTCATAATTGTACTAATTAGCAAGTTGAATATTTGTAGAGGAGAGAGTGTTGAGGGAGAAAGCTACTTGGAAATTGCATTTAAGATTTGTAATTTTTCATTATTTTCCTTACACCCATACTTGTTTTTCTTTAATTTCACATACTATTTTGACTACATGTTCTTTAATATTGATAATTATAAGGTCAAGTCCTCTTAAGGTCCAAACAACCTCCCACCCTTCTGATGACTTTTGTACATGTTGATAATCACATTAAAAAATGAATTAACATTAGCTTTAATTTTCTATCCAACAAGCGTATTAAGTTGTCACAACCTCGACCTTGTTGTTCCTACTTTTAAGGACCTACGTGAGTGACAACTAGACTTGTGTTGACTTAGACTATAGTCGCTATGCTTTCTAGATGGAAAATGTTTTTCTAAACCTAGACTTTTAGCGATATTTTTGCTTAATATTTTCAACTTTGTGCTGATGATTTTATGTTATGATGATCATATGGATTCTATGATGATGCTACATTCAATAATGATGTTATATGATATGATGTAGTATTTTGATGATTTATTTTATATGTTACATGCATATAGGATGAAATATGATGTATAATGCAATGAACTGTAATGTGATTTCATTTTATTATGTTTTTCATGGACACTAACATACCGTTGTGATCTCGAGTGTATGAGGTTTTGTAGGATGAAGGTAGGGGTGTGGCTGAGGTAGAGGAGGTTAGCTCCTCAAGAGTGGTGAGTTTAGATGATTTGGTTTGGCACACACAACATAGATTTCTATTTCATATTATATTTATGAGTTTGATTTCTAACCTTACCTCAATGTGATTTACATGAGCGAATAAAAAGTACTCCCATGGCTAATAGAAGTGGAATTAAATTTCCTTACCAAGTCACCAAAATAGGTTAATGAAGTTTGAGTTAAATATGTATGTATTGGTTAGTTTAAACTTATAATGGTCTAGTAGTAAATCCATGTAAACATTTTACTAATCCATGTAAATATTTTACTCTTGACTATGTAATCATGTCATGTTGATATTTTGTTATTGAAATCTATAGATGTGTTTATGATTTAGATAAGTATTAATGTCCCTTTGTTGTGAATATAACCCTAATGTCTCAAATAACAAAATGTGTACATCGTATTTGATAGTATAAATGTATCCTTGATATAAATGCAATATTAAGTAGTATTAAGAAAATTGGTGAAATTTCAATAGAAAAATTAAAAGTTAAAAAAAATGGATAACATCTTGCATCAAATAGAGGAAAGCGGTTACACGGAAGAGTGGGCATTTAATGAGAAGAGAATTCTTGTTTTGACATGCCAGTGGTGGGAAATTTCTTTTGAAGAACAAGAAATTATTACTAGAGTTTCAGACCTTTATATCTTAGTAATGCATGCACAGTCAACGTAAGGGAAGTTGTAGAAAAATGATAGCATAGTAAAGATGGAAAAGAAGAGAGATAGAGACACTGAGAAGGGGATTTTCAACACTGTTTCTAGGTAGGAACTTTCTTGCTTCTTTTACCAAACCAAAAAGAATGGCAATATGAAAGGAATATTAATGCATATGAAGTCTTTCCTCATCATTCTTTTCTGTGAATACATACTTGTCTACATGATTATGTTTTACCTATGGAGCCTCTTCTTATATCTGACAACATGTGTTGGGTAAAAGTTCTTGTTGATGTTTGTCATTAAAATTAATAACTTAACAAGAGCATTCCTCCTTTTGGATATAAACGCCCACCTTTGTAACTTAAGAGAGATTGATCCAATATTTATAAATTCGATGAAAATCTTTTTAATGCGTACTCTTTTATCATAGTCATAACATATATTTTTGGTATGAGTTCGGTCCCAAGAAATGAGATGTATTCAATTAAGGAAATGCCTGAACATTTTAGGTTGTGGGTTTTTTTCTCAATTGCATTATTTTATGTTGGTCTTTGATGATTAAACTTTGCTCCAACTCTTTTATTTACTATAGTTATAGTGTTAGGATATGTTAATATGATTTAGAACAACAAAGAGGGGGGGGGGGGGGGGGGGCGTGAACCAATTGTTCTCAGGTCCTAATGTATAAAACAAACTTAAATTTTTTTCTTTAAATTAGATCCAATAACCAAAACAAACTCGGTCATTACTGATTCAATAATAGAAACATACAACAATGCAGTCCACTACCCAACTGTAACTTAACTTATAAAACATAGAAATGTTCAAACCAAAACATTCACACAAGTATTAACACCAGGATTTATAGTGGAAACCCAATTTGGGAAAAACCACTTTGTAACATGCTACTATTATTTTCACTCTTCTGAAGTGAGCTCGGTAAAAAGCCAACCCTGTCAAAGGTTACAATACACATTGTCAGGTGTGACCTAGTTAAAGGATTTCAATCACCCTGTTAAAAGTGAGCCTAGTCATAGGACTTACATACACTCCATTAGAATGCAACCTTGTTCAAAGGATTTAACATATGACTGTTAGGTCAACCTTCGTTAAAAGGATTTTGACTGTTACAATGGTTAGAAAGTAGCAGCAATATTTATCTGAAAAATATACAACTCACTTTGCAAATATCAGATCCAATTCCATACACTAATGCTGGTTTACTGACTTTGAAACTTTTCCATCTCCATCTCTGATCTGCTCGGAACTTTTCTTCAAGCAACCACCACAATTCTCCTTCAACCTTTTCTGCTTATTCAGTCAATAAAACTTTACCGATCTTCCAGCATTCTCTGTTCACTCATGCACTTGCATATCCATCACTTCCATATCCAAATGCTTAGGTTCCCTTTATACTTTCCTCAATTAGGTTAACTCATCTTATGCCACTCAATCTCATTCGTAGATCTTAGGGTTAGGTCAGATTCATTGAATCTACCCACTTCATGTTCTTCGGCTCCTTTTCTAGAATCATCTCAAATCTCTTAAAGATTTACAATAAAATGTTTTACAGTGCATTTAATGCTTTCAAACAATCAATAAATAAAGTCAACACGTTTTACATAATCCAAGAATTCAACAATGTCGGCTCCAAAATTAAATTCTCTTCAAATATAAAATTGTTGATGCTCAGTCAATACTGTGATCAATTACTCAGTCTTCATGTAGAAAGCTCGGTCATTACTAAAAATGTTTCCTTGGCTTACATTGTCTTCCTCAGCAATTAACTGTTGTTCGGTCGACACTAGAATTTTTCTCGGCATACATTGACTCAGTCGACACTAACATTACTCAGCTTAAACATGATTTTTCCATTCTTTGCTTGGTCAAGCCTACCAGTTTAGTCTTCAGTCTTATTAAGATAAATAATACATTGTCTCATCACTGTGCAACATAGTCAAGTACACTTTGTAGTATCAAGATAACTCAACCTTTCCTTAGGTGCTATTGTTACCAACCTTGCCTAGCCCCTTAGCAACACTCAAACAGATATAGTACTTTCCTAAGTAGTGACAATCTTACCAGTTAAGGTTTGACATCAATGACAATACAACAATTGTTTCAATTGCAGTTTCCAACAGGATAGACATATCATTACTACATAGAGGGGCGTTTAAAGACAATTTTTCATCTTTAACCAGGTGTCTTAAAATTTATCTTAAAAAATGTCTCTATAAGACAATATGAAACAACAGTAATTTTGTCTCTTTAGAGACAATATTTCTTTAGTCTCAACTATTGTCTCTAGAACAACAATATGTGTTTAAATCCAACTATTGTCTCTCAAAACACAATATGAAAAAATGTGTTAAAAAAAATAAAATTTATTTTAAATATTCTTTTACTGTGGTTTTCAACATTTAATATTTCCAAAAATAAATTATACAATATTCACTGTAATTATTTTTATATTTTATTTCTTACAAAACACTAAACAAAGTAGCATAACACACTAACTTAGCTACAAATACCATATTAATTGTAATTATTTCCAATGTTGTGTATCTTACAAAATGATGTGGGAGTTCCTCCACAACCAAACAAACACACCATGTATATGACATAACTGTTATTGAATATTAACATTGATTTCCCTAACACTATAGCCTCATTGTTAAGTACTTAAACTAGCCCAAACTCCTCCATACATACATGTCCACTAAGTTTAATGGTGTAGCACAAAAACCCTTGATTTAACTACACATTTCTATGAAGACAACCATAAGGAAATGTTTAATTTTGAACATCTTAGAGCTGTAATCCCTTTAACATGCCATATCTAGAATGACCACATGTAGATGCGATATCCCAGCAATGTTTTCCAAATGAACAAGAAGCATCTCATATTCTTCATATTTCTCATGTAGCTGAATGATAGAAAGAGTCCACTAAACAAGAATCATCTCATATTCTTGATGGTTCTCCAACAAACTCTTCAAATAAAATTATATATTACTTTGCAAATTTTTTATAAAGGAAAGGTCACTCAAGGGATAAACATAATGAGAATAAGGAAATAATAACATACTTCTCTTTCAAGTTGATATAAAGACCATCAAGGTCCATCGTTGTCACATATTTTTGTAATGGAGCGTGATATTGATGAATAGTATTCACATGAGCTTCTTTGCCTGTAGAAAGAGAGAATGAGTAAAAAAATCAAATCTGATTTTTTTAACTTTAAATAAAGACAAATCTGATGGAGGAGATAAAATTTTCATAAATGTTGTAACATCCATTCAAAAAATGCCATTGATCTTCTCTTGAATTCCAATGTTCACTTGTATTAGTTTCTAAGATTTGTTGGGATAAAATAACATTTGAAACATCTGAATAAACACTTGTAGGATTGTGAAAGTCCATATTTTAATTACTCATAGTTGAAACACTTGCTGGGATAGAATAAACAACTCAAAACATATTTTAGTTGCTCACAGTTAAATCCATATATCTATATATCTATCTCTATGGATTGTGAAAATTTAATGTCTTTAATTCCCAAATCTTTAATTCAATATACTAAATAAGGTTTTATGTTTTATGCATGCACATTTCAAATCATATTCAATGAAGGAAGAGGTAAATGTTTTCCATACTTTTTCCAAAGATGGATCATTGAGTGTAGTTTGAAAATTCATGAAAAACATATACAAAAAATCTGGAAGCATTTTGATTATTTCAGTATGGATTGTGGAAAATGAATACCAACAATGTAATAGTAAATCACCACCACAAATAGCCAAGCAAGCAAACGAAGCTTTCTTTGTCTTGTTTCTCTATTTGATTGTGTATCTTTTGCACCAACATTTTGAATTCTACAAAAATAAATCTAGAAAGAATTGTACAAAAAAAGGACTGATGGGTCTCTCATTCTTCTTTCCTCTTCTAATTGTAAATTGTCTTTACATGCGAGGGTCAATCTTAAGATGGATGACAGTTATCAATTTGTACTCCATGGATTTTCTTGATTATATAAAGTGATCCATTTTTATAACAAGGATGTTTTTTCCATACCCCATGATCCCAATCTTCGTGATGAAGTGTGATCTCAAAGCTTTGACTTGAGTCCTTTCCAGAAGTAGTTTTTTTTCCTTTCTCTAAATAAGAGATTATGTATAAGTTAGGTGAGTGTCACTATGATAAATTCTCTATATTTCAAAAATGGTAAGTAGTCAATGTGAAATTACATGAAAAGTATATGGAAACTTTAGTAGGTGGAGAAAATCAACGTATCTATCTAGAGTAAACCAAGGTAGAGAAATTTTTTGTTCAAATGTAGCAAAAGTCCATTGATGAATATGTCGGATTTGTCTACTAGTATGAGATTATTTACATCACACTCTTTGCCTCTGGTATCTACTTCTAGATAGAACCAATCATAAATGCATAATGTTAATCAATCAATCTAACTTTATAAATATTTGTTACAAAAGTCAAATAGACAATGCCTAGTTTTTAGAATAAGTGATCTTGGAAAATATAGAATTTGATATTTGAGTCTATCAAATTAAATCATCATAGTGTCCACTCTTTATTTCAACATAAAAATGAGATCTTAAATAAAACCCAATTCAATAAACAAAAATCTTATAAAATCTATAACTTAATGATAAATTCAAATTTAAAATCAATGTATACTTAAACCAAATTGATTTAAACAACACAACCATATAAATATCTTTATATGTTACATGATTTACAACTTTTATCTCTTACAATGTTAAACATTTCTGGTATGAACCTCTTTCCTTGGTATACATTTTGATTTTTTTTTCATGCATGATGGTATCAAAAGACCTAAAAATATTTTTAAAACATATATCTCTTCACATATTTTACTAATTTATAAATTTTATCACTTGTAAAATATTAAAAATTTCTAATGTGAACCTTTAGCATATTCTTGAAAGTTGAATTGTATGCTAAGTCCAATTTGGAACAGTTGACGGGTCCTATTCCTCATGGTGGGCTGGGATTGGTGAATTTAGTCAATTGGACCCCCCCCCCCCCCCCACTAAAGAAGAAGAAGAAGAAGAAGAATACATTGAATGATTCTTTTTCTATTTATAGTAATAATCACATGTTTTGAACCATGACTTGCCTAAACTTGTAGGTCAAAGATGAAAAATGTATAGCTATTTCAAACTCTCTGATTCCCTATATGCAAATTTTCAATGTTCTTCTTCTTCTTCTTTTTTTCACATGATAGATGTCAATAAACTATTATATTTTACTATGAAATGTAATGTTTTCTTCATTTCTTTAATGCAGAAATAGTTTTTCTTTAATTTCCTACACAAGATTCAGCACAATACGAGGTGCAATACATGATAAATAATTCATAGGCCCATTTAATTTTTATCTATAAAAAAGGAATTCTAAAGTTTCAAAGCATATATGTATATAATAATAACAATATATATAAATTAGAAAGCTTTCAACTGAAATTGTCATCGCAAAAACTTGAGTCGTAGCACATGGTAATGAGGAAAACTTTGAAAGGTCTATTCAACATTCGCACTAGATGCAGAATTTTCATGCATTTTGCAATTACAGAATGTTATTTCTCTAAGAAAAATCTTATCTTGTATACTAAATATGATGCAAAAAATGATTTTTATAGGTATACACAATACTTAAAATTTTTAAGACATCTAGAGCATTAATTTATAGGAATATCAAATCCCACCTTAATATATCAGTAAAGCACATGTTTGCCAATCCATGAGTAACCTTCAAGCTCAACAACAACATAAGTGTCGCCAATATGAAGCATCTACATTTGGGAAAAGAGGCGTCCTAGCCAATTGGGCTAGAGGTGAATCAGTAACTTCTTCAGAAAATGTATAGAAGTCTTGGATAAATTCATTGACACCAGCCTCATTTATCTGTGAAGTGGTTTCATTCAGAAATGTGTCTTGTTCTTCATCTTGAGAGTGGCTATCATCAATGACATCAATTGGTTCTTCAACAATATTGGGAACTAGAAGCGGCTTTTCATAAAAAATTAATTAAAATAATCAATAATAATGTGCTAAATAATATGCATATTTATTTATTATAATCTGAATACCAATAAGTTAATTATAGTGTATGTCTTCTATATATAAAATCCATAGTTCAATCTATGTATACCAACAAGTCTTTGCTTCTTTAGTTTCCTATTTTGGCACCTATTGCAAGTGCAATATATCATTTCATTGAAGTATTCATTTGTACTTGGAGTAGGTCTTGTTGCCCATTCATCTAAATATTCAGATGATGATGATGTGCTATTTCCCTAAATGCACCATGTACTATAAAAAATGAGAGTACAACTGTCAAATTGAGTATTACATCTTCTTGAAGAGAACATGACTATTACAACTTAAAAAATTTGAAACCTCAAAGATGTGGCTTTAAGGTGACATACACAAGTGTAAAAGTTTTAGCTATTTTTTATATAGAATGTATTATTACATAAACTGATCAAATATTTTCAAGTTTGAAGAGATGGGATTTTAAGTGCATTTTTTTGTTCTTGGATCACTCTTTTTTAGACATTTTCAATGTGGATGCATAGCATTAGCATTGTAAGTCAAGATAAGATTTTATTCTCATACTAGTACCATGTGACACCTACATCAAAGATTCAAATGTCGGTTACCAAAGGTTGTATTGAGGCAAATATAGGGTAAAGACCAACAACAATAACCTAATATGAATGTGTGTGTGTGTCCTTAGGTAGCTTGATATAATGTGTTAGAATAATTTATATCATTGTTTAACACAATTCTATAGAGAAAAAAATGATACCATGTTTTGAGGTTTGTCTCTTCAAAATATCTCACTCAACCCTTATGAGTTTCTTAAATCAATAGCCCATTGGTGAAAACCATCATTTACTTAAATCAAAGAATGTAATCTATTTTTTTAAAAAATCCACTATTATCATTACACTCCAAAGATTAATTAATTTTCCTCATTACATTACCCGTAGTGTCATAGTATGGTAAGATTTTTTCAAGGTGGTTGCTAATTTTAAGGGTTTTAGTGATGCCACAAAGTAGTTTCATAATTCATGTAAAGTACTCTAAAACATATATTTTTCCATCACTAACTAGTTTAATCTTTTCATCATATTACCAATATGAAATATTACTCTATGTGTGACCTATTAAATTATATTTTAGTATTTTGAATTTCATTAAAATGATACTGCAAGTACAAAAAAAAACATAAATACCTACTTCGCCATTTCGTATGAATGCCAAGAAAATAGTATAATATAAAGCTACAAAGAAAAGTGTGTGGATGCTAGTTATGATCATTACATAAATAACTGTTGAAATATATGAAAATCATGTATCCCCCAAAAAAGTAACACTCGCCCAAAATAGCGGAAACGAGAACTTTTATACACAAAATCTTCAATTTGAGATTTATAAGAACCCTTCAAAAACCAAACACTAGTCAACAAGATGTATCATACTTTAACTAAAAATAGGTCTTAAAGCTATCATAGTAAAAACATGTCATTAAAAATAAGTCTTACTGAAGAAAGGGCCACTGGTGTTGTAATCCACTGCTCAAGATAAGTCTGAAATCTTTGAGTAGAATTCTAAACATAATTTCCAATAATCAAACATATTAATGGAAAATTTTTAGTTCATTAATAAAAAAGAAAAAAATATGAATTGTTAATTTATAAATTGAGTAAGAATTTTCATTATTGTATGCTTGGGATTTGATCTATATGAAATTCTCCAAACATGATATTACAACCAAACAATTGTATCAAATAGTTGTATATTGCAAAACAATAATATGCAATGACAAAATAGAGGTATACAATGTAATGAAGTGAGGTGACAAATAATGGAACTGTGAAGATGAACATACAAGGTATTGCTAAGAGGTCAAAGAATACCAAAAGTGTTAAAAAAAAGATGAAGAAGCAATAATGGAGAAGCACTCATGATTACATAAGAGCATGGAGATCTTGATAGTGAACAAACAGTGGATTGGGAAAGTGCAAGCCAAGCTGTCATGAAGATCAGAAATGTGTCATTGACACCAGAGGTAAATAACAAATATTTAAGCACTATTATATAGAGTGAATAGTAGATAGTTATTTTCATTGCCTTTTAAGAAATAAAAAGATTTAACAAATGAAAAAGATAGATTAAAAAAAGAAAACAAGGCAACACCTCTTTGGCCAGATTTGGGAGATGCCAAGTTTAAAGAAGGCTGCAGAATTTGTGATGGAAAAAAGAATAGAGAAAAATAAATAAAAGACATTGTAAACCTTTGTAATGTTGCATTGATGACTGTAAAGAAGACAAAGGAAGTTGAAGAAATACAATAATAAATCAATTGTTCAGGTGCATGAATGATCATATTTTAGTGATTAGAATATCGTAATATCATCCGCACTAGTGGTTATTGGAACAAGAGAGTATTGCTCACTATATTTGAATGTTTCTCAATAATAAGCATGCCAATAGATTGCCTTTCCAATACCAACTTGGTTTATTTTCTTCTCAAATGAATACACACTAGAGATCAAGTCAAAGAGATCAAGGTTAAAGTACGCTGCCTTTCATAGTTCCTTTTCTTGAAAACTTACCACATTAAATTAATTAAAAATCCTAATTGATTGAAGATTACTAAATCAAATTATGGTATTGATTTGATCCCAAGATTTACTATAAAACCACCAAGGCATTTTCTTTTGATGTTGTATCAGACTAATTGGGTAGAATCAAGGCACTAGAATTACAATTGCTTCAAACCTATTATCCAAACAAGGTTTACATTAAGAACTAAGAAAATTAAAAGACCTCAAAATCAAGTTGGGAAGGGTTCAATTATTTCAAATCTGCATAATCTAAGAAAAATGCTATATTGAAGTTCTTTTAAATGCCTCATTTTTACCCAGATTTTGGTCAAATCTAAAACTAGCTCCCAACACTCTCATCCATACTATATTAAAGGTAGCTATTTGATTGAAATGACAAAAGTTGGCATATATCAACATTTAATAGCACATTTTTGTGCTACACGATTTTTACTTTCAAATCTACATGTTAAAAAGTACTATGAAGCTTTTGTTAAATATTGCTTTTGGAGACATGATATATCTATTTATAGTTTGCAAAAGTGTCTGATATTTCAAATCTGCATTCACAAGTCTCTGTAAAGTTAGATTGAAGTCATATTAGAAAGTATATGCAATAGATCACAATAAAATATTCAATCATCAAATCATCCAGTGTTAAAATATATAGCACAAAAGTACACTAGAAGAATTGTAGTCATCATCAAAACTGACCTACATATCCAGTGCCTTGAATGAATTTGTTAATGCTTTTGCAGGGGTCAGGAATGCTATCATGATTTATTTTAACAATGCATTATTTCATTTGTTCACTATTGTGGATATATGATTAAGATAGTTACAAGTTTTCTATAGACAATCATTGTGCCTTTTATTGTGAGTCATTTGTAGGTGGATATTCTTTAGTGCAGTGAGAGTTCTATATTCATGGACATGTTTCAGCATTCATTCAGTGTGTAGCTACAAAATTCATTATTTTGTAAGGGGAGTTTCTGTAGATTCATTATTTATGTATAAGCTTAAGATTTTGTGAGCTATGGTCTAAGACTCTATTACTATTATTCAATAAAGGATTATTTTTGGCGTGGCTAGGTTTTTCCCTTGGGTAGGAGGGTTTCCCAGGGTATCCCTGGAGTTCTTGTATTTTTATTTATCTGTTATTTGATTTCATGCAATTCTGGTTCATAAAATTTAACATGGAATCAGAGCATATCTAAGTAAAGCTCCAGAACCAGAATAGGATGACTGGATACTAGAAGAATCATGATGATTGATGGATGAACTGTATATGCAGTTTGGTAAGTTAATGAGTTCAGAGGAATCAAAATAAGTTTTCTACAGGATGTTCTTGAATGTATTTCCATAGAAGTATTTGTACCTAGGTTGGAAGGGTCCTTTGTGAGTTTGTCAAAAAGACTAAAGTCTTTACAGGTTCAGGTCCTACATGCAAAGTAAATTGAGTTCACAGTCATAGGTTTCATTTGGGTTGTAAAGGTGTGGAGATTTATGTCAAACAGTATTTATCTGCACAATTATCATTGATCAAAAAACATTTCTTGAAGTCTATGAAAGTATTTTTGGAAGTTGATTGTAGATATGAATTATTGGCATCAACCTTATCTTTAATAACCAAACATAAGGTAATATTGGTGAATGCTTTGAATCGATTGCAAAGGGATATCTTGTATTTGGGAGGCATATAAGTCTCTCCCTCAGATGATATGTTGATATTCATAATGATGGATATTTTGGGATATATGTGTACAATACCAAATGGCACAATGATAATGAATGTATTCTCCAAGATCAGACAACATAGCTATACTATGGTGAACCCAACTAACTAGAAGTACTTATTTATGACTCATCCAAGCTATTCAATGTTTGGTGAAGTTGGAATGTGTTGACTGGACTGTGTTGTTGCTGAGATTAACCTGATAGATGATTAGCTAAGAAGACATTCAAAGTTTAATGTGCATAATTATTGATGGGCTTTGTTGAAGTTTCTTAAGACATACTTTCACATTCCTCAAGTTTTCAAAGTAATTGATTGCTAGGAATTCTTTCTAATTGCATGTTGATAGTTTGTGCAAGAATTTAAAAGATTATGATGTGTAATGGGAATAATAGAATAAATGAAGGATTCATATGAGTACATGTAGCTAAAGAGCCTTAGAGAGGATAATCTTAGAAGAAGTTTCTTATCTGAAAGGGTATTTGTCTGCTACTATGATCTATAGTTAATTATTCACTGCAAATGTTACAATCTCAACTACTGAGGCATCTCATGCAACCTTGTCCAAAGCTTCTATTTTGACATCGGAGAATATTTTCATGACTATCTATGCTTACACATTTGGCATTCATGTCTATGAGAATCAAATATCTTATCCCCTCGAAAGAAAAAAAACATGAGATGATTAGTGCCTCTGGCTAATGTGGAAGTTAATCAGTCTCAACTTAATAAGAAGTTACAAGATTTGGTTGTGTTCAACATACAAATGATGGAGAAGACCACCCACTTTTTCAACACTCTACAAGTTGAGCTAGAGGAAAAGAAGGCCAGACGCAAAAAGAGGGAGGAAAATTTATAAGTGACTATCACTAGCAATGAAGGGACCTCTTTTGATGCTACTGTGCCTCCTGCTAAGAGGAATTATTTTTTGGATAAGCTCAAGAAGCTTAATGAAGATTGGAAAGGGGTTAATCTCCCCCCTGTTTAGGTTCTTGTGACTATTCCACGTTTTGGTTGTTTCTATTTCTAGTTTTTTTGTTGGTTATTTTTTGTAATGATCTCTGGTTGAATTAACATCTTATGAACTTGTTTCAAACTGTCTATTAGACTAGATGCTAATTTTTATATTGGGTTTGGGCCCTCTTTCGCATGATTAATCATAACATTATTGTATCACGTTAAAAAAATTACTTTTAAAAAAACCATTTTATATGAAAATCAATCACATTAAAAAACAACTATATTTAAACATGAAGGTTATATAAGTCATTTTAATTTGACTGATTAAGTCTAATGATTATCTAATTTAAATATATTGTAATAATAGTATCAAATGCTTTATATTTATAATTTTATAAATCATTTTTTAATTATTAAAATTATTTGTATAATTTATCTTACTGAAAAATTGAATAAAATTTTGAATAATTTAACAATATATAAATTAAGTTAAATATTAGATTGAAATTCTTCCACTTAGAATTCGGTATTAAGAGAAATTCATTTTATTAAAAAGAAACATAATATTAGTCTCTCACATTTGACAAGACTTGATTTTTAATAGATTTATTGAAAATCATTCAACATCACAAAGAAATAAAAAATTGAATTAATATTTAAAAAGGAATTTGAAAAAAACAAAACAACCTTGTTTCATAAATTATTCTACTATTTTATTCCATCTCCATTGAAAAAAAAGGGATCCAGCTGTTACATTCTTTATTACACCGTAGGCGTTTTCATCTCAAAGGGATCAAGCAAAAATTTGTATCGAACGGCTCAAACAGATGCAGACAGAAATGACTACCATTAAAATGATCATCTTCGTTGGTTGTTTTCAGACTACCTGGCTTATCGTTTCACCTTGCTTTACCTTTTTGTTTTCTATCTTGTCACATCTCTTATCCTACTTAGTAGTCGAGGACGGAAGAAAATAGTGATTGAGGGCCCCGATTGCATGGGCTCCTGTTATAATGATGTAAACATTCATCACGCGACAACGACTACAAGATGCCGATCCAACCGTCCAGTGGACGCGATCGATGACCACGATTGAAAGGGTGACTTTCTATGATATCCGATACACTTTTAACAGGGGAAGGGAAAAATAGAATGTATAGTGCAGTTTGAGATCCTTAAAAAGTTCAAGAAAAAGGGAAAAATAGAGGCCTAACGATAAAATGTATTATTAGTTTATGAAGCTGAGGAGATGCCTTCAATGGCGATGGGTATGAGTACACCCCCAGTGGGATTTCCTGTCGAACACTGCAATGAAAATAGAATATTCTATTGGGAGATTGAGAGAGCGGCAGAGAGATGTAATGAAAGATTCATTTTTGCATGCATTCGCCCACGCTCGGGAGACGCAGGAGGTGATGGTTCTGTTGTGACGAGGCAGTCTGACAAGACACTGCCATGCAAGTTCGTCTGGCAGAAATGGGAGGAGGAAACCAGATTCATCCATGCTAATCTGCATGTTCTTGGAAAGGCCACCTCCCTAGATTTATTAGGAGAAGAACAACGGAAATCTAAAATGCTTTTTTCGCATTTTGGAATGGTAGTTGAGACATTTCAATTTTGCAATTAGGTACTCGTAGTAGGCAATGGTTATGTAGGCATATAAATAGACAACTTACCAAGGGGAAAAAAGTATACTTAGTTTTTTTACTGAAAAATGTCCCCTTGGTAAGTTATCTATTTATATGTTTGCATAGCCGCTGCCCTCATAGCACAAGGATCTCAAAAGGAGTAATAAGTGAATTATGAAAGGTGAAATGGCCTTGGATAATGACTTTTGAATGTTTTCTTGGTTTATATAAGGAGTAAAGCATTTTGGGGTTGCACAAATAATTATTGTGGAAATCTGATAGTTCTAAAGATTTATTGTCTTATTTAAATGTGGGCTTATGAACACGTTTCGTAAGTCTGAAAATGAGATCTTAGACATCCGTGAAGAAGGATAAGGGAATGGCTAACCGTGGGTACCAATGATTTTGACAAGGAAGTGTTTGGCATCTCTAAATTTATAAAATCCTAACATTAATATACAACCTATTTTTGGCTTTTCAAAGTATTGATTAAGAAATGCGTCATATAGTTGAAGATTTGATCAGTAATGTGGTTGCAATCAGACTTGGTGGTAAGATAAGAGAGAGAAGACTAATGGCATGTGATAGTATTTGACGTGTCCAAATCTTATATTAATTCATTTTAACTGTACAAAGTACATTGCATAAAGAAACAATAAGAAGTAAAATTTGGGTGTGATTGGAATGAAGTTAGACACCCCCGGTGGGAGCTCCCCAAGAATAGTAGGGGACCTCCCTCAATTCAAACCTAGTGAACAATTCCCTATCCTCTATAGTGGTTGAGCGGAGGCCTAACTTAACTCACTAGATTCTCTGCATCAACAAGCAACATCAATCCGCCACTTTATACTTCCATACCAAAGGATACTCATTGAGTATATGTCAACGGGTTGATGAGTATAGGCAGTGGGACGTATATGCAGTTGAAGAGAAGCCATGGCGAGGGTGAGGATGGAACGAATAAGCGGTGAGGCGCTGGAGTGCATGATGGAGAACCTGGAGGAGCCTATGGATCGGTGTGCTATGTCTCTGGTGTGCGTATAGAGTTAGTCTTCGATTGAACATATTTCATTTTCCTGCCTCTACTTGAAGAAGCTTCATCTCAGGCGAATGATTCTCACTAGAAACGGCTATCCAGCCATATCATTCGATATGGCTGGGTAGTGGCTATCCAGCCACGAAAATTGTTTTTTTTAAATAGCTTTTTGTAAACTTTTGAAAAAAAACTAAGTGTTTCCCCTTCGTATGGTTAACAATTTTCATGGCTGCATAGCTGCTGCCATATGGCTGGATGTCCATTGAAGTCTCTTAATTCTATGCATCAGTACTGTAAAGTCAAATCAAAGTACATAAGTAGGAGATGTCAGTAAAATTTCGTGCTGTATCATTTTTATTAAAATATTGCTCGATATTTACATTGAACTAAAATGCATATCTTACAAAGCGGGACCTTAGTTTTTTCAAACTTGGTACTATTTTATTCATTTTTTACTATATAATAAATTTTTCATTAACTAAAATTTTTAAATATTATTATAATATATATTATAAAATTTTTATATAACTAATTTTTTATATATATTATTATAATATATCTTATACAAATTTTATATAATTTTATTAAATTTTAGTAAAATAAATTGAATGTTTTCATTTAATTTAATTTAAAATAAAAAACATAAATTATAATATATATATATATATATATATATATATATATATATATATATATATATATATATATATATATATATATATATATATATATATATATATATATATATATATATATAATTTAATTAATGTACATGCTTATTATATTATTATTATTAATTTTATTTTCTCCTTTAAACACTTTAATTTATACTATACTATTTATAGTTATGTATTAAATTTATAATTACTTATAAATTTACATATTAATATAAATTTGGACAATACATTTAAATTAAATTGAAGTAAATAATTCTATCAATATGTATAATTTAATATATTAATTTAAAGAGATGTTAATATCAAATTTGATGTCAATAATTAATATCATGAACATTAATATTATAAAAAATTGTATGTAAGAACATGTGAATATCACCATACATTTAAATTTAATTATAAAGAGTTAATTTATTGTATGCATATAAATTATATTTAATTTAAATTAATAATACCTATTTAGTATCTTTAAGTATACAAATTATATGTTTTTAATTTTAAATATTTTTTAATATCTATTAAATACAATAAAAATATTTATATTTTAATTCTAATTATACTTATGTTGAAAGGTTAAATAGTAATTTCAATATTTTTTAATATTTTCTACATCTTCAAATTGTTTAATTATATATTATATAAACAATTAATAACATTACATGTGTATATTTTAAGATGTTAAATAAAATCATTATTAAAATTTTATACAATATATTTATTAAAATTTTATCTTATAATATAAAATTTTATTAAAATAATTACTTTTTTAAAAATCTAAACATATAAATATTAATAAAAAATTTAAATACTATTAATATATTATATTCATTATTTTATTAATAGAATATTTAAAAATAATAATTTTTTTAAAAATAAATATAAATAATTTTTCAAACTAAAAAAATAATAATATTCCCATTTGTCGTTCATAGAATGACACTAAGTATAAAAATTTAAATATAAATATCATATACAGTACCAAATTTTACATTCTAACATCTTTGCCTATTGTACTTTGATTTGCCTTTAGAGTCCCGACCGCCGCTACCATTCTCACTGATCACGATTTGGGGACTCTTGTTCGCAGCCATGGTCGTATATAGAAATAGATTAGATGAATTTTAAATAGATTAAACTATAAGATTATATTACTCCTTTCATCAATGTATGACAAAGTAACTTTAAAATAGTTTTGAATAAATATTAATTCTATCAAGTTTAATGGTGGATTTATTAGGTGTATTGGGATTATTTAAATCATGAAAAAATTAGTGTATATTGATTTTTATTTTATTTTTAAATTTTATAGTGTAAAGTTTTATTATTATTTTTAACAAAAAATAGTATGATATTTCATTCGAATATAAAAGAAAAAAAGATAATAATTAGAAAAGTTAAATGACTATTTTTTGAATTTATGTATTAATTTAGTAGTTAAGAATGAATAATAATTTATCCCCAACCATCGTATATAGATAAAGGATTTATTAACTTTCCTTGAAACTTCCCTTATGTGTCAAATTACACTAATAAAGTAATATGAGTAGTTCATATGCCATATCCATTTCTTATCTTAGATAATGGATTTATGAAATTCTTGTTTCTAGATAGAAAGATAGATATATAGGAGGAGAGATGAGAGATAATGGGATAGAGATATAGAGAGATATAGAACGAGATGGGGAGAGAGAGAGAGAGAGAGAGAGAGAGAGAGAGAGAGAGAGAGAGAGAGAGAGAGAGAGAGAGATTGGTATAGAAAGAGGGAGAGGTGTAGAGGGAAGAGCACAATAAAGACTAAGGAGATGAGAGAGGTACGGAAATGAAGATTGAGAAGAAGAGGGATATGGAGAGGAGAGGGAGAGATAGAGGAAGAGAGTGGGGATGGAAGATGCATATATATAAAGAAGAGAGAATGATAGAGGGTTGGATTTAAATATAAATATAGAGGTAGCAAGTGATTGAGAGAGAGAGAGAGAGAGAGAGAGAGAGAGAGAGAGAGATGACAAAATAGAAATAGAGATAGAGATGTGAGGATAGATATGGAAATGTAGAGATTTAAAGATATAGGAAGGGAGTGATGGATGGAGATGTGTCTAAATATGGAGGGGGGAGAGGAAGATAGAGATACAGATAAATATAGAGTGAGAGAATGGGAGAAAAATAGACTAAGGATAGAGATAGATTGAGAGGTAAACTTAGAAAGAGATCTAGGGAGATAGTAAGAGATACATAGAGAGGAAGAGATAGAAAGAGATATAGATGGTGAGATATATTGATAGAGAGATAAGGAGGTACATAGAGAAGACGAGAGAAAGAGATAGACAAAGGAAAAAATTCTTTGTGGACCTTCCATACCTCTACGATGTACCCATTGCACACTAAGGTGTGATTGCTAGTATATTTACGCTGAAGGCATTCCCTTATATGAGAGGAGTGACCTAAATTTTAACATCTATGGTTGAAAGTTACATAGAATTAATGGACGACCATAGAATTCATCCTGGCTGCCCGTGTTTTCTTCCATGTGATTGACTCAAATAAGAATTGTACGCAAAGACTTGAATGCCTTCCGAACTGTACGAGAAGGCCTGAATGACATCTGGCTTAAATCACCATCATCCACGCATCCTACCCAAGCCAAAATCAAAGCCACCATTAAAAGACTTTACAATTTTACCTGTAAATTAAAATTTGTAATACGGTCCACACAAGGTGTTGGCAGGTTGATGTTGAGGAAGAAATTCATGAGAATGATTCATTTCTATACTCTGCATAGTCAATTAAATATGCTCACCGAGTCTGGCATATCCATTGAACCATTAATGAGACTTACAATCAATCACATCACACAAAAATTCTCATCAAATAGCCAAATTTAGAGTTTTAATTTTAGTCTGCATTTAGTTATTTCTACCAAATCCAATTGTTTGCACGTCTCTTCATACGAAAGCAGAAAAAATACAAATAATGAAATGTGAAACCTAAATAAATGTAGCCATACATGGAAAAACTACATTCAGAAATAGAAAAAATTGATGAACGATGGAGATATCTCCAACTGTCTTGCATTGTTGTCCTTGATTTTCAATGGCGAATTTCAAAAGTCAGCTATTTTTTCACAATAAACACTTCCAGCCTAACCAGCTCTGTGTAGAATCCACTACTTGTGTGACAAATGAGCTTGCGTAGTTTTGTTTTAACCTCACCGTTTCCATTACATGCACAAAAGAATTAGAGGAGACATCAAATTTGAGGCTTACACTACATCAAATTTGATTGTACTGCTATGAACATGTGTACAACTCACTTCTCATTTACTATGCCATGTAGCTACTGAGTTGTACTCATTAAATGCAAAAGTGTGTGCATATATGTATTATGTTTAAAAAAATAGGATTTTTCAAAGCCTTTTTTTGATGGTGGTGGCTATCCAGGGTATTGGATAAATCGTAAACTAAAATGCAAAATATATAAGGGAAGTTTGAAAACAAAACCAAGTGTCCCCCTTGGTAAGATATGCATTTTAGTTTATGATTTAGACGTTGTCGTAATATCTAGCCATGAAAGTTGTTTTTCTTAGATAACTTTTTGTACACTTTTTGAAAAAAAAAAAACTGTGTTTCCCCTTCGTATGGTTAACAATTTTTGTGGCTGCATAGCCACTGCCTTTTTCGATATTTTATTGCATAGTTTCCACTTCAACATGTAAGTGACCTTTGAGTTCGTACACCGCCTTTATAGTCTAGAAATACATATTGTCATATAGAATCATAATTTCACAGTTATTGTACCACACTCAAATAGAAATGATTGAATAATGTGTTAGATTTTTGGATTCGATTGTGTGCAAATTTTTAACATCAACATTTTGAATCACACTCTATGATACGAAATTTTGATGTTAAAAATTTGCACACAATCAAATCTAGAAATATAAAGCATTATTCTTATGGATTCTGGAAGCCTGGTAGCTTTAAGAAATGATTGAAGTTTCACAACTATTGCACATGGCAGTTTGAGAAATTGAAGTTTGACAGTACAACTTACAAGAGAGAGGACTCAGTCAATAATCAATAATCTTTGATTTCATATTGATGTTTTCTAACTTGTTTTCTATCAATGATAGGAAAGGATGACCTCATTTCCAACTCAATAGTCTCCTCTCCACAAAATTGTTACATGCACTAACTCACTCTATCATCAAATTGTCATTCATAGCAGGCATACACATAGCTTTGGACTTATTGTTGCCAAACAATTTATATAGCACTATGCTTTTAAAAACAAATGCCCTTCCTTTCTTAAACAAAATTGTTTACCCTATTGTTTCAAAAAATAAGATCACTTTTGAGAGGAAAATTTGTATGAAGTTGAATTTTGACACTTTTAATTTTTGTATATTGAATTTATGATATTGTACAATAGAATATTTACTTTTAATAGAGCATAGAATTATAATTATATAATCAATGTGTCAATGCAAACTTATATGGAGTGGGGCATGAATACTAATTTTTAAAAAGTTTGTGGTGTGATTCTCAACATGCCTTATAAATGCAAGTTGCAACGTGAGAAAATGACAAAGCAATTATTTGTGTTAAGTGACATGGAATTTGACCAAGCATTGTCAAATCCATGGGAAACAGATTACAATGGATAAAAGAATAAGTATAAAAGGTAGGGTATGGGGTGCTTCTGAGGATTGTGTTTTGGAATCTTTGGCATTTGTAGAGCATGTGCATGATTAAAGAGGAAGATGGCATTGCAATGATGAAGGTTTATTTCGAGAACGTGTTCAATCTGTAGAATCAACCAACTCTTATTGAAAGTGTCTCTGAATGATTGGATGATCTCATGAGACACAACATGAAAGAATGCAAATAATGATGGGTAAGAGGAAGCTTCAAATGACACCACACACAAATAGTGTTACAAAACCTGAACTTGAATGAAGTTGGGTGCATTCTCATTGATTTCACCCATTACTCATTGATGCTTCTCACCCATTTTAAACCCTTAAGGATAAAAAAAACCTAAAAACCCAATATGTGTATACATTCTAAACTAACTGAACTAAGAAATTTAAGAATAATCTGGGTATTGAAAACCCTAATTAAAATCTCCCCAGGTGTTGCATTAGTGAATTAGCTTAGGGAAACAAATTCATTTGTGTTTTTCGGAATATATTGTTAGTTCCTCTAGGGGACTATAAAAGTGTAATGGTAAGCATGTCAAAATGACAAAAAATGGAGTTCATGTAGAAGAACACAAAATGAGCCATTTGGTTAGGCATTGTCCATGTAGAAGAACACAATATGAGCCATTTGGCTAGGCATTTGGGTTTCTATTTTACATGTATTGATCTTTTGAGACCATCATTTAATAGACCAATGCATCCATAATATCACAAATAAGGGGAGAATCCCAACATGATAAGCCTATGCACACACATAAGGAAATAGGCATAATCAATCATGGTCAATCTACTGATTGGATGGAGCACGCCCCTCTAGATAGCAAAATTGGGAATTAAAACCTTTTAATTACTTTGTCTTTACCTCTTATTCAAATATGTAACCTTTGCTTCCTTTCAAAAATATTGTGAGTTCATGAAACCCCTACCTTGGGATCCGGGAGAAGGGGTGACCTGCCACTGTTCTTTATCTACCCCTCCTCTTTATATATTCATAATTGATCTTCAATATATCTTCAGCGTACCTATTACACACACAAGTGCGATTGCTAGTAATGAAGGTGCATTTGACAATGCCGTCTTTGCTTATATATTGCAGATCAACAACATGGCCTTCCAACTACAATATTATGCTACATACTTTCAACGAAAGCAACCGCCAAATAATCTTCTGCTGTCACATAACAGAAAACAGCTCTCATTTATTGGAGACAGTGAAAACAGCATTCTCTGCTGGAATAAGCTCAGATAATTTGCTGTCAGTTAACAGAAAGAATCAAGCGCATTAAAGAATCGGGATAATGCCGGGGTGCATCTAAGTTGTGAAAATCTTGTAAAAATTGTATATACACAAGAAGTTTCTTTAATGATAAATATATTTTATATTTATAAATTAAGTCCTGTATGTCTAATATAAAATCTTCCATGGCTATATTTATATGAACGCCCTTGCGTAAGCACAGATAATACCGGATTTTTCGTTCTTTAATCGATTACGTGCCATTATCTCAGATTGTGTATTGTTTTAGTTAGTCATTGCCAACCATTATAAAGTCTTTTTTTATTGATCAAGATTGGCGAGGTTGAAAAAATTGTGACAGAAAAAATCATGTTTTGATCCTCCTGCTTGATATCTTTCTTGTTTTCACAAATTCCGAGTTAAATTATATAATTAAACGTAGCAGATTAATGAGGTATCTGCAAAGCTTCGTAATGGAGAAAAAAGTTATAAGCTTATTCTCCCAAGTTGAAGGGCATTCCCATTATTGAACTTTCATGGAAAATTGAAGTGTGAGTTGCATTTCTATTTTTTAATCAGATAAGATCAGCAATTCGGTTAGTTGAATCTTTGATTTCTAAAGTGGAAAGTCACGCCATTTTCTAAGTGATAAATGAAATCTTCATAACATGCCCGGGAATCTTTATTTAATACTGTTTAGTATTTATAGGGGTAATTTTAATTTTTAATAATTAGGTTTTAGTTCAATGGGTTTTATTTCAATTGGTTGAATACAATTAATAAGGGTGGAAGTGCTTTTCTTGATTGTATAAATCTACCCAGATTCAAACTCTTTAAGTTTATAATATAAGAATGAAGTTAGGACTTGCAATTTGATACTTGTACAAGTTTGAATGCAATTGAAGAGTGTAAAGAAAGAAATTGCATCTTTTGTAGTAAAGTTGACAGTTGAAAAGGAATGACAATTTATTACGGAATGTATAACTTATGAATATATGTTAGCAGTTTGAAAACAATTTGAAGATGGGTAATCTTAACAAGTTGTTCGAGGAAGTAAGGTTTCACAAAATTATGACTTTCTGAGTAAAGATTCATAACAAAAGAATCCCATAATAATAAATCTGAAAGTGTTATTTAAGTCCTAATCCCTTACACCACTTGATCTCATGAAATTTATTAAAATCCCTCCATCCATTCATTCATCTTATATTGATTAATAAAACTAATTCATATATCTTACATATATGAAAAAAATGATTCTATAATTAATTAGATAATCTAATAAAAAACTTAGTACCCAATGTTTTTAACTTCTATATTATGTTATGAGATCTCTGTCACCTCATGTTCGTCAACTTCTTTAAACCAATCTGACAAATTATACTTAAAAGTTCAAAACTATGTTGACGGACATTGATAATGTGTGAAATTGGAAATACAAAGGTTTTAAGCTTGCAAATGTTATGCACAGACGTAAAATGTGATGCCTGGACTGTTAAATAAATAGGTTACAACTTTTTTTCTACTTTGAATGTCAAACAACATGTGGGTTGTTGCAGATTTAAGGTTCTGGAAATTCACGATGTGAAAAAGAGATGATAAAATAAATTGTTTACAGGAGCGAGGGCTTTTGACTTTGACATCCAATCGAGGTTATCCAGGAAAGTTGGCTCTTCAGAGTTCCAAGTAACCACTTCCATCGTAATCCCACAATAATAAATTAGGGTTTATACGAACTTCAAGCATCATATTTAATCGCAATATATTCCTGCAAGCGCTCGGTTGGAATGCCGCCGCGTCAGGGTTATTTGCTCTGCAAGCAAGCAATTTCCTCTTCATCCCCTTAAAATGCCAGCTGCTCTTCAATTCTCTTTTCAGCGCTTTCCTAATCTCATTCAAGAAATACGTACTAAAAAACAGCTCAAGATCGGAGTTTTAGGGTTTGGAACAAAGCAAAAAGCTTGGCAGATAACAATGGATGGCGTTGGCTTTGGAGGCATGCAATCAGCTTCTTGAGAAGCTGAAGAAAAAGATGAACTTCTGGAGAACATATGGATTCGATTTTTCGCCGGGGGTTCAGAAAAATACTGCATAACCTCGGATACCCCAACTCCGGCTTCAGACGTTGCAGAGGAGGGAGTAATCATCAGGTCTTTTAAAGAAAATGAGGTCTCTATGGAAGGAAACAGAGGAAATCAGATTGAATTGCCATTAAAGCAGCAATCAGAATTCAATTATGGTGGATTGTCATCAGTAGAAGATGTTGAAAGCCTCCCTTACCTTGAAGAACAGAGTAGATTGCCGTCAGTTGGAAATCTGGAACAATTGATGCCTATTCCTGTGGCGGCAAAGCTAAGGACCAATTCTTCACTTGAAGAATCCGAGCATTTAAATGCTAATTCCGCCATTCTCGATAATAAAGCTGCAATTTTGCCGAAACGAGGTGAAATACAAAAAGAAAAGCATTACAGAGGGGTTCGGAGGCGTCCATGGGGGAAATTCGCGGCAGAAATAAGGGATTCGAAGAGGCAGGGGACGAGAGTTTGGCTGGGCACATTCTCCACTGCAGAAGCGGCAGCTATGGCGTACGACAAAGCTGCTCTGAAAATGAGGGGGCCTCGCACATTCCTCGACTTTCCAGTTGATATTGTGTCTCGGGCATTGGCGCACGATCTCGATTCAGGAACCGCCGTCTCTCATCCTAGTTGTGCAAGTTTCCATGATATTTTGTGCAGAAAAAGAGGATATTTGGAAGAGGAGCAGCAGCCACAGATGAAAAGATTCAAAACCCAGCCGGAAATTTCGACTTTTGATGGCGTTGGTGATGATATTTTGAGCTCTTTTGAATTGGATTATTGGCAAGAATTGCTTCTCTCTGCTGAAACCAACGAATTCATGAGCTTGTTAAAACCCGACATTAGAGATGGGTCATTGTAAACGGTTACAGATCAGTGAAAATTAATTTCAATTGATACCTATATTTTATACAAGAAAACATCAGTCTTTTCTTTCTTTTTTGTTCCGTAATGGTGTCATTCGATAAGTATGTCTCACTCGGCACTTCAGAAATCCAGTTTATCATGACAAATATCGAAAGGGAACAGAAAGCTAGACATTCAATCTTCATACTTTTTGTTTATTTTTATATTTTTTTTCATAAATGTTTTTAGTAGAATTATGTATATAGGAGTTTGAATCTTATTCAACCATCATATTATGTAATTACAATTATTTAAAAATATATTTGAAAAATTAATAAAAATATTTATTCACGTGTGATGAAAATAGATGTTCTGTTTTATTATAAGTTTTTTAATAATAATTTAGTGATTAATTTTTATTAAAATTTTATATTTAAAATTAGAATGATAAATGTGGCATTGAATTTGTATAATTTAACTAAAATTAAATGTAATATTTAGTAGCATTTTATATGAAGAAACATTGTTGAAAATAGTATGGATTGATTTATATTTTTGATAATACATATATTATATTACGATCTCGAAATAAGTGAGATAATATGGATATTTAGGTGTTGAAAGATGACAATTTTTAAGGTATCATATGTATAAGAGTTAGTATAAAATGCTCTATATCATTCAAGATTTGTTTAAGGAAATAAATATCTAATATTTAAAAGTTTCAATGAAAGCACAAGAGATAACAAATGTGAGATAATAATTTTATTCTATCAAAGGATGCAAATGCATAACATGTATGCATAAATATAAAGGATTGGTTACAATGAGAACCCCTTGATTATATAGGTTAAGGTAACACATGAGACAACAAAATATTACGATGTGTAAGTTGAATATATGACTGTCAACTGAATTGATGATTTGGATGAGATCTTAACATGAAAAACTAACTAACAAAACTATAAAAAGTTCAAATAATATAAAAAACATAAATACTATAAAATCACAAAGTTTAAAATCATTAAATATATCAAATAAATGAAATCTTCAAAGCTATGGTTACTAGATGCTAGATTTGTTGAGTTCTTTCTATAGCTACTAGATATGATACCATTACTAAAATGGAAGCTCATTCCCTTCTTTTTATTTTGCAAAAATTGGTGAATTGGGTTGGAAGCATGTCTTTTGTCAGATGGATTCTATGATTTTAACTTTCTATTTTCTCATATACCATAAGAATGAAATGTAGTTGTTAATTCTTTTGCTAAATGATCTTCATGCTCTTTATTAGTACCCTCTTTCTCCTAATCAAGTTAATCAATTTTTGCATTTGCTTCAAAATTATATTGGCTAATCATTGTACTTCATTCTTTCCTTTGGTATTGTCTTGTTTTCTTGGAGTTGTGGAATTTTAGGAGATCTCTTAGGATCTTCATTTTTCTTGTTATGATATATGGTTGTCTCATTTTTCTTCTTGTGATATTATGGTTGTCTCAAATATGTTTGAATTCTCTTCAAAATTCTTTTTAAATATATTTTAATTACTTTTTCAACCTCATCAAGCAAAAGCATACTAATGAAACCATTAATAAAATTGTTATTGATAATCAAGAAATTACTGATTTAGAGTGCATAAAAAAGGCCTTTGCTATTTTTTATAAAAATCTGTTTACTTTAGGAGATTCATTGGAGGCTAGCTCCCTCAAGGACCAGTGCAAAGCCCTTATTCCGACTAGAATTTCTGAGATGGATGCCTCCCTTCTTAGTAAAGACATATCCTTGGAAGAAATTAAAAAAGCTATCAACTCTCTTAAGAATGACAAGATCCCTGGACCTTATGGTTTGCCTGTGGAAATTTACAAAGCAAACATCAATTGGGTTTGCAAAGATCTTCTTGAGATTTATAAAGAAGCCCTTAGCCTCGGTTCCTTGGGTAGCTCCATTAATAGAGGAATCATCAAGTTAATTCCCAAGGATGGGGATAAGACTTTACTTAAGAATTGGAGACCTATCACTCTCTTAAATGTTTCCTATAAAATCTTTGCTAAAATTTTGGCTCTCAATCTTGAAACCATTCTTCCCAAATTTGTGTGTTCTACTCAAACTGGCTTCATCAAAGGCAGATACATTCTTGAGAACTTGATTACCAATTGGGAGGCCTTGAATTGGGATAACCATTGTCAGCAAAACTCATCTATATTTTTGTTGGATTTTGAAAAGGCTTATGATAGGGTTGAATGGAATTTTATTTCCATGATGCTGGAAGCCTTTGGTTTTCCTCCCTTTTTTATAACTTTGTTAGCATGTTACTTAAAGATGCTCATGCCCAAGTTGATATTAATGGATCCCTCTCTGAGCCTTTCCCCCTGGGCCATTCCATTAGACAAGGATGTCCTTTGGCCCCTACCCTCTTTGTCATTGCATCTGATGCTCTATTTTATATCCTTAGAGATAACTCTCTCTCCCATGTTGTTAAGGGTATTACCCTTCTTGATGAGACTGAGCTTATCAATTGTCAATTTTCTGATGACACTGTCATATTTCATGAAGCTATGGAAGAAAATTTTGATGCTCTGAATAAGAAACTCAATATCTTTTGTGATATTTCTCATCTTTCTCAGTCCAAATCCATATGTCTTGGATGGAAAGATCAACCGCTTGACTAGTTTAAAAAGTATAATTTTCAGTGGGGAGGTCCTCACAAGATTGTTAGGTATCTTGGTATACCGTTCTCTATTGAGCCTTCTCTTAAAGATATGTGGTTGTGGGTTAAGGAAAAAATCATAAATAAGTTGAATAAATGGCACAACAGATCTTTATCCCTGGCTGGTAGAGTTCAGGTTTGCCAAAAAATCCTCTCTTCTTATAACATATATTATGCCTCTGCCTGGATGTTCAACAATTACCAGATCCTTGAAATTCAAAAGGCCATTAGGAACTACCTCTGGTCAGATTGTAAAGGAAGCAAGAAGCTCCATGATGTTAAATGGGAGTGGTGTCATATTGACAAGCTCCTTGGGGGCTTAGGGCTAAAGGACCTTAAAACTAGGGGCTTAGCCCTTACCTCCAAATGGATCTTTCACTCTCTAGATAGGGATGATCCTTGGAAAGTTCTTGTTAGAAGCAACATTGAAAGGGGATTCCCTAAGAATGCTAAATTCTAAAAAAACTTACCTTTTTGTGATTTGATTTGTGACAAATTTCCTATTGTGGTTCAAGGTTCCACTGTGTTTAAATCTATTTGGAAAGCTTGGAACCATGTCAGGCCCTACATCACGAACAAGAACTTTCATAATAATAAGCAACTCTATTGTGAAAGATCCATTTGGTGGAATTTGCATTTAGCCGGTAAGCCTCTAGCCCTCTCCCAAGGATGCTCTGCCAAGCACTGGTCTACCATTGGGATCACTCAATTTGTTGATATTTTTGAAAATGACAGGCTCATTTTGTGGGATGAGCCGAAGCATAGATTTAAGATTCCCTCGTCTCAAAAGAAGACATACAATATGATTGTTAAAGCCTGCAAGACATTCCATCCCTCTGCCATGTTGATTCCACCAAATTCTTGAATATTAAATGGCCAGATGGAACCATTATAACCAAGCTTAAAGCCAAAAATATTTACAGTGTTATTGATTATAATGATTCTATCATCAACCATGTTAATAAAGTTTGGTACACTAATATTGATGTCTCCTCTTGGAAGAAATACTTTGATAAACTATGGAAAAGCATGATTGATCCTAAGATTAAATGTTTTAAATGGCTGTTAATTCTGGATAGACTCCCCATTAGAAAGGAATTTTTTGAGATGCATTATTGTACTATCTGTAGAACCCCAAAAATGGGGAGGCATATTTTCTTTGATTGTAGCTTTGCTAAAGAAATCTGGCTTATGTTTGGTATCTCTTTTCCTACCAAGTTTAATATTTTTGAAATTATTATTCGTCATATTGATGGGATTAAGAAGGACACTAATCTTTTCTGGAACATTCTTTCTTCTAACATTCTATGGTAGTTTTGGAAATGTAGGAATGAGGAAAGGTTTTAGAACATTCCCAGGGTTCTTACTAAGTCTTTTCGAAGTCTCACACATTTTAAAATTTTCTTGCAGGTTCATATTACTATGAAAATTGATAAAGACAAATTCAAGAGACTGCTCAAAACTGGATACGCCACCTTCTTCGCCACTGAGCTCAAGGATGCCCATGTGTGGAGGAGGTATATGGACAACCTCCAACTTTTTGAGCAAACTATCAAGGAGCTGAATAAAGAAATTAGGAGGACCAACAAAGATACCACTGGCAACATGATCCTCTTGCTCAATCAAATCTAGGATCAAAAGAATATTGTTTGGATGGAAGGCAACATGAGGTGGACTGCATGGGTGGATGCTCATGAGGACCTTCTCCATTAGTCCTTATTTCCTTTCTTTCCTCTAGTTTTTATGTTGTTTTGATATACTCTCTGATACTCTCATGGTGTGGCTTTGCCTCCTGCATTTTTGAACTCTTCGGTGACGCTATGTATTTTGATCTCCTTATATTTAATACAAAAAAAAACAAGTGTATTGGTAGAGTGTTGTATAAATAAGGTTAAAAAAATTTAAATGAAACAAATTTAATAAAGATATCTTCAATATATCTATATAGAAAAACTGGAGATCTCTAATAATTTTTTTATATAACAATTCTTTTATTTTACATGAGAAATATTTATTTCATTCTATTTATTGTAGATAATAATTATTTAATAAGAAACATATAAATAATATAAATATTTAAATTTCATATTATTTTATTTATTTAAAGAAACAATTTTACTTAATATAATTTATAATTTTATCTTTTAATAATTAATTTTTTTAATGCAAATATGATGCCTTTCAAAACAAATAAATGTTATGAAAAAATCAATTTTAATGAAATGTATTTTAAATCTAATTAGACTATTTTAAATAAAAATATTTAAAAATAATTATATTATAAATTCATATTTTGAAATCTCAAAGGTTAAATGAATAGTACTTTTAGTTTCAATTATAATTTGACTCATTAAGTCCTTCAATTGTCTAACATATTAAGAAAATCTTAAGATATTTAATTTATTTTTATGAATTTAATTTTATTGTAATAATAACATTGAATGTATTATATTTTATTATTTTTATAAATATTTTGTATACATATACATGTACATATACATATACATATTTTATTATATCAGATGTACTTTCAGATAAACTTTTGTTTACTGGAAGAAGAAGAGTCAAGTGCAGATCATTTGCTGTCACAAAGCAGAAAACAATTCTCGTTTAATTTAATGGAGACAAGTACAACAAAAAGAACAATATTCTCAGATCATTTGTACTTGTCACTTAACAGCAAACAATGGAGTGCATTGAATTAACTCTTGTATTAATTATAATATAATAGAATAGAATGCCCTTGCGTAAGTAGAAATGCAGGTGAGGAAACTTTGGAAGGGCTTCCATTGTCATTGGCTTATCTTTCTTTAATCAATTACGTCTCACTGTCTCCCTGCTTATCTCTTGTGTGTTTATCATTTTGGTTTAGTTAATCACATTTCAGGTTGTCAGATTGATCAAAATCTCAACAATCTGAAAAATGTAAATATGAGGTTGTAGGCCAACACATCCCCTATTTGTTCTCCATGTTTAGGAGTGACATGCATATAATCATTTGTGCATTGAATGAATATGTATTATTTACAAAATATTTTTCTTAGCAGTATCTTTTCTTTAATTGTTTTCCTTAAAAAGTATTTTAGTACAAATTATTTTAAAATATTGCTTTTAACCAAGTTGTAGTTAGTTCTTATTTTAAGATATTTGTAGATTTTTAGAAGAGTGTTTTTTGTGAAAAGAGTATAAGAATCATCTATTCTTTATATCATTTAATATTTTAAAAATGATTGAACTTTTCTGTTGATTATTAATCTTATTTTAACTAGAATGTCTTTTATATCACAACAAGTTCACAAGTGACATATTCTTGCATAACATTCAATTCATGATATTATTCTAGCTTGTACTCATCATTATTTAAGCTATATGTTTTTATCTCTAGATTTTTCATTTTTAGTCTTAGATTAGGTTTGTGGGTAGAGAATGAATTGTCAATTTCATGCACACAAATTTGGACCTCAAACTTTTAAAATTCAAAATTTAAATTTGAACCTTACCAACTTTACATATGTGTGTGTGTGTTTTAAAATTTTGTATATTATGTTAGTGCTATTGTATTTTCATAGAGTGTTAATCATACAAATATTACAACATTATCAAAGTATACACAAAGATAAACATAATCAAAGTATACATCAAGATATATTATTGTAACATTATTTCATGTTTTCTTACTATACTTCTATGGATCCATGTTTGATTCCATGTGTTATTCAATTTTGTAAGTTTACATTTCAATTAAAGCAATCTACAACCAATTTAATTTTTTTAAAAGTGATTCAGGTAGACAAAACTCTATTTTATCACATATACACAAATTAATCATGCCTTTTCAACAACATATTGTTTGATATCCCGGCCAAAATTGAGAATCGCACCCAATCCTCCTCCCAGTCCATTCGTGTCATCTAGGAGCCTGTACTGGGTGCTAAAGAGGCACTAATACATTTGGGGGCATTTTGCGATGGCTATGTGTCACAATTGCGACAGCTATGTGTCGCAATAGCAACACCCATAGACGTCGCTATTTTTTAGTCGCAAATTGTGACGTCTATGGGTAGCCGTCGCAATTGCGACACATATCCCGTCGCAATGTGACTAAGATTTGTTAGCGGCATGGGCGTCGCCCCCCTGTCGCATGGCTTCGGAGGGCCGTCGCAATCGCGACGGGCCTCCCAAGCAATTGTGACGGGCGCCTGCATCGCATTACGACGGGTTGCTGTCACAATTGCGACGCCCGTGGGTGGATTAAAAAAAATAAATTTATTTAATACATTGCTAATGAACCACATTAATGCTTTTTTCTTTCAACAAATGAGGACAGCCACTGTAAAGACAACATGATAATGTACACTCACTGTAAGGATAGTCACAAATGAGGACATCTCACAGTGACTGTCCCTGGTGTAATTGCCACTTGAATGTATTGCTATTCAGCCACATTAATGCTTTTCTTCTTCAAAAAATGAGGATAGTCACTATAAAGACAACATGATAATGTACACTCACTGAGTGTACATTATCATGTTGTCTTTACAGTGACTATCCTCATTTGTTGAAGAAGAAAAGCATTAATGTGGCTGAATAGCAATACATTCAAGTGGCAATTACACTAGGGACAGTCACTGTGAGATGTCCTCATTTGTGACTGTCCTTACAGTGAGTGTACATTATCATGTTGTCTTTACAATGAGTGTACATTATCATGTTGTCTTTACAGTGTCAATATATGCATTATTACTTAAACTGAAGAGTACTCTAAATAATATGTCATTGTGGAGTTCTGATTGCTTCCAATTTGATATACGCTTGTTCTACTTATGTAGCCAGCATCATGTAAGAAAAGTTGATGCTTTTAAAATAGATTCATTTAGCCATGAAATGCCTGTGCATGTTACATACAAGATTCCAAGGCCCAAAACTGATTACTCATTATAATTCATGTACAGAATGATAATCAACCACAACGAGGCATGCGTAGACGCTGCTTAGATTTTGAGGCATCAGAAGCTCGTAGAAGAAACTTGACCAATGGCTCATGGAATGCAACAAACTTATTGCCTAAAACAGGAGCATTGGTAACCACAGATGATGGTTTTGAAAAGAACACTTCACCATCAATGTCACGTGAGGGAACTGCAATTTCTGATGGCAAGAAACTTGTAGTATATAAGAGAGATGCAGGTACAGATGCTGGGAATACATTGCTAATGAACCACATTAATGCTTTTTTCCTTCAACAAATGAGGACAGTCACTATAAAGACAACATGATAATGTACACTCACTGTAAGGATAGTCACAAATGAGGACATCTCATAGTGACTGTCCCTTGTGTAATTGCCACTTGAATGTATTGCTATTCAGCCACATTAATGCTTTTCTTCTTCAACAAATGAGGATAGTCACTCTAAAGACAACATGATAATGTACACGGGCTGTAAGTGTACATTATCATGTTGTCTTTACAGTGACTGTCCTCCTTCAAGTGGCAATTACACAAGGGACAGTCACTGTAAAGGCAACATGATAATGTAGAGAAATGTTGTCATTTGTATTTTCAACAGTGCCGAGAGAGATTCCCTCCGCGAAATCACAGCTACAATTTCTGAGTATGTTGGGTTTATTTTTCTTTTGTCATTATTATGTAATCTGGTATTCAGCTGTTACAGAGCTAAAATACCCAGAAATGAGGACATATCTGTGTTGAATTTATTGTTAGTGGCTTTGGTTATTTAGAAGTTTAATTTTATTTGTTCATCTTTCAAGCACAAACATTTTGTGGACCGTAACATCTTCATTGTTTCGGGTATGCAATGAAACAGCCGTAACTTGCAACTACCTTCACGGTACTTGTGTACATTATCATGTTGTCTTTACAGTGACTGTCCTCATTCAAGTGGCAATTACACAAGGGACAGTCACTGTGAGATGTCCTCATTTGTGACAAGGACAGTCACACATGAGGACATCTCACAGTGACTGTCCCTTGTGTAATTGCCACTTGAATGTATTGCTATTCAACCACATTTATGGGCCCGTTTGGACCACAGCACACAGTAGCATCTACAGAGAAGAATATCCCAGGTGTAACAAGTTGTAAGAATATACCAACAGTTCTAAGAAGTTCCCTAGCACATAGTAGCATCTACAGAGAAGAATATACAACATGAGGGCAGCCACTGTAAAGACAACATGATAATGTACACTCATTGTATGTGTACATTATCATGTTGTCTTTACAGTGACTGTCCTCATTCAAGTGGAAATTACACAAGGGACAGTCACTGTGAGATGTCCTCAGTTGTGACAAGGACAGTCACACATGAGGACATCTCACAGTGACTGTCCCTTGTGTAATTGCCACTTGAATGTATTGCTATTCAACCACATTTATGGGCCCGTTTGGACCACGGCACATAGTAGCATCTACAGAGAAGAATATCCCAGGTGTAACAAGTTGTAAGAATATACCAACAGTTCTAAGAAGTTCCCTAGCACATAGTAGCATCTACAGAGAAGAATATGGGTCAACGAGGTTGACTTCAAAGCCATGCAATCTAATGGTAATAGTAATATCATAATTTGACATACTATCAGAAATACTTCCTAAATAGACTATTCAATCTTATAAGAGATGGATTCATGAGAACTATTATTTATGAAATATGAGTCAATGACTTTAATTAAAAAAATTACACAATCTAATTCTTGTAAAAATATCAAAATTTGACACATTGAAAATACCTTCCAAAAGTATCGTTAAATGATTAATATGAATCACTACTCATGAAATATAATTTTATAAACCTAATCTAAAAACTACACAATAAAAATCTTAATAGCAATATTGTAAGAAACTATTCCCAAAAGCAAGCCTAACAAAATTTGATGAAAATAATTTTTGTTTCACTCAACTTTGACATTCACAACTTCCTCTTTTATTATAATAAGAAAAAAAATGTCTTTTTAGATATACCTCATGAACCATACTCGAATAATCTATCATTTTTCTTCTCAAAAACATATTTGCAGAGCCTTCTTCTTTTACTTGTTTGTACTTTTATCTCTCTGATGGAAAGGGTTCCTTCAGGACACATTTTTCCAAGTTCACTGCTTGAGATATTTGAGGAGGGTTCCCCTGCTTGAGTATCCATCCAACCCATATTCGAGTAGTTCTACAATTGCACAGTCTAAATTAATAATACTGACAATTGAATGACGAATGATGATACATAGAATTGATATAAAATAATCCTAAAAACACTAAAACATTATTAATATATTTATATTTCATAAATAAAATTGATATAAAAGATCTGGAAAGATACATTAAAAAATAGAAAAACAGTAATTTATAATAGAAGGAAACTTAAATTTCTATTTAAAAAAAAAACAAGAGTCTTAAATCTTATCATTTTGTTTCATTATCATCCATAAGTACACACCTCTAGCATAATAATTATATTTTACCACCCATAAAATGAAAAAAAGATTTTCACAAGAGAAATTGAAGCTAGATTATAAAAATGAACCATCTTATTGGAAACTGGAACTGTTATCATACCCAAAAGGACTACAAAATTTCACCTTATCATACCCAGATTGTTGCTTTGCTTGGCGGAGGGAAATTTGATCAGTAAAATTGACACAGAGTATGTTGTCTCCATTGTCATCCTGGATAACAAAACACCAACTTTAATGGGCATGTACTGTCCCTTGTGTAATTGCCACTTGAATGCATTGCTATTTGATGCAGGGGCATCCCTAATGCAAGCCAAAGACATCATGATTGAAGGAATTTGCCATGAAGCCAAGGAGTCAAATCCTATCAATTGGAACATAAGATTTTCACCTTGGAGCTTTGAAGGATTGACTGGTGAAAGGTCCTTTTGATTGACAAATCAGAGTCTTTTTGAATGACAAATCAGAGTCTTTTTGAATGACAATAAATTAGAATATGAGTTTTAGATGTTTTCTTGGTTTGTAATAAATATTAAGGATTGATTTTATCTCCTTATAAACATCCACTTGTTGGACACAAGACCCCTTGGTGACTTATAAACCTTGGGCATCTTTTGAGTCCTTGGATGAAATGAGCATAGTAAGTGTTTATTAGGTGTCTTTTAGATGTTGTTAAGAAGTTTGAAGGTCCAAAATAACTTTAATAAGGTTCCTAAAGTTTCACAACACATTTTTAACCTTCTCGGCAAAGTTGTTTGCAAAGTTGTAATGCAACTTTAAAAGTTGCTTAGCAAAGTTGACATTTGTTGGATAAACTGTTCTAACCACCTAGATGGTTGAACCAACATTTGGAGAGCCTATTTTAGGCTTCAAATGGTCGAAGACAGACAGAGAACTAGTATTGTAATCATTTTGCTTTCATATAAAATAAAAATAACCCTGTTTTAGTGCATTTCTGGTGAAAAATGAACTCTGTACGGCTGTACGGATGGTGGTTGGATGATAAAATTTGCCTGGAAGTTGTAATAGTGACATCTGATGCTTTGGAAGTTGGTTTGATTGATTCTCTTTGTTTTATATCTAAGTTATTTCAAATTTTCTGTGCATTGTTTACAAACCCTCATTTTCAGGGTTTGACTGATGTAAAGACCTTAACTCACGTTTCAACCATTGGAATTCCTTCTTCCTTGGTGGAATGAGAGTTAAGGATGTATATTTGTATATTCTAAAAGCCCTGACTACTCTGCATCACTATTGAACCACATTAATGCTTTTTTCCTTCAACAAATGAGGACAGTCACTGTAAAGACAACATGATAATGTACACTCACTGTAAGGATAGTCACAAATGAGGAAATCTCAGAGTGATTATCCCTTGTGTAATTGCCACTTGAATACATTGCTATTGAACTACATTAATGCTTTTTTCCTTCAAGTGGCAATTACACAAGGGACAGTCATTGTGAGATGTCCTCATTTGTGACAAGGACAGTCACACATGAGGACATCTCACAGTGATTGTCCCTTGTGTAATTGCCACTTGAATATATTGCTATTCAACCACATTTATGGGCCTGTTTGGAACACGGCACACAATAGCATCTACAGAGAAGAATATCCCAGGTGTAACAAGTTGTAAGAATATACCAACAGTTCTAAGAAGTTCGCTAGCACATAGTAGCATCTACAGAGAAGAATATACAACATGAGGGCAGCCACTGTAAAGGCAACATGATAATGTACACTCATTGTATGTGTACATTATCATGTTGTCTTTACAGTGACTGTCCTCATTCAAGTGGCAATTACAGAAGGGACAGTCATTGTGAGATGTCCTCATTTGTGACAAGGATAGTCACACATGAGGACATCTCACAGTGATCGATTGTCCCTTGTGTAATTGCCACTTGAATGTATTTCTATTGAACCACATTAATGCTTTTCTTCTTCAACAAATGAGGACAGTCACTCTAAAGACAACATGATAATGTACACTCATTGTAAGGACAGTCACAAATGAGGACATCTCACAGTGACTGTCCCTTGTGTAATTGCCACTTGAATTACACAAGGGACAGTCATTGTGAGATGTCCTCATTTATGACAAGGATAGTCACACATGAGGACATCTCACAGTGATCGATTGTCCCTTGTGTAATTGCCACTTGAATGTATTGCTATTGAACCACATTAATGCTTTTCTTCTTCAACAAATGAGGACAGTCACTCTAAAGACAACATGATAATGTACACTCACTATAAGGACAGTCACAAATGAGGACATCTCACAGTGACTGTCCCTTGTGTGATTGCCACTTGAATGTATTGCTATTCAGCCACATTAATGCTTTTCTTCTTCAACAAATGAGGATAGTCACTCTAAAGACAACATGATAATGTACACTCACTGTAAGTGTACATTATCATGTTGTCTTTACAGTGACTATCCTCCTTCAAGTGACAATTACACAAGGGATTTGTGTTTTCATTTGTGTTTTCAACAGCGTCGTAACCCTCCGCGAAATCACATCGGGATATAAGGGCAAAACAAACAAGAACGTTGTCATTTGTATTTTCAACAGCACCGAGAGAGATAAACAAACTTAAAACTCAGACTTAAGAAAGATGAAGGCAATGCTTCAAAAGGCCAATGCCCTAAATACGGGAAAACACAATACCACCATTAAACGATGCCCTAGTCACCGTATCAATGCTGCCAGCTCTGTACCAGTATGCTGACTTCTCACTTTCATCCTGTGATAAAGGTAACTTCATTAATCATACTTGAAATGGCAGCATACGAACTAAAGCTGATGAACATTTATAAACTAAAAGTTTAAAACTACAGATTACAAATGTAGTAGTTTCATACGAAAAGAACTTGATGTCTGAAATTTACCATTAGAAGTATCCAAAGGAATACCACAGTACTGTTGAACTTGGAGAATCGGAGATGATCTACACAGCAAGGTTCAACAGCTGTAAGGACTGTTACACCATCTTTAGCATTTGAATACATTTTCTCCTTGGCTTCTGGTGGATCCTCAAAGACCCCCAATGACGTTTTCCCTATAATTATCAATTGTTTGTCAGTATGAGATATTAATAAATAAACATTAATCACAATATTAGGCAAACAATGTTCTTGATGTTTGAATCTCAATCACAGAAAGCTCTAATAAAGCAGTTCTCAGTTTCACATTAAACCAAGTTTCAATTTCAAATGGTTATAATAATTTTTGCAAGTTATAAGTAGCTGGTTACAGTATATGACATAAAAAGAAAAAAAATCATTTCTATTCTTTTCTTCTTTTTCTCTTTCAACGAAGCTTTTGCACCACACAAATGCATACCAAGAATTTCTCAGGAGGTTTCAAGACCATTGCATACCAAACTTCTTCTCTGTAGATGCTACTGTGTGTCGTGGTCCAAACGGGTCCAAATAGACCTAGTGACTCTAGTAGGTCTCCAAAACCTGTTCTGCAGCAATAACTCTTCAATTTGACAAAGGACCTTATGAACTTATATGTTTTTTGAGTACCCTTTTTGATGTTCTAACAATCCTCCAACTCCCAGACCTTGACTCCACTCCAGCATATCAATGTCCTTATTGAGTCCGCAGACCTAATGCATGCCTTTGGGTGTGGGTTCCAAAACAAGGCATTGAAAATGGGTGCATGAAACCAAGATCAGAGTTTGAAGATGTCCACCATGCTCTAAAGATCTAGATTCAACAAGGTTTAAGGTCCTTTACTTGCCGCTACCCTCTGATCTTGCATAATCCATCAACTCCTAGTCAAGAACATTGAGATTCTTGACCTAGGGCTTGCTCTTGAAATTCTCTGGCTTAGTATCCTGTTCCAAAGCTTTTAAAATATGAAAATAAACCCCCTTAACTTGCATTTTACAAAGAACAGAGGATATCCTATGGTTTATTTGCAAGTTAAGGCCATTTGAATGCAATAACCCAAAAAATGAGGGTTTGACAGAACAACAGATAAGAAAAAGGAATAACTTTGATATAAGGTGTCTTGAATCTACCAAATAAACTCTCAAAGCATAAGATATAAATACTCTAACTTCCACACTGGTCTGCCCTCCCTTTCACATCCGTACACTGTACAGTGCTTGAAGGAAATGCACAGAAAAGGCTCTGAAATAGTGGCTCTATCTGACAGAGAGTCCATGCTAGGCTTCATGACTAACCTAGAGCACATTCCTTGTTATGGAGGAAGTTTGAATGGTGAAGAACTTATGGAATGGATAGAGGACCTAGATAACCATTTTGACTACAAGTATCTTATTAATAACCATTTTGACTACAAGTATCTTATGGATAGAGGACCTTGATAACCATTTTGACTCATTTAGTATCTTATTGAGCTTCACTTTGTTTCGAGAATATAGTTTAATATTCTCTACTAAACAGGGCCAACCATGTGAAGGTGGAAGCTCATTTGGCCCCACCCCCCTCCCCCTAACATCACTCTTTATTCCCTGTTAACATCTAACATTCATTCATTCTTTCAATTATTAATAAAATGTAACATTCAATCAATATCACATGATAACATTCATTAACACATTAGATTCGTTAACACGCAACATTCATCAATATGAAAATAAACACATAATTCATGAACATTCATTAGCACATAATTAAATTCATTGAGACATAAAATTCAGTCATTATCAATTAAGGTATTTAGATGACAATCATTTCTTTTTTCTCTTTCTAATTTTTTTTTCTATGTAAGCTCTAAGAGGAGCATCAGTGTTATCATCAATACCCCCCTCATCAGTTGTTTTGTTCTCTGTTCTTGATGATCTCAAATTCCTATGCTACTGCAAAGGGGGGTCCTCTACAATAACAAATAAAAGAGTTAAATTTAAAATATTTAATTATAATTGTTACAAGTATTTAATTATTTTAAAGAACATAACTGTGGCGCTCTTTAATTACCTGATCTGGCCACATCATTTTGTCTAGACTCAACCTCAACATGCTCATGAGCACCGACCCCTCGATCCTCTACAGTTGCTATACAAAATGTTACATTAATCCAAACACCAATTGTAATTACATATAAAAATTTTAATAGAAAATGTATACCTCCACCACTAGGATGCACATCATGCGAACCTTCATTATGCATAGATTGTGTAGAAGGATTGTCAGGCTGCATTCCAATATCCTACACATTGTTATCATTGCTTTCTTAAAATAGATATACTCACTTTATATTAGAACTTAACATCAAATAGACTAATTGGTAAAGTATTCAATTTGAAATAAATTTCATTTAGCTTATTTACCTGTGGCTCAGATGCATCATTATTTGAACCTTGCACACTGATTTCAGCTCGTAGCCGTTCAGCCATGGCTCTATAGCCTTGTTGGAAGCCAATTCTCTTGTCCTCTTCTATGAGGCATCTATTGAACTCTGACCCCTACATTTTTTCTTGGTATGGTGAATTTTACTTGCATTGTTTGATCAAAAAAAATTTCCTTGCAATATATAAAAAAATTGATACAAGTTTTCATTTACTAATACTTACAACTCGTGCTTGAAGTTTGGAAAAACCACCAGAGCCGAGCTTGTGTGTCCCGTGCTTTTCTAATCTTGCCTTTGTTGCCTTTGATGTGTCAGGCAATCTATGAAAAGTTTGAAATATGTTAGAGACTAGTACAGGAAAAATTTAGAGGTTAATTAGTACATAATTACATTCTCAAAAGTATCACATACCTTGCTCTACTCTCTACTGGTGTAATTCCTTTTTTCATGTCGGCTTTATACTTTCCATCCAAAATCAAACCCTGCCACTCAGCCTCAAGAACACAGGGCGGACGCTCGTGCCTTGGGTTAACCTCTAAATATTTCCTGTACTGGTCCCTAATATACTTCAAACATAAACCAGCTCTTTCAAGGAGCTTGTTTCTCTCGAATGCACAAGGTCCAAAAAGCTGGGTCATACTATGTACAAGATCATCCTTCAACTTTTTATCTTGGTTATTCCACCTTTTAAGTAAAAAAAAACATGTTAGACTCATAAATGAAGAGAAGCTACCTTTAATATAGTTCAAGAAATTGATGAAAAGGAAAACTATTCTAGCAATGATATGAAATCAAAATAGTGGTTTGGGGTTTTAGTTAGGATATGATGTTCCACCATGTACGTATGGTGGGCCCGAATATCCGCAAACACTCGTCACCAAGTTTTCGCCAAAAAATATCATTCCCTACAAAATAATCATGGGATCATTAGTCGATGAAGAGTGATCAAAAACTAAATTACTATTATATCACTATAGAATAATAATAACTTTAAAGTACCTGGAAGTTTGGATACTTTTAAGGGAATGCCTTCATCGTCACTGATGATCAATACGCAATCCTTCACCGTTCCCGTACTAGGAACACGGGAACATCCAGGAAATGATGTTGCATCGGGACTTGTTGCATCTCCTATTGCAAAAAATGAAAACCATTATCAAATGCCTCCAAGAAATAATACTTCAAGGGAAATAAATTGGTGCAGAGCACCCATGGCACAAACACAATCAAGGGATCTACATCGTAAACACATAACACTTAAACACATAACAAAAGAGAGAAAAAGAGGGATTTGTGTACCAGTAGATGGTGCAACAGTTGGTGCATTTAGGCTGTGTGTTGTTGACATGGCAGTCGGCAAGACATTTGTGGCTGTCCTGGATGGAGGCGGCGTTGTCATATCATCATGGAAAGGAGCTGAAGAATAAAATTGTTAGAGCATGCATAAATATAGAACGCGTGGACTAGCATGGACAAGATTGTTAGAGCATTAAAAAAAAAGATTGTTCGAGCATGTATTGTCAATGATTATGATCATTCCTATATATATTCAGTGGAAAACACAAGTGGGGAATGGAACATGTGATCTACCTGAACCACTTGCAATACCGACCTCATCATGGGAATGGGGTTCAAAATTATGCAAATAACTCTGTAAAGACAATGCATCCATATTTTAATTAATGTCATAAAAGAGCATAACATAAAAACCATTATTGAACTCTTGTAATAATTAAAAATTTCATTAATACTTACTTTAAAGTTTTTAGAAGTGCGCAACAACTCAGCTGCCCTGTCTTTTATTTCCTGAGTCTGAGGATGTATGGATACCAAACGTAGAAGTTCTTTCCCAATTTTCTTTAGCAGCTTTTTAATGGAACCGATCGGGTCATCGGTCTCTGCTAAATCAATAAAAAAAGGGTCCACAAGGGGGGACTCCTGAGGGACTGCAGGTTTCTTTCCCTCTCTCCGACCACTGGCCCTCTGTGACAACAATAGTATTAGTATTATCAAAATTACTCCAAAATAATGAAGAAAATAACATTAAAAAAAATAACATTTTGCTTCTATCTAGTTTGCACAATTACAATGAGTTTTACCTGCTCATGTGTAGATGAGCTAGGAATATCGTCACCATCACCTTCGGGCGGTTGCTCCATATTGTGCCCCTGTGTCAAAGATCAAGTATAAAAATGTTAGCCAAAAATTTAATAACTAAATGGTATGTTGGAGTCATTGATTAGAAGTTGGTTTAATAGTATGTACCACCCCCATGATAGTAGCCTCGTTTGTATCTATGCGGTTCAAATTGTAATCAATAAGCAGCTCTTCCCCTGCACGTATTGATTTTATCGCACAGATGAATACACGATTTTTCTCGCGCGCCTCAAATATGCAATTGGGTTGCTTTATAGTTGACCCAGGTCGTGTACTATTTATAAAACCCGCAATATTCCCTATTGCTTTTGGCCTTCCATCAATGTATATAGCCACACTTTTACTTTGATTATTGTCTTGCTATTGTATATAATTTTTCGAGAGTGCATACCTACGCATACTTTTTTTATATTGAACAATATGCATCCAACTTTTGTAATCGTAACATGGTCCAACATACTCCATCAATTTAGAAACTTTGTTGTAAGACACCTTTATGCCATCCATAGAAAATAGGCCCAAACCATGTAATGATGATGGTGCTATGCGATATATCCTCTCATTAACACAAAAATCAGTGTTTATTGGAGGAAGTTCCTTGGGTACCCAATGTTTCTGTAGATGTTGGTACCTCAAGGGCACCTCGATGTCGCCTTTCATCTCATCATAATAAGAACATGACCCCCCTTGAGCAAGGAAAATTTTTATGTGTTTATTGAATTTCCTTCTAGTCCTTTGACCTCTAGTTAATCTCCCTATTCTAGATAAACTGCATGTCTCACTTTCCTCTTCTATTCCTATATTTCCCTCACTCGAGGAAGACACTTCTGACAAATACCTATTTGCTGGTACCTGCAAATGGGAGAGATCTTAGAAGACATCAATCTTACTATTGATAAGTGTATTAAATAGACTTTCTATAAGGTGTATTGACTTATACCTGTCGATCCATGAGACTGTGCGGGATGCTCTTGAAAGGGGTTCAATTTCATGCAAATGTAATTCAATTATCGTGACCATAATCACATCATAATCATAATCACATCCATCATAAGCATCACATAAAAATTAAAAACATTAAAACATACACATTATAACACTTAAATCAAGCTCACATTAATATGTGTTTTAAATAGTTTTATTTAATTAATTTAGATTAATAGTTAATTTAGATTAGCAGTATTCTATTTGTAGTTGAAACGTGTAGCTTTTAAATAGATAATGAATAAACTATGTAACCATTTAAGACAAATATATTTCTATCAAGAAATGAATATTAAATACATTAAGGATTGATGGCATACCTTTAAATTTCATCATCATCATCCTCATCATCATCATCATCATCATCATCATCATCCTCATCATCGTCATCATCATCATCGTCGTCGTCGTTGTCGTTGTCGTCATTGTCGTCATCATCAACATCATCATCATCAACATCAACATCATCTTCATCATCATCATCAGTAGCAGCATCATCGTCATCATCTTCTTCTTCTTCTTCATGAAAATTTGTCTCAGGAACATCATCCAATAATTGTCGATCGTGATCATCATCTACATCATCTTCTACTTCTTCGGTATCTTCTTCTTCCATCGCATTATACTTTATCGGCCTTCCTCTCGGTTCATGTCTAACAACAAATGACCAACCCGGTTTATGTGAAACCTCTGAGTAAAATACCTGCTCACATTGGCTTGGAAGAACATAGGGCTCATCCCCAACTGGCTCAAATGACCTTGTATTAATCATTGTAAATCCATTATCATGTTCAATAACAGTTCTATTAGGATCATTTGGATTAAGTCGTAGCCTGTACCATTTGACAACGAAGAGTACTAATTTGAAGGAACTAAAGTCGCACTCAAGTATATCATCCAAAATGCCATAGTATTGATTTTTAGACTCTTGAGGATCTAAGTCATTTCTAGATGAAATATTAGTCACTTGAAAGACTGCAGTTATTCCAGAATCACAAGTTTTCTTCGTGTCATCCAACACTTTGACGTGAAATTTTTGACCATTACAGAACATACCCTTGTGGTGTTTAACCTGCAATAATATGTGAAACATGTCAAAATTATTATATCGTGAGTTGATAAACATACGGGTGATTAATAATTTTGTACGTACCTGGAAATCTCTTAAACCATATGCTAAATCTATTTCCCTTTGCGTAACATTAGAATCTCCATTACGATGAGCTTCTTTAACCAATGAAGATACACCTTCCCATGTTAATGTGTGACCAGAATGTTGACATCATTCAATCCATATCATCATCCAATCAAGATTGTTTGCAGTATACAAATGTAGTGCATCCCACTCTCGAGCAACTGTACAAAAAAAAAATAGACGACTTACAACCGATTTATTTTGAATATTAAGAAATAATTTATTACAATAACATCTTATAATTTATTACCTGTCACTTTCCTCAATCTACCTTTCCCCATCAAGTACTCCCCTTTGAATTTTTTAAAAGGGTCGAGATCCCAAATGCGATCTATATGGATATTTGAAGCAAACTTAGGAAGATATTCAGTAATGTACACCATAGTCTGGTATACCATGTATCCCTCTACCATAGAACCCTCAGGATGTGCTCTTTGTTGAACCAAAGCCTTCAAAGATTTCAAGTGCCTCTCAACCATCCACATTGACCTAGTGTGTGCAGGTCCACACAATTCAATCTCCTCAACTTGGTGTATGAGGTAGTGTTCTTGTGCATTGAAAAAAGTTGGAGGTAGACACTTTTGCATTTCACACAATAAATGAGGAATTCTTCTCTTCCAATAGTTTATATCTTCTTTATGGATTTCTTTAGATGACAACCACCTACATTAAGAGATTCAAGTCACAAAAAATATATAAATACGAGACTTTACAAAATAATATACAATAGATTACATAGCAAGAAAAACAAATCGTGAATATAATAAATATATACAACAAATTGAACATATATTACTGCTTACCTCATGTATTTTCCAAGATCATATATCACTTGTTTGATGTTATTGTTGAAGTGCTCTGGGAGAGATAGAGGTAGCATGTACTGCAGTAATTATAAACCAATCATTTCATTATTTTCTAACATAACATAATGAATAGTACACGTAGTTTATGAATATATTGTAAATATAGAAGAACATAACTTACCTTGATGAAAGTATGCCAATCATGCATTTTGAGCCCTGGCCCAAATTCACTTTTCTTTGATATGAGATTGCTTATGTTCCCAGCAAATCCTGTGGGAAATCAAATTTTTCGTATGACTTCTTTTATGGCATCACTTTGCTGCTCCGTTAATAACCAAGGAAGGGCACTTATATTAATCTGATCTCTATTGCTATTTGAGTGAATGAAATTCTTCAGTGCATGATTGGATTCATGAATGTCATTACAAATTTTGACAATTTTTTCTTTGTCACGCCTTCCATCCAGTATTTTCCACAATGTCTTTGTTATATTCTTTTCAACATGCATAAGATCAAACAAATGCACAATTTGTAGGTCCTCATAGTAGGGCAACCTACTAAATTGTCTGGGATAGCTTTTTACTCCCCTTGGAAGGTTGTCAGTAGTGCCTTGACGACCTTCACGATCATCAATTACATAATTAGTAAACAAAAATCACAATAGAAATATATAAATTACAAACATAAACCATTAAGTGACATTACCTCGACGATTAATTCTATTATATTCCAACTTCCATAGGCGAGGTGTCATTCTTCGTGGCTTTGATGTAGTCTCTTCTTTCCCATTGAAAAGATGTTTTTCCATACTTTGATACTTATGATTCCTATGGAGGAAGTGTCTGTACTCATCAAACACATGCTTTCCTAAAATTTTTGAATGACGAGATTTCATCTTTGGACCACAAACTGGACATGCAAATTTTTCCTTTGTTTGAAGACCTACAAGATAATGATATAATTGGATTATTAAATATGTTGATTTTTATAATTAGAATTATCATGCGCAACTTGAATTCACTATAACATACCACAAAAATGTGTTAGCCCTGGGGCATCATGTATTGTCCATACAAGTATTGCATGGAATTGAAATTGTCTTTGTCCTATTGGTCTAGACACGTCATACATAGTGACATCATTTCATAACTCCACCAACTCGTCAATAAGAGGCTCAATATATACATTCATATCTTTAACTTGATATTTACCTACTTGAATGAACAGTAACATTACATAATTATTGTGACCATTTTACTGTAAGATTTGTAAGTACATGTAAATTAATAACTATCAAATGAGAAAATACCTGGAACAATCATTGCCAACATAATGTGCTCCCTCTTTATTGACATCCACGGAGGAATGTTATTGTTGATAACAAAAATAGGCCACACCGAGCAAACAGATCTCATCTCTCCAAATGGATTGACACCATCCGCTGCCAATGAAAGCCTGAGATTACGAGGTTCTTCTTTGAAGTGTTGCCACTTTTCCTCTATGTGCATAAATGCCGAACCATCCGCAGGGATTCGAATAATGTCATCTCGACTTTTATTGCGTGCATGGTAATCCATAAATTGTGCCAAGCTAGTACACCTGAATAATTGTCGCATCCGTGGAATAATGGGGATGTAACGAAGAACCTTGTGAGGCACCTTTTTTGTTATTCGATCTGTTCGATATCTACTCGTATGACATACAGGGCATTGTGTTGCAAATTCATGTTCTTTATAATATATAATATGATCATTGGGACAAGCATGTATTGCTTGATACTCCATTCCAATATCTTTCATAATAGCAGATAATTCTCGATATGAGCGAGGTAGAATATTTGATGGTGGTAACAAAAACTCGCCTATCAATCTACAGCAAAAAATATAAGTTGTTAATATAAACAATATTAGTGGTACATTATTCACCCTTTGTTAACTATAAAGACATATATGACATACCTTAACATACGTGACATTGTTATGTTGGATAAACCATTCATAACCTTCAAGTTCAACAACAACAATACAACAGAGAGAAGAGTTGTTTGGGAGTCTTTGTATAGGGGCTCGTATGCCTTCTCAAGTAGAGGTACATCAAGGCTATCATCATCATCATGATCAGATCCGCTTGGACTAAATGTGTCATGGATCAATGTATTTATACCATCATCTTCAATTGTGTTTTCTGGCACATGATCGTCATCTTCCATGGGATCATTATCTTCACCTTGGATATTCGCACCCCCATGTTCCTCCATATCATGTACTTCCCTGGGGAGATCAACCTATATAAAATTGATTAACATAAATAAACCATGATCTTCAACTCATCATCAAGTGATTTCATATGTATATAAATTGTTAAAATGATATAATGAACAACTTACCAGTGGATGATAGTCATGCCCCCCTTCAATGTGACCATTCTCCCTACAATGTCTCTTAACTATTTTGATTAGCAATCTTCTACGGTTTAAGCCCTTACAAATTTTGCAGGGACAATAACATTTTCCATCACCTTTTCTTTTCAAGTTAGACCACAATCTAGCGATTGTCTCCCTATTTTGTTCTTCACTTATATTATCTGACATGATTGTTCTTCGCAGGAAGCAAAAATTGGGCTATGAAAACTTCGGTCTACAACTTTCAGTGACTAAGCAAAATTGTCAAAAGTACACAAATCTTCTTAGACCTAGTTAAATCCTTTAATATTTTAAAAGTCTAGTTAAAATATACATTAGATTAAAAAATATACAATTTTCATGCCTGAGCGCGTGGCTACGACTAGTGCAATGGTCTTCTTGCTTAGCTCTAGAAGCTCTCTAGCAATCAAAACATATAAGCTACAAGGCCTAACAGCAATTTCAAAACATATAAGCTACAAGGCAAGACATATTAAATGACATGGCAAAAGGATTAAAATATACATTAGATTAAAATATATACAATTTTCAAACCTGAGCGCGCGACTATAACTCGTGCAATGGTCTTCTTGCTTAGCTCTAGAAGCTCTCCAGCAATCAAAACATATAAGCTATTAGAATTCATTAACTTTCTGTAATTGGAAAACTCTATTTGATATTAGACCGTAAACTACTACTATTCTCTCCATAAGAACTAAGTACAAAATTCTTTCAAGTTCACATCCATGATTCCCTTTAGATTAAAATATACAGCAAAAATAAGCTAAAAGTCTAGTTAAAATATACATTAGATTAAAAAATATACAATTTTCAAACCTAAGCGTGCGGCTATAACTCGTGCAATGGTCTTCTTGCTTAGCTTTAGAAGCTCTCCAGCAATCAAAACATATAAGCTACAAGGCCTAATAGCAATTTCAAAACAAGGGTCATCAAAAGAACCAAAAACAATGTGTGCAAACAATACCTTGTGAAGTGGTATAGACAATTAGAAGATGCTACTATGTGCTAGGGAATTTCTTAGAACTGTTGGTATATTCTTACAACTTGTTACACCTGGGATATTCTTCTCTGTAGATGCTACTGTGTGCCGTGGTCCAAACGGGCCCATAAATGTGGTTGAATAGCAATACATTCAAGTGGCTTACACAAGGGACAGTCACTGTGAGATATCCTCATGTGTGACTGTCCTTGTCACAAATGAGGACATCTCATAGTGACTGTCCCTTGTGTAATTGCCACTTGAATGAGGTCAGTCACTGTAAAGACAACATGATAATGTACACATACAATGAGTGTACATTATCATGTTGTCTTTACAGTGGCTGCCCTCATGTTGTATATTCTTCTCTGTAGATGCTACTACGTGCTAGGGAACTTCTTAGAACTGTTGGTATATTCTTACAACTTGTTACACCTGGGATATTCTTCTCTGTAGATGCTACTGTGTGTCGTGGTCCAAACGGGCCCATAAATGTGGTTGAATAGCAATACATTCAAGTGGCAATTACACAAGGGACAGTCACTGTGAGATGTCCTCATGTGTGACTGTCCTTGTCACAAATGAGGACATCTCACAGTGACTGTCCCTTGTGTAATTAAGTATTGTTGGGAAGCATTCTAAATAACCAAAGCCGCTAACAATAAATTCAACACAGATATGTCCTCATTTCTGGGTATTTTAGCTCTCTAACAGCTGAATACCAGATTAAATAATAATGACAAAAGAAAAATAAACCGAACGTACTCAGAAATTGTAGCTATGATTTTGCGGAGGGAATCTCTCTCGGCGCTGTTGAAAACACAAATGACAACCCGCTTGATTTCGCGGAGGGAATCTCTCTCGGTGTTGTTCAAAACACAAATGACAACCCGCTTTGTTCAAAACACAAATGATAACCCGCTTGATTTCGTGGAGGGAATCTCTCTCGGCACTGTTGAAAACACAAATGACAACGTTCCTTTTTTTTTTTGCACTTATATCTCGACCAACATAAGGTCCATTTGTAATACAACATGATAATGTACACTTACAGTGAGTGTACATTATCATGTTGTCCTTAGAGTGACTATCCTCATTTGTTGAAGAAGAAAAGCATTAATGTGGCTGAATAGCAATACATTCAAGTGGCAATTACACAAGGGACAGTCACTATGAGATGTCCTCATTTGTGACTGTCCTTACAGTGAGTGTACATTATCATGGTGTCTTTAGAGTGACTGTCCTCATTTGTTGAAGAAGAAAAGCATTAATGTGGTTCAATAGCAATACATTCAAGTGGCAATTACACAAGGGACAATCACTGTGAGATGTCCTCATGTGTGACTATCCTTGTCACAAATGAGGACATCTCACAATGACTGTCCCTTGTGTAATTCAAGTGGCAATTACACAAGGGACAGTCACTGTGAGATGTCCTCATTTGTGACTGTCCTTACAATGAGTGTGCATTATCATGTTGTCTTTAGAGTGACTGTCCTCATTTGTTGAAGAAGAAAAGCATTAATGTGGTTCAATAGCAATACATTCAAGTGGCAATTACACAAGGGACAATGTCATGAGCCATGACATATTGAACTTAGTATAATAATAAAATGATTAGATGATATATAATAATCTATTATTAACGGTATATAACAATAATATATAATTATTATCAAAAGATAATAATAATATATAGTTAGCATAATAAGTAATATGTTAATTAAATAATATTAAAATATTAATAAATAATATAATTATGATTATAATTATAATATAAATTAATAATAAATAATTATTAATAAATTATATATATTATATTATAATAATATATTAAGTAATAATATTAAATCAATTATTGATATAATAATTTTAATATATAAATAATATTAATAAACCTCTCAATATAAAACAATATGTTATCACTATAATAATATTTATTATAATATTATTAATATTACTAACATCATTAATTATAATATTTAATAATAACAATAACATTAATAATAATAATAATAATAATAACGTTTAAAGCAATACCGAATATCTGTAATCGATATACATCTACATTAAACATCTGCATTATCTATCACGATGAGGAATGAAGAAGTGATACAACAATCACTAGTCATTACACATAGATACCATGAGAGGATGATTAATGAACCAAATACTATGAAGTCAAGATCAACATGATATGAATAAGGGATAGGTCGCTATGTGTTTCAGAAGATGTATTGATAAGCAAGAAGGATAACCATTCATATATTATAAATAATCATTAATTGCACAAGTTTAGACAATGACATATCCGATAAAGCAATATCAAACATGAAGACCCGCTAGCAAATATGCACCATCACTTCCTATGTTATCATGACAATAACATAAACTAGATTGAATTCTACTATCTATATCAATAGACACCACATAGGAGGATATCGACTAAAGGATTGAAAGATTATCGATTGTCTGAGATAAACCACATCTTGTAGAAACACAAAAGCATCAGTGATTATATCACAAGCTATTGATGAATGAGGCATCAGTCATGGATAATAAGTACAATGTATCCTTAAGTATTAACAGGAATGGAAGTCAATTTGAAGATCAAACTCCATTACCAGCAATCAACCAATAAATGGACAATTATCAGAAAATGATATCGACTTATATCAGAGTAGAAAGATTGGATATCATCATAACAATATGGGATAAGGCAAGAGTTAATATCGATTGACTAAATACTAATGATAGTTAGACCAAACTAATACAAACACAATGGATGTTAACTACTGGTTGCACTACCAATTAGGGAGGATTACCTTCATAAAAAGATTTGATATTGAGTCAATCTGGGAGTTATCTATGATCAGAAAATAATGAAATAATATTATGTGAACTGTCGGATTATGGAAAGGTGTGATTAACAAAGGGACATGGAGGAAGAAACAAGACACGTCTCATTCATAGCATCTCTTCATTTGTTAAAGATAATATAAGAATGCATTCTCGTCAGTCACTCAAGGCATTATTAGAACTTTATTTACTTATCCATATTTGGATATACTCAATAGAGCATCTGCCTTTGGCAGTTTGGTTTCAAGTTTATCATTGCAGATCAGAGACAACACCATGATTGCACAGATAGAAAGGATAGTCAGAAACAACATCAATATTTGAAGTTGCAAGCATATAATTTAGAATCTGAAATAGCAACATATCACTCATAGCGATATTACACATTTGCATAATTACATCATCATATCAGACACAGCAAATACATTGCTGTAAGCAATACTTATTGATTGTATATCGATATTGTTTATATCAGACATACCATCATTATACTATCACTATAAGTGATAGGAAACATCATATTCATAGCATATTTCATATCATTATATCTGACAGTGCTATTAAACATATTGGTATCAATATCATCTTGCACACATATTGTGATTGAATCTGAAATAGCGGTTGATATCTTAAGTAACCTCCATTACTTAGTTTAATTGTAAGTATCTGATAGAGTAAGTCTGAGAAGTGGAGTAATTGTTCCTATTTTCCAAGTTAGCCAAAAAGGGGACATTACAGACAATCACTGTGAGATGTCCTCATGTGTGACTGTCCTTGTCACAAATGAGGACATCTCACAATGACTGTCCCTTGTGTAATTCAAGCGGCAATTACACAAGGGACAGTCACTGTGAGATGTCCTCATTTGTGACTGTCCTTACAGTGAGTGTACATTATCATGTTGTCTTTAGAGTGACTGTCCTCATTTGTTGAAGAAGAAAAGCATTAATGTGGTTCAATAGCAATACATTCAAGTGACAATTACACAAGGGACAATCACTGTGAGATGTCCTCATGTGTGACTATCCTTGTCACAAATGAGGACATCTCACAATGACTATCCCTTATGTAATTCAAGCGGAAATTACACAAGGGACAGTCACTATGAGATGTCCTCATTTGTGACTGTCCTTACAGTGAGTGTACATTATCATGTTGTCTTTAGAGTGACTGTCCTCATTTGTTGAAGAAGAAAAGCATTAATGTGGTTCAATAGCAATACATTCAAGTGGCAATTACACAAGGGACAATCACTGTGAGATGTCCTCATGTGTGACTGTCCTTGTCACAAATGAGGACATCTCACAATGACTGTCCCTTGTGTAATTCAAGCAGCAATTACACAAGGGACAGTCACTGTGAGATGTCCTCATTTGTGACTATCCTTACAGTGAGTGTACATTATCATGTTGTCTTTAGAGTGACTGTCCTCATTTGTTGAAGAAGAAAAGCATTAATGTGGTTCAATAGCAATACATTCAAGAGGATATTACACAAGGGACAGTCACTGTGAGATGTCCTCATTTGTGACTGTCCTTACAGTGAGTGTACATTATCATGTTGTCTTTAGAGTGACTGTCCTCATTTGTTGAAGAAGAAAAGCATTAATGTGGTTCAATAGCAATACATTCAAGTGGCAATTACACAAGGGACAATTGATCACTGTGAGATGTCCTCATGTGTGACCTTTGTGAAGGCAAGTGCCAATTTGTACCCAAGTTACCAATATTGTGGCAAAAGTGGGAATGAAGCATTTAGGGGTCAAATTGGGCAAAGAAGTGTAGAAGTGGCCTATGTGAGGTCTAAATAGCCTAACTAAGTCATGGTTAGGGTCTTATGGTGTTTGAACAATAAGTTTTGAACCAAAATCCCAAAGGTTGTAACAAGTTGTCAATGTTGTCATTCACAACATTGACAACATTTGTGCAAGGGAGCATTTTCGAGTAAGATGGTTATGTAACTATATGAAACCATTGAATTAGGCATCAGATCAACTATAAGAGGCCTCCATCGATCTGTGCAAAAGGTTGGGGGGAAAAACATTTGGAATTAAGAAGATTTGTAGAGTAACACGGTTTTAGTGAATTCTTGAGTTTTTTTGTTTCTTTGTTTTCAGTTGATTAATGGATTAGATAGCTCGCAGTGTCTATTGGAAAAGTTAGTACAAGTTGTTTTTTTATTCTATGTTGTGTTTTTTTTGAGTTTTGAAGCATTCCAACTAGTTTGTTAATTCTTTTGTTAAGTACCCTATCATTGGTTTGAACCAGGCAGGTTGAACAAATGGAGTCTTAGCTCATCATTCCATTGTCAATTTTGTACGGGCTCTTGGAATGGGTGAGGAGACTCCATGTACTATATGTTTGGAAGGAGGGGCCCTGGGAAGCTTATTTTCTATGTTTGCAATGATGTCCTAGGTGAGTCAATTGAGCACAGTTAGGGATGACAAATCATTACAAGAAGATTACAACAAGTTGAATGCATTGGTTGCTTCAACTAAAATCTCATGGAGAGGTAGACACACATCTAAAGAAGCCCCAAGTCAAATTAGAAGATTGGGTGAGTTTCTTTGGCTGCTAAGAAAACAAACTCTTAGTCAGACTGTCCAAGTTGTGTCAAAATACTTGTTTTCAGGCATGGCTGTAGCAGTTGGTGTACAAAAAATCTAGGAGGAGAAGACCTTAGATATCTTGGAGTTCTCAATAAAGGGCATCTGAATCCTAAGCCCTTTAGGTGGCTTAATATAAACAAAAAGGCTTGACAAAGGCCTAATTGCTAGCAGCCTATTTTTGGGTGCAATTGGCATGGTTTGATGAACCGGATTGAAGTACTGATGAAAAGTATAGGTGAAGGAGTAATATTGAAACCAATAGAGGTCCTAGTGGCCAGCCTCTCCATGGAGTAAAGTTCTAGTTGAATGTGTTTCAATTTGTGAAGACAAGACTAGGAGTGTCCTAGTAGCTAGATTGGTATTGAGCAGAGTTTGTTGTATTTCTTGTTGGTGTGCACTAGTTGAAGGAGTGGGATCTTGGGTAGGGATACCTAAAGAGTGTAGGGATAGTTAAGTACCCTATCAAGTCAAAACATTGGCCTAAAGAGACCCTAGTGAAAGATAGGGAGTGAGCAAGACAAAGTGTTAAATCAATTAACAAGATCATTTTTTGGTAATTGTGTACATTATCATGTTGTCTTTACAGTGACTGTCCTCATTTGTTGAAGAAGAAAAGCATTAATGTGGTTCAATAGCAATACATTCAAGTGGAAATTACACAAGGGAATATCACTATGAGATGTCCTAAGTGTGACTGTCCTTGTCACAAATGAGGACATCTCACAGTGACTGTCCCTTGTGTAATTGCCACTTGAATGAGGACAGTCACTGTAAAGACAACATGATAATGTACACAAGTACCGTGAAGGTAGTCGCAAGTTAGGGCTGTTTCATTGCATACCCGAAACAATGAAGACATTACAGTCCACAAAACGTTTGTGCTTGAAAGATGAACAAATAAAATTAAACTTCTAAATAACCAAAGCCGCTAACAATAAATTCAACACAGATATGTCCTCATTTCTGGGTATTTTAGCTCTCTAACAGCTGAATACCAGATTACATAATAATGATAAAAGAAAAATAAACCCAACGTACTCAGAAATTGTAGCTGTGATTTCGCGGAGGGAATCTCTCTCGGCGCTGTTGAAAACACAAATGACAACGTTCTTGTTTTTTTTGCCCTTATATCCCGATGTGATTTCGCAGAGGGTTACGGTGCTGTTGAAAACACAAATGACAACGTTCCTTTTTTTTTTGCCCTTATATCCCGACAACATCGCAATTGCAAGTTAGGGCTGTTTCACTGCATACCCGAAACAATGAAGACGTTACGGTCCACAAAACGTTTGTGCTTGAAAGATGAACAAATAAAATTAAACTTCTAAATAACCAAAGCCGCTAACAATAAATTCAACATAGATATGTCATCATTTCTGGGTATTTTAGCTCTCTAACAGCTGAATACCAGATTACATAATAATGACAAAAGAAAAATAAACCCAACGTACTCAAAAATTGTAGCTGTGATTTCGCGGAGGGTTACGACGCTGTTGAAAACACAAATGACAACGTTCTTGTTTTTTTTGCCCTTATATCCTGATGTGATTTCGCGGAGGGTTACGGCGCTGTTGAAAACACAAATGACAATGTTCTTATTTTTTTTGCCCTTATATCCTGATGTGATTTTGCGGAGGGTTACGGCACTGTTGAAAACACAAATGACAACGTTCTTATTTTTTTTGCCCTTATATCCTGATGTGATTTTGCAGAGGGTTACGGCGCTGTTGAAAACACACATGACAACGTTCCTTTTTAATTTTGCGCTTATATCCCGACAACGTCGCAATTGCGACAGTGCCAAATGTATTGTCGTCGCAAATTGCGACGGTGTCGGGCTATATTTGAAAAAAAAAGGCCAAAACCGCATGACATTTGCCTGCCGTCGCAAATTGCCGTCGCAATTTCACCCCAAATGTATTAGTGAGGGTAGAACCTATAAAAAATGTGTTAAAAACCCCTTCAATAGGAAGGAGGGCCAGTAGGTGTCTCATGTTTTTGACACTATGGAGATTAAAGATGGGAAGGAGGCTGATGATACCCCAGAGACCGAATGTAGGCCAAAAAAAGGAGAATGATGGAGAGCCAAGTCAATTTGGAGGTGGCCTTGAGTGGCTTGGGTCGCAGGAGGTCAAACAGAATCGTCAAAGAACAATGTAAAATCAGGCTGCTGGAAATGACCTCCAAAGAGCTTTCTGCGACTAAAAAAGACTCCCAAGCCACTGAGTCTATGAATGATTCCTCGGATGGTCATTCGAGTCCCCCTAGGTCTGGTAACAATCCCTTACCCAGCCCAAGCAAGCCATGGAAAACCCCAATATTCCTACCCCGCCCCTAAGTCCTGCTCAAGATCCCTAAGATAAGCCCCCTACCTCTGATAATACTGAGGCCCCGGAGGACAAAAACAAATTCAAAGGAACCCTTAAAAAGGAGGTTCGCGAATTTGGACAAATAAATTGTAGAGATTAAGAAAATAATGCAGGACCTGATGAACCATTGCATACTGACCAAAAAATTTGGCCTGAAGGTCATGCACGCTTCGGCTATGACCCTTTGTCATGTGCAGGAAAAGCTGGCAAGCGGCACTCTGGAAGCAAATGAGGACAACAAAGATCTTTTCCTGTTCCTGCAGGAAGAGTGGGCGAGGACCCTGTTGTCTAAGCAGTTAGGTGGGAAGAATTAGTTCTGGTTTCCATGTGCTGGTTAATTTCGACTGGGCCTGGCCCTAGGATCCCCTATTTTGTGGTTGGGGTTGTTAGTTTTTATATCTTTTTGTTCAGCCCTGTGCGGCTTATAACTGATACTTTACATGATATTGTTCGCTCTAAGTACTCTATTTTATTTCGTTTGATCAGGATTCTGGGTTTTGTTTTTGATAGGGGAAGATTTAGACTTGGGATTACACTGGTAAACTATTATATCTGCTGACTGGTTCCATTAATGTGCTGTTAATGTGCTTCTAGTCCTCTGTTCCACAGGCCAGCACCCTTTTGCTGCTTTATCTATAAAAAACATATTGTTTGATATAAAAAGCTACTAAATATTTCATTAAATTTATTTAAATTGTACATAGATAGTATTGCATTTATTATTTCAATTTCAAAGTTAAATTTTTGATATAATTTAGTTATTAAATTATTGATTTAAAATAATTTAAAGTAAAATATTTAATTTCATTACACATATGAATAAATTAAATACAATTTTAGTTGACATTTTTATAATTATAAAATGTGATAATTAATAATTTCACATGTAAATAAATTATAAAGAATAATGATTTAAAAGATAAATAGAAATGATGTTAAAAGCCAACACACAATCTAATAGAAAAGCTAACACAATCTAATGGAAAAGCTATTACGAGAAAATTATGAAGATTTCTCTTCTGTTTTGATATTTATTATTAAAAGCCAACACACAATCCAATCGAAAAGCTATTAAGAAAAAAATATGAAGATTTCTCTTCTATTTTGATATTTGTTATTAACATTCAATTAATTTCAATCACCACAAAATGAGTTATTAAGAGAAAATTATGAAGATTTCCCTTCTATTTTAATATTTATTATTAACATTCAATTAATTTCAATCACCACAAAATGAACTCAAACTATTCATCTTGAAATTAATTTCCGCACATCTGTAACGGTTCACAATAACGCATCTAAACCATCTCCAATGGCGGGATTTATCAAGCTCAGGAATTCGTTAGTTTCCGTCGAGAGAAGCAATTCTTCCCAATGATCCAATTCGAATAAGCCCAAAATATCATCAACAACCCCACCGTAACTCCAAATTTGCGGCTGGGATTTGAATCTTTTCATCGGTGGCTGCTGCTCCTCTTCCAAACACCCTCTTTTTCTGCACAAAATATCATGGAAATTTGCAGAACTGGTGTGAGAGACTGTGGTTCCCGAATCGAGATGATGCGCCAATGCCCTGGACACGATTTCAACTGGAAAATTGAGGAAAGTGCGAGGTCCCCTCATTTTGAAAGCAGCTTTGTCGTAGGCCATGGCTGCCGCTTCTGCTGTAGAGAATGTGCCCAACCAAACCCTCGTCTCCTGCCTCGTCGAATCCCTTATTTCCGCCGCGAATTTCCCCCATGGACGCCTCCGAACCCCTCTGTAATGCTTTTCATTTCCTATTCCACTCCGCTTCGGCAAAATCGCAGCTTTCTTGTCAGGAATATCGGCGCTCACATTTAAACACTCGGATTCTTCAAGTAAAGAATTTGTCTTTACCTTTGCCGCCACAGGAATAGGCACCAATTGTTCCAGATTTCCAACTGATGGCAATCTACTCTGTTCTTCAAGGTAAAGGAGGCTTTCAACATCTTCTATTGATGACAATCCACCATAATTGAATTCTGATAGCCGCTCTAATGGCAATTCCATCTGATTTCCTTCCACAGAGATTTGATTTTCTTTAAAAGAGCTGATGATTGCTCCGTCCTCCTCTGCAAGCTCTGGCGCCGGAGTTAGGGCATCCGAGGTTATGCAGGATCCTTCAGAGCCTCCGGCGAAAAATCGAATCCATATGTTCTCCAGAAGCTCACCTTTTACTGCTGGTTCACAAGAAGCTGATTGCATGCCTCCGAAGGCAACGCCATCCATTGTTATCTGGTAATCTTTCTTCTTTGGTCCAAACCCTAAAACAGCGATCTTGAGCCGTTTTTGAGTAGCTATGAAATCAGGAAAGCGTTGAAAACACAATTGACGAGCCGTTGGTATGAGTCCAGGCGTTTTAAGGAGTTGAGAAGGAAATTGGTTGCTTGCAGAGCAAATAACTATGACGCGGAGAAATTCCAACGGAGCCCTTCCAAGAATTTGTTGTGATTAAATATTCTTGTTGACGTTCGTAAGAAACCCTAATTTATTATTGTGGTATTACGATGGAAGTCGTTTCTTCAAACTCTGAACACGTTTTCTAAAATGTGGAGAACGAAGAGCCAACTTTTCTGGATAACCTCGATTGAATGTCAACTCCAAAAAACCAATTTATTTTGTGATTTCGTTAACTTTTCAGATGGTTAAATCTGCAACAACCCACATGTTCTTTGACAATCACAGTAACAGAAAAACGTGCAGGCTATTCATTTAACAGCCCAGATGTCACAATTTACGACTTTGCATTATGAATTTCCAATTTTATAATGTAGTTTCTTTTCTATATGTATTATCAATGTTGAAATGTCCACATATAATTTACGTTTAGGTTTGAGTATTTAAGTATGATTTATCGGGTTAGTTTACAGAAGTTGACAAATGTCGGGTAAGGAAGATTTATTCCATTATATAGAAATAAGAGATTATAGAAGTTAAAAGAATATTGGGTAGGCCTAGTAAAGTTCCTTATTATTAGATTATCTAGCTAAGCATCGAAATAAAGACTACAGGTTAATAAATAGAAGTTGATGTTTTTTAATGTGTATATTTATTTCTTATTAAGTAAGATATATATATTTTTTTTAGGAAGATTTTAAATGAATTATGTTTTATTATTTAATATACTTTTTCAATTGAAATAAAAAATTGATAATTTATATAATAGAAAAACATTTCTACCACCTTCATCAATTTTATTATACTAACTGACTTAAAATCCATTGAACTAAAATTTGATTTTTAAAATTTAAATTGTTCTTTTATAAGAAAAAATTTTGAACTAAATAAATTTTCTCCCGTATGTTATGAAGATTTCATTTCATTTTTCTGTTAGCACCTCTTTCCACTTAAGAGCTAAAACACTTTTCTTTCTTCAAAGATTCAACTGTATTGCTGATCTTATCTAATTAAATAATGGGAATGCAATCCACACTTAGTATAAGAACTAACACTCTAAGTCAACCAATTAAATTCACCAACCTTGATCAATAAAGAAAATAAATCTGGAAGCTATTTGGTATTGTTTATCCTATCAATGTTAATATTTTGGAGATTGTTACTGGTCATATTAATGGTGTTAGTAAAGATGCTAATTTTTTCTGGAATATTTTATCCTCTAACATTCTTTGGCAGATCTGGAAGTGCAAGAACAAGGAAAAATTTCAAGGTAAGCCGAGGGTTCTTACTGAGTTTTTTTGAAAACTCACATATTTAATTTTTTTTTTGCAGATTCAGACTACCATGATGATTGAGAAGAATAAATTGCGAAGGTTCTTAAAAGATGGGCACGCGACGTTCTTCTTCTATGAGCTGAAGAATGGGTATCAATGGAGGAGAATGCTTGATGATCTCCAGGTCTTTGGGCACACTTGCACAAGGCTTAACAAAGAAATTAGAAAAAATGTGAATGCCAGGAAAGAGGAGCTGTCTATGCTTTCCCAGATCCAGGAGCAGAAGAATATAGTTTGGATGGAAGGTCCCCTCGGATGGACTGCTTGGATGGATATTCCTCCTGATGATCTTTACTAGTGCTTCTTGTCCTTTTTCTATGTAATTATGTCTATATCTGATTACTTTTGTGTTTTGCTACTCTGATCTCGGTTTGAGGCTGTGCCTCTCGGTGAACTCCATGTAAATGGTCCTTTTTTTGATCTCTCTATAATCATTAGAAAAAATAAAGAAAATAAAATTATTTCATGGTTTATAATAGTTGGCAATGATTAATCAAGGCCAAAGAAAATGCAAAAGAGATGACTAGCAAAATAATGGCATGTAATCGATTAAAGAAAGATAATCCAACGTTTGGTCAGATCCATTTCTATTTGAAATTTGCGGTATTACCAAGTGCTTATGCAAGGGTTTTCATATAAATATAGCCATGGAAGGTTTTCTATTAAAAATACAAGAGCTAAGTCAATGTAAACAGGTATTATTAAAGAACATAATAGAATCTTGTTGTTGCGTATATACAATTCTGAAAAGATTTCACAACTTGCATGCAACCTGGCATTATCATGATTCTTTAATGCGATTCATTGTCTTCTGTTAACTGACAACAAATGATCTCAGCTTGTTCCAGCTCTTTCTAACAGATAATACTGTTTTCATTGTCTCCATTAAATGCGAGTTGTTTTCTGTTGTGTGATAGAAGGTGACCTGCGCTTTATAAAATGGAGAATACTACCTATTTTGGTGAGGTAGATAAAAATATTAGTTGATGGTTGCTTTTGTTGAAACTATGGAGAAGTTCATTCATAATAGATTTTTGCAAATTGTCACTATTAGTTCTTTATGATTTGATTTGTATATTTTGTGATGGAAAATTACAAAAAAATTGCAAAAAAATCACTTGTTCTTTATGAGAGAGTTGACTTAGTTTGTAAAGGGATGGGAAAATAGTTTAATAATTTATGAAATATTAAATTATTATTTTTTTCTATAAAAAATATTAGATTAATATATATTTTAGCTTATTTGTGATTATAATTTTTTTTGTTTGATTTCTTTAAATTATTAGATCAACATATTTTTTGTTTATTTGTAAAGTTAAATGGTTATATAATTCTATTAGAGATTAATTGAAAAGTTAGTGGAGCTTTCAATCTTGATAACCATTATAACTTCACTATTGCACTAAACCTCTATAAGCATACCATAATCCTTAATCTTAATTGAAAAAGTTCAATCTAACTTTTAAAATTACTTTATATTTATCTTTGTATATAAGCTAGTAGCGTCCCCACCCGACATGGAAGATAGTATATGAATTTTAATCTATAATTATACAAGGGTTAGAGTTAGTTAGTGTTACTATTATGATTAATATTAGGGTGAGTACTTGGGTTAAGATTGTCATTATGATTAGGGTCAATGGTGTAATTAGGGTTACGATTAAGGTTAGTGTTAGGGTCAATGGTGTAATTAGGGTTAGTGTTAGGGTTAGGATTAGTATTAGGGTTAGTATCATGGTTAACCTTAGCATTATGATTAGCTTTAATGGTAGGGTTAGGGTGAACAGTTTACAGTTAGGAGTAGTATTATGTTAACGATTATGATTAGATTTAGGGTTAGGGTAAGATTAAGGTCGTGGTCAGGGATAGGATGCAAGCTTTACAATTAGGATTAGTATCATAGCTAGTGCTACATTTAGGGTTAATGATGGGGTAAACTTTACTAATACATAGTATGATACCAATAATGAAGACACCTAGAATAAAATATTAGTTGAGTTACTATGATGAAATCTCACCAAAATCATTTGAAAAACCAAAAAAAATAATAATAATGACGAAATCATATTGCATATATAAGTTAGAACTTTACAATTTAGTTATTTATAGAGAAATAGTATGTATGACTCTGTCCATCTATGAATAAGTTGAGCTCCCAATGATTCAGATAAACAAATAAAATGCATTTGGTAGGACTTTACGGTCAACTTTGTAAGGCCGATATTCCTCACACCATCCTAACTATTTTATTTACTGAAGATTATTTTCTTCTTAAAATACTTATTTAATTTTTTCTATATTGTAAATAATAATTTTTCAAATAAAAATAAATTGAATATTAAAATAAAATAAAATAAATATAAATATCTTAAATACATCTATGTAGAATATAAATTTTAAATTAGTTTATTTAGATAAAGATTTGATTTGATTTGATTTTAGATAATTTATATAAATGTTATTTAAAATTTTAATCTTTTAATATATAATTATAATTTTTACGTTCAATATTGTGCCTCTCAACATAATTGTACTACGTCAAGATGGGTTAAGTTAAATTTTGATGGTTGATCTTTAGGTAGTTCTCAGGTAGGGGGAGGGGGTGGTCTCACTAGAGACATGCTAGGTAAAACTCTTCTAGCCTTCACAGTAGATTTGGGTCTCAAACAACATATGCAGTAGAGGTCATGGTTGCTTAGCATAGCATTGAGCTTGTAGTTTCACATGGTTACAAAATGATTATCATTGAGGGTGACACCCTTAATATAATTAGAATGGTGACAAGTACAAGTACCCCAGGATAGGAAACCAAGGACATCATAATCAAAAGTAAATGATTTCTAGACATGGTGGACAACTTCATATACCAACACACATTTTAGGAAGGAAATAGGACAATTGATAGGCTAGCGGTGATGGGTAGATTCACAAAATATATCAAAATTTGGTTCTCCTTCCAAGATTTACCTTAGGCAGTTTGCATGGAGATAGAAAAAGATATTGCCACTCTTGGAAATAATAGTACCTTTCCCCTAGATAACTAATGATGGAAGTTATTAATAATTTTACTTGGAATGCCATATTTGAGTTAAATTTACTTATTTTTTAATCTCCGCCTTCATTACTTTCTCCACCACCATTATTCTCAACTTTGTTATTTTTGGAGCTGATATTGGGATGACCTAAATCAAGTTGAACTTGATACCTACAAAGAATTTAAAAATAATTCTATCCTTTAGCCTATTTTATAAGATGAGCATGTCGACTAGTATGTTGAGGACATGAAAGGCTTCAAGAATGAATTATTTGAGAAATTTGCTAAGTCCTAGGATAATGGGAAGATGGTTATTGGAGGGGTTTAATTTATGGTTTTTGTGGAGACTATAGCAATGGCTACGAATTTGGTTGTTGAAGGAAAATCCATGCCCATCAATTCTAATGCCCTCTAGAAGCATGACATTAAAAGGTTTCTTTACCTAGGTGAAAGTATTCCCCATTTTCAAAATGGGTATAATAGAGAGGAGCTTCCTGGCAAGTGGATGGATTTTACAATGGTTCTGATAAAGTTCATCGCTCTCAAGGGTAGGCTCAAGAGGTTCCATTCTCACATTTTCCCTATGCTTAATCATTTCCATCATGGCATAGAGTTAAATTTCCTATTTTTGGATTTTTTTCAAGTCCCTATCTTAGTTAGTGTCCAAATCCAAGAGTTGTGGGGGTGCTCCCTTCCACCAAGGGTTTATTCTACGTCTTTATGATTTCCACTTAGCCCTCACCACTCAAGTCAAGCCTGACCCTTTTTTGACCATGGATCTTAATAATTCTAAGAATAGTCATGTTCAACTATTTGCTAAAATCTCCCCATCCCTTTGGTCCACTAGGGTTAACCCCCTTAGAAAAGCTAAGTATAAGGCTCTTGGTATTGAACAAAAAGAGAAGAAACAATGGTGGTGTTTGAGGATTCCTCTTTCTCATGGTCCACTGAGTTGGAATGGACCCTAGAGAATACTATTGCTAAAATCCCCCTCTTTGTCCCACAACCCTTCTTCCCCTATCTCTTTCCCTCAGGGGTACCCTAGCACCTTGATCTTGGGATCCCTTAGAATATTTCCCCTCTTAGAAAGGTATCCCCTTCTACTAAGAATTCAGATTTGGGTCAGATGGGGAAAAAGGTTAACGATCTATGTATCATTTACAATAGACAAAATCCCATTAGTAAATGATTTATTACCTGATTGCACACTGCTAGAAGAGAGATTAATAAGCTTGAAGCTATTACTGAGGTAGAAGCGAAGGCGAGAGATTGGATCCATAGTAAGGGGGACGAGAGTGTTTGGGGGGTGGCTAAGGATTTTGCATATAAGATGGATAACTAGGAGATCATGAAAGATCGGATTTGTGAAATCAAAGCTCTTAACCCCTCCGAAGAAGAAAAACATGAGATGATTAGTGCTCTAGCTAGTGTGAAAGTTAATCAGTCTTGGCTTAATAAGAAGTTACAAGATTTGGTTGTGTTCAACAAATAAATGATGGAGAAGACCACCCTTTTTTCCAACACTCTACAAGTTGATCTGGAGGAAAGATGGATAGATGCAAAAAGGAGGTGGATAAGCTCAAGAAGCTTAGTGAAGATTGGAAAGGGGTTTATCCCCCATTTAGGTTCTTGTTACTGGTCCTATTTTTGGTTGTTTCTGATTCTAGTTTTTTTGTTGGTTATTTTTTTGTAATGGTCTCTAGTTGAATTAACATCTTGTGAACTTCATTTGAGTTGTTTGTTAGACTTGATGTTAATTTTGCTATTGGGTTTGGGGCATCTCCAGCTTGATTGAATTAGAACATAATTGTATTACATTAAACAATTACTTTTAAATTAAAAAAACATTGTATATAAAAATCAATCACATTAAGAAATAACTATATTTAAACTTGAAGGTTATATAAGTCATTTTAATTTGACCGATTCACTCTAATGATTATCTACTTTAAATATATTATAATAATAGTATTAAATGCTTTATATTTATAATTTTATAAATCATTCTGTAATTATTAAAATTATTTGTATAATTTATCTAAAAATTGAATAAAATTTTGAATAATTTATCAATATATAAATTATTAATTAAAGTAAATTAAATATTAAATTGAAATTATTCTACTTAGAATTCAGTATTAAGAGATATTTATTTTATTAAAAAAAACATAATATTAATCTCTCACATTTAACAAGAATTGATCTTTAATAGATTTATTGAAAATCATTTGATAGGCAAAGAAACAAAAAGTCCACTGAATTAATAGTTAAAAAAGAATTTGAAAAAACAAAACAACCTTGTTTCATAAATTATTCTACTATTTTTTTCCATCTCCATAAAAAAGGGAGCCATCAGTTACATTCTTTATGTATTAATGAAGGTGCATTTGGTAAAGTTGATCTTTTCTTGCTCTGCTGGATTGATATCTTTACTGTTTTACTTGTTACACTCCTTGGAGTCTAATGTTAATGATGTTAATGAGGCTATCTTGTTGGGGAAAAAACCTGTTTACCTCCACCAGGGTCTAATCCTCAGACTATATAATTTTCACCGTGCCCTCTACCCTCCTCCCACTGTGCAAGTGATCTAAACTGCCCAGCAGCCTTCGTCGCCCTTGGTCTCCCTCAATTAGGGCTTCCCCATGCCCTTAGGGTCTAAAGGTTGCTCCACCCCTGCTGCCAGCCCTAAATCCTCTGAGACCCAACCTACTCCTATTTCGCGGGCTGACTCCAAGCACGACCTTACCCCCAAAGATTCCTCTCAGCCTCCCTCCAAGAAGCATAAAAAGATCATCATTAATCTAGATTGCTCGATGGATACCAACCCCCAACCCAACTCTACTCGCTGCTCTTCCTGTATAGCTAAAGAGCAAGGCAAAAGAGCTATTAAAGAGCTGATGAATTAGGAGGATGCCTCAGTGGGTTCTCCCAGTAGGGAGGATTCAAACAATGGCTATGACCAGGTGGAGGGTAAAAATGACATTCAAACCACCATGGCTGTGGAGGCTAAGGTGGACAAGGAACCCAGTGCTGGAAAAGACACTATGAGAGACGAATTGGTTGGAAGAATCAAATGCCAAATTGCCTCCCTGGAGAATACGGTGGCCAAACTTATCTGTGACCTGGACAACACCAACAGGAGACTAGCTAATGTTAGCAAATTTTCCCTCAAGGTCATGCATGCTTCAACTATCACTCTTTGTCTTTCAATGAGAAGGCCTCAGAAGGGAAGGAGTCTGTGGAAGGAAATCGTGAGCTCTTCAAGTTCCTGAATGAAGAGTGGGTTGACTTGTTGCTCTCAAATTGCTTATGGCATGACAAATGACTCTGCGGCTAGACTAGGGTGGGGCTAAGAACGGTGATATGGCTGGTTTTTTTTATTACAGTATTAACTTTAAAACTTTAATTATTGTTATTAGACCTGCGTGTCATAAGTTACTTTTTATGCTGGATTATCTTAAAACTATTTCGTGGATTGAAACCAAGTGGCTGTGCTGGTTTGGTTTTTGCATTTTTGTTTTTGATAGAGGTAGATGGTATGTGTGCTCTACTACTACTACTTTCTACTGTTGGATTAATTTACTGTTAATTCTTTTTAGTTAGCTATCTTTTGTACCACGGGCCAGCACCCTCTTGCTGCTGATTATTTCAAAACATTATCTACAAATGTAAAATGTGACGCCTGGACTGTTAAATAAATAGATTACAATTTTTTTCTATTTGAATGTCAAACAAGATGTGGGTTGTTCCAAATTTAAGGTTCTAAAAATTCACGATGTGAAAAAGAGATGTTAAAATAAATTGTTTACAGGAAAGAGTGGTTTTGACTTTGACATCCAATCGAGGTTATCCAGGAAAGTTGGCTCTTCAGAGTTCCAAGTAATGACTTTCATCGTAATCCTACAATAATAAATTAGGGTTTCTACACATTTTAACCATAACATTTAATCACAATATATTCTTGCAAGCGCTCGGTGGGGATGCCTCCATGTCAGAGATATTTGTTCTGCAAGCAACCAATTTCCTCATCATCCCCTTAACCGATATAGTTGAATGGAGAAGGTTTCAACCGATATCTTTAACTATTTTTTTTCTTGTCAGGTTAAACGGTTTCAATCACAAATTTGTCGTTAAAAAGTTACAATATATTAGTTATGTGGAATTTTCCACTCTGCTAAATGAATGGTGATGATTTTAAATCAATTCTAAATTTATGGAGATATTTTTTTCACACGGATGGCTGACATTCAAATGCCCTGACTTAGGAAGCCTCTCGACTTAATAATTTGTTAATAACCATTTAACTTCACAAAACAATTAAATTGAAAATCTATTAAATATTATTTAAAAGTCTAAAAAGTAATTTTATTATTTCATAAATTATTGTACTATTTTTAATCACCATGAAAAGAACAGAAAAAACTGAGCCAACTCTGTCATGGATTATTTTTAAACCTCTTTTCTGTTGTTATGCATTTGATAATGTTGATCTTTGCTCACTCTGCTGAATTTGTGAGCGATACATATTGCGAATCAAACGCATGGACTTCCACGTAGAATTTCTTGAGAGGGCACACTTCCACAAAAATATTATTATGTTGGATGTACTTCTTTATACTTTCAAGTAATCTTTTGTTTTTTAAAGAAAAGCTACAAGCGCATATCATCTGCTGTCACACAAAAGAGAAAACAATTCTCATTTAATGGAGATGACGAAAACAACAACAATATTCTCAGGTCATTTGTTTTCATTTAATAGAAAAGAATGGAGTGCATTTCCTTCTTTCCCTGCTTATTGTAATACCCCAAAAATGGGCTATAAGTTCATTAACCTCCTACATCAACAAATCGAACAAAATCGACATCAAAGTCCTAACCTAAGGCACATCTAACATCATCGAATCATAATTGATTATCTTAAATTTTGCATTGGGGAATATTCCTAGTAATATTCTTAATTATCTTAATTATCTTTAATTTAATGATTATTTGGCGATAAATCACATTTATCCTAAGTTTGATTAATTGAATATTTTCATATTTAATTAATTAGATTTAATATTTGCCACTTAATTGTTTAATTAAATTTAATTCTATCTATTATTAATTGTATTATTTAATTTTGACAATAAATCAAAATTCCTATCTTTAATTGATTAAATTCTTATTTAATTAATTAAAGCATGTTGTCATTATTTAATAATATAATTTTTAATAAAAGTTTGAATAAATAGTTAATTAACCCATAAATTAATTATTTATTTTCAAAAATCAATTGAGTTGAGGATAAATCACTTTATTTATTTATTTAATTATTAATTATTATGCATATTCAAAAGAAACAGTTAAACTCCAAATTAGAAAATCAATGCAAGTTATTGACTTTTTGGAACTCAACATCCTTTTGGAGTTCAAAAAGCTGATCTAAACTCTAATTTGAGTTAAAAAGCTATTTTTGGATGATTTTGAGAATTAACTATCTTTCATGATCAGATAACTCAAAAATCAAGATGAGTTAATTTGAGTGATTTATGGCTTTTCCCATGCACCTCCAAAGCCCTGGATTTCTATAAAACAAGGCTTCAGCTCTTCACAAATCATCTCATATTTTGCACAATCACGCTGGAGAATTGGAATTGAAGAATCAAAGCTCTTGCGAATCGACATCTTTGTGAGATCAATCTTATTTTTGCATTCATATTTCATATCATTGTTAGATTAGCATAGCATATCAGTTTTCATATAGATTAATTTCATATCAGTTTTTCATTCATTCTTATTGCATAGAAAAATCCAAAAAAATAGCTTAATTGCATTTATTTCATATCCATCTTTTGCATTCAAATCCTTCATTTAGGTGTCGTCTAGGTCACTGATCTCGATAATAATCTGAGAACATTAATCTCGCACCTATTAGAAGGCAGTAAATTGCTTGGTTAGATAGCTTTCAATTTTGCACGATTTTGATTATCACTAACCTCTAATATTTTACTGAGTGTTGTGTCTACAGATCAGGTACAATTTTCACACACACACTTATCTCTTGTTTGTGGTACTAGTTAATCATTGCCAACTATCGCCCACCATTAAAGACTTTGTTTAATTGATCATGGTTGACTTGGTAATAATTTTTTGAATAGAAAGAAAGGTTTATATTATTGTCTTAAAAACTTAATGAAAAAAGTCTTTACATTATTGTTTTTTAATCATAATGAAAAGGTTACTAAGCTCTTCTTAAACTTCCACAATGCTAGAAGCAACTATTATTCTTATTAGTACTTGTCTATAGATTAAGCAAGTACTATTAATGACTTTTGGATTTCATATTTTATATAGTTGAAGTGATATTTTTTTAAGTTTCTAACAAGTAAAAATTATTTATTGAAAGTTTGATTGGCTAAATCATTTGAGTCCTTATACATGAGATTTCTAGAATTCAATTATAGTGTTTTCCATATTACTTTATTATAGAAATGAAATTATGATAAAAATATAATTTTAAAAAAATTTACAAATAAAATAAAATCAAATTTATTTAATCAATTTAAGATAAGATTTAAAATTGTTAAGATTAGAAACATAATAAAAATTGAAAAACTAAATGATATCGTGTAATTCTATTGCAAATTATTTAATATATAATATTATATTTATTAATATTATTATTATATAAATATAACTATTATAAGATCTTAATATTGTACACCGTCTTTATTATTATTCAATAAATAACAAATAAATTATGATTATTATATATTTCTATTTTGAAATATATATTAACAAAATTTTAAAGAAAAGAAAACAACTTATAATATTTTAAAGTTTTATATTCTAGATTTGATAAATTTAATGTAATTTGTTATAATCTATATTTTTATTTTATTTTAAATATAAATATAAATTAGAATAAATTACAAAACTAAAGGCAAGTAATAGTGTTTTAAATTTTAATCATCTTTTTCATTAGAATTCATAGTTAATATATTAATATAATATATTTTAATATTTTTCAAAGATTAAAAATTTGGACATATTATTGTATAATAATGATCAATGATTTAAATGGTCTAAGATTTTATTCTTTTATAAAGTATTTTAGTAATCAAGTTTGAATATTTTATATAAGAATTGAGGAACAATTGATTAGAAAAGAGTCAATTTAAATTCATAATAGAATTTGAAGTCTAGTCAAAAGATTTTTGTTTTACTTTACCAAATTGAATGTTTTTGAATGAATAGTATAAGACCTTAAGAAATGGAAGACTTTAATATCTTTAAAAAAACTTAGAATTTTAGACAAGTTTAATGATATATATTGTTTTAATGATTCTCCAAATTTTAATTTAAAATTAAATCATGAAAAATAAGAACTCAAAACTCTTAATTCAATGTAACAAAGAAAACAAGAAGTCAAATATAATTAAGAACAATTAAAAAAAATCTACACTATAATTAAAAAAAGTCAATACTCTAGAAAAATTCTAATTTAATATAACAAAATATTTATATAAAAAATATATATCCAATATTGAGACAGAAAAAATCACGTGACTCTGTTTTCACAAATCTCAAGTAAAATTATATAGAGCTACTTCACGTGTAACGTAATATAGTATCTGCAAAGCTTCATTATGTATAGACAAGTTAGCTTATTGACCGGGTAAGCGAGCAAAGGAGGATATAACTAGCATTGAAATCTTCGTAACATGCCTTGACAAATGAAGTTAAAATTTCAATCGAGTTTTCAATCATAGTACATATTTCAGTTATAGTTTTTTTTTAAATTTCATTTTTTCTAATTGGAGAATATTTGAACTAAATATCAGTTAGGTGCTTACAACGTGGACTCTACCATTACACCAGATGTCTCTTGACAAGTTTAGATGTTCATTAGTATAGCTAGTGGCTGGAAAAAAATAGTAATTACATCAAGTTTGCAACTTTATTGATACTATTGTTCGAATATTTATGCATAGGACAATAAGGAATGTCTAGGATGTCAACTAAATATCTGATGTACCATTTTGGAGAGAACATTGGTATAGTAGGTAGAAAAAAAAAGGTTAGTAATTCAACCCAATTTGCAACTTTATCAGTATTATAATTGGAACACTTGTGCATGGTGTTGGTGCTATAAAACGTTGATTTGATATCCAGTTGTTTTCACCAGCTAACGAATTCAACCACGATTGTGATTTGAATCCTTGCAATTTAGGTTAGTAAACCAATGCTGGTAGGCCCAAATCTAAGATTTCTAGAATACTTCAAACTATTCTAAATTATGAAAATTGCTTAAAAGATCAATTATCTATACTGTATAACCCTACATCAAAATATAATCATTAAAATATATTTGAAATAAAAGTATAATGATAAAAGAAGTAAATCTAATATTAGTAAACTCTAAGATATAACTCGAAATAACAATTTCCAGTAAATGATAAGATCAGTGCCTTTCAAATACTTGGGCTATGGAGTCAAAATACTTTCAATCCTACGTACAATCAGAGATGGTTTTATATAACTTGCTTAAAAAAGACAAGACTATCATTTTAGAAGCTTCCAGATGAAAAATAATTCAGATCAAATTAAATAACCACTTCTATTGTAGTTAACTCTATTGTAAGAGACCAATAGAATAGAAGAAAGTTTGGTAATCCTATATATTGATTTTGAATTATAATGTCAAGGGAATATAACACAATGAAATAATCTATTTTAATAGATAAATTGAAAGACTAATTGAAAAAAGAGAAAAAGCACTTATATTTATTGATATTGAAAAATAAGTACATATGAGTTCATCGTTGCGAGATGTCATTTCATGACAAAAACCTAATCACTAACTGCAACAATAAAATATATAATTACAATACAAAGTATTAACCCTCCAAAAGTTTAATCTATGTAATAATCAAATCATTCATTAATGTCTTTTCTTTTGAAATACTTCTCGTTATTTCATTCAGCAGAGTGTTATGGTGTTGAATATTTGATAAATAATCCCTCTTTGAAATAATATCCTTTGAAATAAAAGCTATCATGTCCAATGGTATTTTGACTGATTTTGGACTTCTGTGTGTAATGTCTTACATACAAAGTGATATAATTAAAGTATCTTGATAATCAAATACTCTCTTATGTTAGGGTTGTCTAAAACAATGTCATTGATAACATGTACCCTATAAATATTCTATCAAAACTTGGTCTTGATAAAAATAATTAACCCTAAGAGTATTTAATAGATATTTTCAGGAATAATCATAAGGTGAAAATAATATATTTTAAAATAGAAAAATTTCTTTACAATTCCATTCTATGATAAATGTATTTCACCTTTTTAGGGTAAAGTGAAAGATCAATCACAATATTATCCTTTTTTAATTACTATAAGGTCAAAGCGTTATAATTAAATCTTTGCACCCTAACAATTACTTTCAAGGAATATAATAGAGCAATTGTTTAGGGTAGGATTGGTAGTTAGGATAGAAAAGAGGGTAGGGTTGAGAGGTTGAGTGTTCAACTCCCTCTCCCCACTCTTTTGTAAAAATATTTTATTTTAATTCACTTTGAGAACATTTTATAGGAAATTGCCCAAACTATTTAAATGAAAACATTATTACAACCCTATTATATCTATTTAGGGTAATTAAGCAAGAACAATTATTTTACAATTTCAAATTTTCAAAATAGCATTAAAGTATAAATAAATTCTAGAACTATGCTATTTGAAAAAATTATTTATAATCATGATAATTATTCAAATATTTTATCCTAAATATTCCTCATATTTATGTAAGTGTATGGCAAATATTAGGGTTTATAATAATTCAGGATGTAGGAGCATAAAATATTTGGGTATTAAAATACTTCACTACACTAAAAGATGATGATTTGTTGAATGCAATGAGAGGAGAGATAGAAAAGATAGAGAAGAATTAAACTTGGACTCTAGTACCCTGACCGGTAGATAAGAATGAGATTGAAGCTAAATGGGTGTTTAGAAAAAAAATGGATGAAACAAGAGAAGTGGTGAGAAACAAAGAAAGACTTATTTGCAAAGGATGTGCACAGAGGAAGGATTGGATTATGGTGAGACCTTTGCACATGTTGCTAGATTAGAAGGAGTAAGGATACTAATTTCTTATGCATCTTACAATAAATTCAAGGTTTATCAAATGGATTTGAAATTTACTTTTCTAAATGACATAATAGAAGAGGAGGTTTATATTGAACAAACTGATGGTTTTGAGAAGAATGATGTTGAATTTGCATCTACACTTTTGGGTGTCAATAGTGGCTCCAGTTGGGGACGTGCATTCATACCTGGATGTAGCGAGAATCTAGTTTTCTCTGGAAGAAGCAGACCACTAAACTCAAAGTATTAACAATATAAAACAATAATAAATAAATAAATTAGAACATAAGGAATTAAAAAGAAAAGAAAAAAAAACTCCGTGAAATGGATGTCACAATCTTTAATTCTGTCTCCAAAATAATTATTCTCATGGTGAAAATATCATCCTAAATTCTATTCCCCTTGGTACAAAAGTATATATCATAGTGCATGTTAAAATAAATTTGAATTTTTTTTCTCTTTGATAAAAATATAAAATACAAAGCTTATTGAGAAAATATAACAAAAATAATTAATTTCTAAAATAAATACTTACCTCAGTAGGTAACCTTACCCTTTTGAACAAAATTAATCCAGCCTTGGGCCTCAATTCTTAATTCATCTACATAGCTGTCATTATTGGTGTATCGTCAGAAAATGGAAGCTCTTCCATTTAGGATAGGTTTAGCCCTCTGAGTAAGTGGTTTGGGTCGTGTCAGATGCCTTGATGGATTTCTAGCTTGATTTTGGCTTCTTCCCCCTGTTCTGCTCTTGTTTTCACCTCTTTCCAACCTATTTCTAGCATCCTGACTTGAAAACCTGAGATTCTTGACATCAGGGTCAAGGTCGACCTTGACCTTGACCTAGGTCAAATTTGACCTCGACTCTGACCCTGGGTCCAGATTTCAAAATCCATAAGTTTCTGGATGTCAAGTTTTCAAAAAATTTTATTTCCCACTTCGAAGTGAGGCTATTTTGGATTTCGGAACGGTAAACTCTTAAATTATATTTAATCTAGGTCCATTTCTAGGGGTTAAGGTTTAAACGAGAATTTAATTCTCTTATGTCAACCTCTCTAGAAGTTTGTGCCCTAGACTTGTATAAAAGGAAGCCTTCTTCTCTCATTTCATCCATCTCACATCCACTTTTCATCAAGCATTCTCAAGGAGATATCCATCAATCAAGTGTGCAATCAAGAAAGATCAAGCAAGAATTCAAGTTATCATCTACATTCAAGCATTCAAGTTCTCCATTGAAGATCAAGGATCCAAGCTTTCAAGCCTTTGAAGAGATTTGGTTCAAGCATTCAAGATTCATCATTCAAAACCCTAGATCTATCCATCATGATGGTGTGATCTTCCTTCAAGATCCTTTGTTAATCTTCAAGATCAATTCATTCTCCCTTCAAGGTGGATTCTAAGAATACAATCATGGAGGTTTTGATTTACATTTATTATTTTTAGTGTTGAGTCCAAGCTTTCATATCAACATACTTGTTTACATTTCGAATACAATTGCATATCTATTGAATATCATAGCTTCGTTGTTAGATCTACTTCTAGTACTTGCTAGCATTCTCTATTTTAATTCTATTTTAAAGGTTGATTCCAAACCGGGGTTTGACCAAGGCAAAACCCTTATCCAAACAACAAAAACTCTTTTTCTTATAGGTATATGTGTGGGACAACGAATTGCAGTTCAGATCTGAGTACCCTTTACGACAAACTTTTGGGATTTGCAAACAAAATTTCTATTGGAACAATGCAGGTCAAGGTTGACTTTTATGGGTAAGATTGTGCCTTGAGGTAAGATCTTACCCCTATCTTGGGTCAAGGTTGACCTTGCTCAGAGAGATAAAAGATTTCTGGGTTTTCTATGTCTCTATGTTTCCAGGTTAGATTCGGTTGCAGAAATTCCTGAAACTGAACATAAACACTAGAAAATTGAATTTCCAGATCTGCCATATTTTGAGGTTAGTATTTGTCTTCAATTTAATCAAGATTTCAATACATAATTCCAATAACGAAATATAAGGTTTTCTCCTTTCTTCATATTCTCCATTGATTGATTCATTTCTGCATTAATCACTTCCTTGTGGTTAATCAATTTGGATCTATCCTTTGGGAATTTGGATTAAGAGGTAGATCTTACATTCCCCCACACACATATCCAATACATTTTGGTGCTTCCAATTCCATACCTAACATTTTGGTGAACCCGCGATAGACAACTTTTTCTTTTTGGTGTTAGATGCTTTTCTTAAAATTAGCCTTTGCATTTCAAAATTCAAAATAATAAAAATCTATATATTTTACAAAATACAAAAACAATTTCTTCAATTTCAATATGGAGATCTTTAAGATGCTTTGGTGTGTGGTTATTTTTCTTATTATTCTCCTCCTCACATCTCTTTATCGTACTTATGATGTATATGAGAGTATCATCCATTTCATTGAGTTTGTCACTCTTCATGTTTCACTTGCCTATGCTATTGTAAGATTGACTGATACTAGTTTTCCCACTTTCACAGATTTCATTAAAGATTTATGTGGTGAACCTATCACTTTTTTGGATTATGTGAAGAATCTGGTAGATGATACACCGTCTTATAATCTTCCTAATCCTACTCCTATCCTTCCTACTCTAGTTCCTAATCTTCCTAATCATAATCCTAATCTTCCTAATTCAATTCCTAACATGCCTAATTCTCCATCTACTAATTGTATTTCTTCCCATACTTATGATGGGATTCAAACTCTAGTTCATGATGCAGATGTGCAAGAGTTCTTTGATTTACCTTCTCCTCTGATTCATGATGATATTAAAGCAAAGGGTAAAGAAACTTCCTCTAAACCTATCATTCTTCCTTACACGATGTTTTCTCATGATCACGACAAACAATCACCTCCTGTAGAAGCTTTACAAGATATGTATACTAGAGGATATAATATGATGGCTACACAAGGTTATAAAGGATTAGGGCTTGGTGTTAATGAACATGGTATTAAATATATGGTTCATATACCCCCTAAATAGGATATGCATGGTATTGGTTGTTCACAATCTCAATTTAAGGTGGTTGATATTGATCATCATCCTCCTTTTCATATTCTTCTTCCAACACCTACCTTAGATTACCCAGATACTCCTCAAGATGTGGCTAAGAAGGTGTATGTTCAGCTAATGAATTCCAAGAAAGAAATCTTTAAACCTATGCCGAAAGATGCTCTTTCCAAGTAAAAATATCCTTTTCATTATAGTAATAGACATTTACTTGATTGTGTGCATTTTAAATTGTATGTTAGAGAAAGAGCTGCTTTAGAAATTATATCCCACTCTTGTTTGGTCTTACAATTCCTTTATAATTTTGATAAGGGGCATCCCCTTCACTCTTCTATAAAATAAATCTCTTCTTCTCTTGTCTCTTGATTGGGGGGGCAAGAAGTATTTTGATGCAGTCTTCTAGGATCCATTACGCTCTTAGCATATATTTTGTTTTGAGCCTAGTTGGTATTCTTTTTATCTTCTATTCCTATGGTTTGGCATTATGATCATAATCATCCATAGCTCATCTTCTAATATTCAAGATATCTTTTCTAAAGGCATTTGTTTCACAAAGGTATCCCTTGCTTTCATTCTTGGGGGGCAAGGTTCTTCCTTCTTTCTTTTTGTCTAGGGATCTACTTTCCTTAGCCTAGTGGCACTTGTTTATTCTGTAACATTATTTCATTATATTGGCTGAGGTTTTGGCTATGGATATCCTTTTATGTGAGAGGTTGTTGTCCTAGGTCATCAACTCTTTTTTATTATGCAAATTATGTTTGTTATAAACTTTTTCCCTAGCTTTTGGGTCAGAGTTTGATTCTTTTGTTCAAAGATTCCTCTTCCTCTTGATTACAGGGGGCTTGATGGTTGAATCTTTGGTTCCTCTCTTTCTCTTTGAAAGGTGATATTTTATCTAAAGCACTCCTCTATGATGGGGGTCTTCCTGATAAGATCTATTTCTCTTTGAGGATCCCTTTTCCATAAGTGACATATCCTTTTTCATGATTATCTATGCTCTTGGATGTAAGGGTCAATACCCTTCGCTAAGAATATAGTGTACATTATTGTTAACATGATATCTCCTTTGTGAAGTAGTTATCCTCCTTTCTCTTCCTTATCTTTGCTAGTAGGTAGCCATGCTAAGGATGGGGGCATATATAGGGTCTCCCTTATATAGTTTACATTTTTGTTCAATATGCTAAATCCTCGGAAGGTAACACACATAAGTTGCTATATCCTGAAGAGACACACATTTTTCAATTTTCAAATATGCTAAATCCTCGAAAGGTAACGCACATAAGTTGCTAAATCCTAAAGAGACACATTTTTCAATTTTCAAATATGCTAAATCCTCAGAAGGTAACACACATAAGTTGCTAAATCCTAAGGAGACATGCATTTTATACTCCATGGTGATACAAGAAGGTGGATCTATGGGTATTCCAGAAGCTGTCAGAAGATGCATTACAATTTCAAGGCACAGTTTATGGGTGAACTATCAAGTTTCACCACCTTTTTAGCTCTCCCTCATTGGTGATTCACGGTAAGGTGGGCATCTTATTGGGTGAGGTAATCACTCTTTTCCTTTTCTCTCTTTTTTCTTTCATGTTAGTAAGATTAGATCATGAAGCTATGTTATTTATAGTGTTGCTCTTGTCTTTCTTATGTAATCACTTATGCTTTTATGATAGCTTTCCAAATATGATATTAGTATAGGAAGCATTTCTTAGCAAGGTTTCCTTTGCTAGTTGATTTGGGTTTGTCTTTAGTACTAATCCCTCTTTTTGTGTGTTTTAGCTTTATTTTTCTTTTTCTTTTCTTTTGCACCCTCGTGTGTGTATGTTAAGTTAAAATCCTTAGCTTGGAGGCTCATGTCCTTAACGGAGGGATATTCTATCTCATTGTGATCCACTAGAATCTTTCTTCTCCTTTATCAAGCATTTGCATTGAATCCATACTCTTGCTAAAGTGGGGGCTATATGTATCGTCAAAAAATGGAAGCACTTCAATTTAGGATAGGTTTAGCCCTCCGAGTAAGTGGTTTGGAGTCATTTCAGATGCCTTGATGGATTTATGGCTTGATTCTAGCTTCCTCCCACTATTTTTCTCCTGTTTTCACCTCTTTCCAGCTTGTTTCTAGCATTCTGACCTGAAACCCTAAGATTCTTGACCTTAGGGTCAAGGTTGAGCTTCTGGGTCAAGGTCGACCTCAACTTTGACTTGGGTCAAATTTAAAATTGACCTTGACCTAGGTCAGAGTTGACCTCAACCTTGACCCTTGGTCCAGATTTTAAAATCTAGAAGTTTTTGGATGTCGGGTTTTCAGAAAGTTTTATTTATCACATCCGGGTTGACAGTTTCAAATTTTGAAATGGTAAACTCTTAAATTATATTTAATCTAGGTCTATTTCTAGGGGTTAAGGTTTAAATGGGAATTTAATTCTCTTATGTTGGCCTCTCTAGAAGTTTGTGCCCTAGACTTGTATAAAAGGAAGCCTTCTTCTCTCATTTCATCCATCTCACATCCACTTTTCATCAAGCATTCTCAAGGAGATATCCATCAATCAAGTGTGCAATCAAGAAAGATCAAGAAAGAATTCAAGTTATCATCCACATTCAAGAATTCAAGTTCTCCATTGAAGATCAAGGATCCAAGCGTTCAAGCCTTTGAAGAGATTTGGTTCAAGCATTCAAGATTCATCATTCAAAACCCTAGATCTATCCATCATGATGGTGTGATCTTCCTTCAAGATCCTTTGTTAATCTTCGAGATCAATTCATTCTCCCTTCAAGGTGGATTCCAAGCATACAATCATTGAGGTTTTGATTTACATTTATTATTTTTAGTGTTGAGTCCAAGCTTTCATATCAACAGACTTGTTTACATCTCGAATACAATTGCATATTTATTGAATATCATAGCTTCGTTGTTAGATCTACTTATAGTACTTGCTAGCATTATCTATTTCATTTCTATTTTAAAGGTTGATTCCAAACTGGGGTTTGAGCAAGGAAAACTCCTTATCCAAACAACAAAAAATCTTTTTCTCATAGGTACAAGTGTGAGATAGTGAATTGCAATTTAGATCTGAGTACCCTTTTCAATGAACTTCTGGGATTTGTGAATAGAATTTTTGTCAATAAAGTGCAGGTCAAGGTCAACCTTTAGGGGTAAGATTGTGCCTCGGGGTAAGATCTTACCCCTGTCTTGGGTCAAGTTTGACCTTGCTCAGAAAGATAAAATATTTCTGGGTTTTCTCTGTCTCTATGTTTCGAGGGTAGATTCGATTGCAGAAAATCCCAAAACTGAACACAAACACCAAAAAATAGCATTTTCCAGATCTTTCATATTTCAACATTAGTATTTGTCTTCAATTTAATCAAAATTTCAATACATACTTCCAATAATGAAATATAAGGTTTTCTCCTTTCTTCATATTTTCCAACGATTGATTCATTTGTGCATTAGTCACTTACTTTTGGTTAATCAATTTGGATCAATCCTTTGGGAATTTGGATTAAGAGGTAGATCTTACATTCTCCCACAAATATATCCAATACATTTTGGTGCTTCCAATCCCATACCTAACATTTTGGTGAATCCACAATAGACAAATCTTTCTTTTTGGTGTTAGATGCTTTTCTTAAAATTAGCCTTTGCATTTGATCAAAATTCACAATAATAAAAATCTATATATTTTACAAAATACAATAATAGTTTCTTCAATTTCAATATGAAGATCTTTAAGATGATTTGGTGTGTGGTTATTTTTCTTATTATTCTCCTCCTAGCATCTCTTTATCATACTTATGATGTGTATGAGAGTATCATCCATTTCATTGAGTTTGCGACTCTTCATGTTTCACTTGTTTATGCTATTTTAAGATTGACTGATACTAGTTTTCCCAATTTAAAAAATTTCATTAAAGATTTATGTGGCGGACTTATCAATTTTTTGGATTATGTGAAGAATTTGGTAGATGATACACCATCTCGTAATCTTCCTAATCCTACTCCTCTCATTCCTAATCTAGCTCCTAATCTTCCTAATCCTAATCCTATCCTTCCTAATTCGATTCCTAACATTCCTAACATGCCTAATTCTCCATCTGCTAATCCTATTTCTTCCCATACTTATGATGGGATTCAAACTATAGTTCATGATGCAGATGTGCAAGAGTTCTTTGATTTACCTTCTCCTCTAATTCATGATGATATTAAAGGAAAGGGTAAAGAAACTTCCTCTAAACCAATCATTCTGCCTTACATGATGTTTTCTCATGATCATGACAAACAATCACCTCTTGCAGAAGCTTTACAATATATGTATACTACAAGATATAATATGATGGCTACACAAGGTTATAAAGGATTAGGGATTGGTGTTAATGAACATGGTTTTAAATATACGGCTCATATACCCCCTAAATAGGATATGCATGGTATTGGTTGTTCACAAGCTCAATTTAAGGTGGTTGATTTTGATTTTCCTCCTTCTCTTCATCTTCTTCTTCCAACACCTACCTTAGATTACCCTGATACTCCTTAAGATGTGGCTAGGAAGGTGTATGTTCAGCTAATGAATTCCAAGAAAGAAATCTTTAAACCTATGCCAAAAGATTTTCTTTCCAAGTACAAATGTCCTTTTCATTATAGTAATACACATTTACTTGTTGATTGTGTGCATTTTAAATTGTATGTTAGTAAAAGAGCTGCTTTAGAAATTATATCCTACTCTCATGTGGTCTTACAATTCCTTCATAATTTTGATAAGGGGCATCCCCTTCACTCTTCTATAAAATAAATCTCTTCTTCTCTTGTCTCTTGATTGGGGGGCAAGATGTATTTTCATGCAGTCTTCTAGGATCCATTATGCTCTTAGCATATATTTTGTTTTGAGCATATTTGGTATTCTTTTTATCTTCTATTCCTATAGTTTGGCATTTTGATCATAATCATCCATAGCTCATCTTCTAATATTCAAGATATCTTTTCTGAAGGCATTTTTTTTGCAAAGGTATCCTGTGCTTTCATCCCTGGGGGGCAAGGTTCTTCCATCTTTCTCTTTGTCTAGGGATCTACTTTCCTTAGCTTAGTGGCACTTGTTTATTCTGTCACAATATTTCATTATATTGGCTGAGGTTTTGGCTATGGATATCCTTTTATGAGAGAGGTTGTTTTCCTAGGTCATAACCTCTTCTTTATTATGCAAATTATGTTCGTTATAAACTTTTGCCCTTTCTTTAGGGTAATTAAGCAATAATAATTATTTTACAATGTCAAATTTTCAAAATAGCATTAAAGTATAAATAAATTCTAGAACTATGCTATTTGAAAAATTTATTTATAATCATGATAATTATTCAAATATTTTATCCTAAATATTCCTCATATTTATGTAAGTGTATGGTAAATATTAGGGTTTATAATAATCCAGGATATAGGTTCATAAAATATTTGGATATTAAAATACTTCCCTGTTGAATTTGCGTCTACACTTTTGGGTGTCAACACATGGGACAATAGGAAACATGTCTACCATGTCAACTATGTGAGTGCAATAAAGTTAGTAATGTTATTTATTTTTTATCATTTATTTGGGATAATTGCTATTGCATCTTGTTTTATCCATGTTTTTTTTATAAATCCGTTGTTGCTTAGTTTTTAAGCTAACTAAGTGGGTGGTCCCACAATAGTGTGTCCCACTTTTTGGCCAACTTTGACATGGAGATCAACATTATAAGAAAAAAATTCACTTTTGAACACCTGTTGCCTCAAAACTATTAGGAATTTGAAGATGATGTAATCTAGAGTCTTTTAAAAATTTCTTTCTAGTTTCTAAATATATTTTTAAAAAAAGTAAAATTCATTTAAATTCATTTTTCCTTCTCCTTTGAAAAGTGGTTTGTGTGAAAAAACAATGTTTTTAAAGAGTTACTGTTACTTGGATCAACATAACTTTTTTTTAAAATATGATAACGATGTAATTCTTTTGAGATTATATTTGCAACTTCAATATCTAAAGGATGCAATTGGTTTCATTCATTTTGGGTCAATATTTCATAGTTTATTAAGTTCTAAAGTGACAGTAACTGTAATTTAGACATAAGGTCACTTGGATCGCTCTAACATGATCTGTGTATATCGAAATTCATTTTTTATTTATTTTTATAGAAAGGTAACACAAATACTCTTTTCCTAAATATTTTTCATTTTTTTTTTGTAATTTACTATTTTTCCCGAAGTCTTGAAGAGACAGGTTGTTGAATGACGAAACAACCTATTTTTAGTTAAAGTAATATTTAAAAGTGATAATGAACTGAATATGTATTAAAATTATATTCATTGAAAAAATTGTTCCAAATAGCATCATTTGACATTGTATGTTTGAAAAAACCATCTTGTTTGGTCCTTGTCCTAGGCCTTGAAAGGCCATTTTTTTTAGTTCACTTTTTTTCTGAAGGAAAAAATTTAATTTAGGTGTCTTCAAGAGAAGACACCTGAGGGTCTTCGCGTGAAGACCCCAATGTGAAAAGTCCGATGGAGAAACACCCCGCCAAAATTTCTTCCAGCCTACTTCGAGCGAAGTAGGTCAGCTAGTTATGAATTTGTTTTGTAAAAATATTTAAAATGGTATAAAACTAAGACATTTTCTTTCTATTTTCTACCGAATTGCAATAAATAAATTCACTTTTTCTATTATTGATCAATTTTTACAAAGACATTTTTTTGGAGGAGGATTGCTATTTCTATTTTTTTCAAAGGCATAATTTTGGATAGGAGAAATATTATATCAAATTATTTTTTGAAGAAGAGAATTTTTATTGGTGATCTTGTGGAAGATATTTTTTGGAGAGAAAAAATGGGGAACAAGAATGGAATACAAAGTAAATATGCTAGAAAAAGGTGACCTGGTACTGGACAAAGAAATCGTGAAGTTGCATTGACATATTATCATAAAACTAAAGAAGGTGAAGGACAAGCTGAAGTAGGAGGGTTAAGTCAAGTTGAAGAATTGCACATTAAAGAAGGGTTGGGATCACTCCCTACGGAAGCTCAAGAAATTGATGTTGAAGAAGGTTCAAGATCACGTGCTCCTACTGGTATGGATGAACTTTTAAATTTAGCTCAAACTGTAAAGAGAAATATTAATTATAGAATCTTAGATCATTTACTTACAATGGATATGGAGAATTTGAGATCACTTGCTAATGTTCAACCCTTAAGTATTTTTAAGAAGAGATCAATGAATATGATAGCAAGAGGAATATTGGCTAAATTTGATAATTTTGAAACACTTGAACAAGCCCAAATGCTTTTAGTTGTACTTATAAAAAAATTTTGGAAGGGCATTAAAATTATTAGGTATAGACATAACATCAAAGAAGAGAAAAGTTGTTGACATGCAAACTGATATGATTGAAAATATTAGGAAAGGTTTGAACTGGGTAGGGAAGTGATCTTGAACTAAAACTAAGACCATTATAAGAAAATTTATGTTGACATCCATTGTAGGTAACACTATGCTCCGAAAAAGACAGATATCTTCAGTTTCATCTCGGTTTGGTTTTAATAGGAAAACAATATCATGATATGTTAATAGGAGAATACTTTTGGATGATAGCACCTTGGAAGGCAATTGGGAAATCATGTGTAGAGCTCCTCTTTCTGATAGGATTGATGGAGGAATCAAGAATTTGGTCACATTATTTTGGAATGATAATACACGTCCTTCATCAAATAGTAGAGATGTTATTAGACATAGAATTTTAGCTAATCAATATGAATATCATACGAAATATTGGTTGGACACAACACAACATGAAATGTATGTGTCATTTTGTAGTTCAAGTCCTAATATAAAAATTGGGAAAACATTGTTTGAAAGATTGAAGCCATATTATATAAGGACAAACAAAGTGTTTGAAACTTGTTGTTGTTGTTATTATATTGAATTTGATCTCCACTATTAGGTTTTTTGAAAGTTTGTAGAAGACACTTATGGTTTTGAAAATACTCCTCCTACTAGACGAATTGAGTTCATCTCATCCATTTTATGTGAAAAAAGAGATGATGTAGCTGGACAAATAAATTGCATAAAAAGAATATGTCAAACATGTGTTGATTTGTCTCTTTTTCCTTTGAAAATTGAAAGTATTGATGTAACAAAAATGGTAAATTGCAAGAGTTACAAATATGTAAAGAATGAAATAAAATTTGGGAAAGAATCTAAAAGGTTAGAATATGTTGAAGATGAGATAAATGTTAGAGTATTTATGGACAAATTTAAAAAATTGGTTCAACCCTACATTCATCATGCTTTTTTTGTAAAGTGGCAAACACAACAATTCCAAACACTAAGAGACAATTTCCCACTTGGAACTATTGTATCAGTTGTTGATTTTGCAAAAAATTATTCCTTTGTTCATCAAAAGGCAATTCAATCGGAATACTATTTTTTAGAGAAAATTACTATTATGGTAAATGTGTGTTATCAACATGAGCAATTAGATTTGGATGGTATTCATAGCACATTTGAAGCACGGGTCATCAAGAAGGAATATCATTTTTTATATAAGTGATGATAGAGATCATGAAATTCATTATGTAGAACACCGCTTCAAGATATTTTTTGCAAATTTGAAAGAAAGTGGTATAAAAATTGATAAACATTATGTTTGGTCAGATGGATGTTCTGTACAATTCAAATCATCAAGACCATTTTATGCACTATGTAGATATCATCGTAATGAAAACATACCACATGTTTGAAGTTTCTTTGAGAGTGGACATGGAAAAGATGAACATGATGGTGCTAGAGCTTGCATCAAACGTGCTATACAAAAGTATCAAATGAATTATAAGGGAGTTCATATAAAAAATGCACATGATGTTGTTGAATGGTGAAAGACACATTTCACACCAAATGAGAATGACATGTCATTAGGATTGACTCAAGTGGTGCCACATAGAAAATTTTGGGAGATAAAAGGTATCCACACATTTTTAAATTATTCAAGTGTCTAAATTTTTATGTATTCTTTATTCAAATTATATTTATAGAATGTATTATATATGCATTTGTTCAAGTGTGGATAGAAAAATTATGCATGGTTGCAATAGGATAGAAAAGACACGATCTTTGCATTCAGTTATGAGTATGAATTGTTGCAATTGGATGTTGGACACTAGGGACTACTCATGCTTTTGTTTTCACTACATTGCTGACAATTATGAGGAATGCATCAATCAAGACCGTGGATATGTAGGTGCATGGAATCTAGTGCCATGAGTTGTAATTGATACATTTGATAGGGATGAAGATGAAAACTTTGATGATGTCCCTTTGATTTCTACCGATTACGATCATATCTCGAGATTGGTCAAAATTGGTAAGTATATATATTTCATATTATATGGTCCATTGAGCTGCATGTATAGATAGATAGATATATAGATCTATAGATCTATAGATTGAACTAATTAAATTTTAAGATCTCAAACATGTATATATAAATTTACTGTGTAGGAGATGTCTTTGCAGTGATTGTTGAGCGTGGAAATGTAGAAGGAGTTGGTTATTATTTACTGTGTTGTACTATAGAGAGGATGAAGTTACTTGAACTTGAAGAAAGTGATGGAATGTTGTTCCCCATACATTTGTACATGCTTTACATCAATATATTGAACTCAATTTATAAATTTTAAATTTCAACCTTTTAACAAATTTCAAATTTAGTTTGTTTAAATTTATATTGTCAAAATTTGTGACCTATAGGTTAAGTTGTTTTAGAGGGAACATATTTCAAACAAATCAAAGTAATTCAACATGGTATTCACTTTGTTGATTACCGATCAGACAATAAGGTGTTTTAATATCTTCACCTAGTAGTTGCCACCTCCATTTCTCTCCATATAGTTAAATATTAATGTGGGCGTTGTAAGTGGAGACTAGATAGTGAGGATCATAAGAGAATATTACATATTCTCCACGAAAGGTCTAAACCACTTGAGTTGGTCTAAAAAGTATAATATGTATACCTATTTCATGTGTTAGGACCTACTTGATATCTTTGGATTAAATTGACTATACTTTGTTTATATATATTTAAACATATGATGGACTATAATTTATTGATATATGATGGACCTATTTGATGGTTCAATAGTTTTAATATATAGAATTTTATGCATGCTTTTATATATATATATATATATATATATATATATATATATATATATATATATATATGTGATCTATAAAAATCTTTGAATAATCAAAGTATACATATAAAACCATACATGTATACAAGCATATATATATATATATATATATATATATATATATATATATATATGTATGTATGTATGTATGTATGTATGTATGTATATATGTATGTATGTATATACATATATGTATATATGTATATATATACATATATATATGTATACATATATATATATATGTATACATATATATATGTATGTATATATATATATACATACATACATATATGTATGTATATATATATACATACATACATATATGTATGTATATATATATATACATATGTATGTATGTATGTATATATACATATACATACATACATACATACATATATATATATATATATATATATATATATATATATATATATATATATATATGCTTGTATACATGTATGGTTTTATATGTATACTTTGATTATTCAATGATTTTTATAGATCACATATTAGTTAAAGATTTTATGTATGCTTTGATTATTCAATGCTTTTTATGATACTTATTGTGCATTAGTTACATGTATTAACTAGTTATTTTTTATGATATTAATTCTACATCCCCTTAAGACCCCCCCTTAAGATTTCTTATTAGTTAGAATAGTTATTGTCCATTAGTTACATGTATTAACTAGTTATTTTTTATGATATTAATTCTAGATCCCCTTAAGACCTCCCCTTAAGATTGCTTATTAGTTAAAGATCCCCATAAGACATTAGTTTGAACATTAAAAAATATGAAATTAGTTAGATTACTTATGACATGTGTTAGTTCTAGAATGAGTTAGAATAGTTATTGTCCATTAGTTACATGTAGGGTAAGTCAACTCTTATTTTCCTATTGGAGGATATGTGTGCACATGGATTGCTCCTCTTTCAAGTTCCACCGCTGATTAAGTCTTTTTGCCTCTTAATCTCCATGGTCCATTTCACCTCATTTCTTATAAAAGGAGAGCTCTTTCCTTCATTTTTCATATCTACTTATTTTATGCTAATGTTATGCTACAAGTTTTAGGTGCATTTGGAGTTTGAAGACATTGAAGACTTGTTGCATTTCATTGTAGTTGCATATTTGCTTTCTTAGTTGCATAATAATGACATTCTTAGTGTAGATTTTTTTTTATGCAATAGATTTAACTCATCTAGCTTAATAGGAAGGGTTGTAACACATTGCCATTTCCATTTCATAGCTTAGTTTGTACTTCCACTTTCATAGCATAGCTTGCACATTTGCATCTTCATTTTAGTTGCATTGCATTGCATTTCATATTGGATTCTTGGAGATATTGGCATTGTTGCCCTTGTCTTCATTGTGAATCTCTCATTGTGTGGTTGACTAGCAAAGTCACAAGCTTGTAGCTCTAGCTGAGAGCAAACACCTCATAGTCCCTTGCAACTCCATGCATAGAGAGCTATGAGCCACTTTGTGAGGCCTCATTTTTGAGCAACCTTGCATGAAATAATTCATAGAAGTGCACATTTTAGTGTGTACATTTCTGGCGCCCACTGTGGGGCTGAGTAGATTAGCTTTGTCCCTTTAATTCTGCATTTTTCATCAATATTTTCATCAATTTTTGGTTTGATTTTCAGTCTCTGGTTTTCTATCTCAGAGTATCACGCGATACTTCTCAGAAATATCGCACGATATACCTTTGTATAGCGGTGCGACACTTCGCGCGAAAGAAGAATCACCCGCTAGTACTGAGGTTTATCACCTGTTATCGGGTGAAGTATCACCCGCCCATAGTGAGAAATATTGCGCGACTGAGAAATATCGCGCGACTGAGAAGTATCACCCGACTATAGGAAACTGTATCGCGCGATACTGGTGAAGTCTGAGAAATATCGCCTGGTCTGGCAGAGACTTGCGTTTTCAGTTTTCTTGTCTGAATTTGATTATTTTAGCTTGCTATTTTGTTTTGCTGTGTTTAGATAGGTCTAACCCGCATCTTTTAGCTTAAATCTAGCAGTTTGTTGCATGTTTACATTTGGATTTTGATTTTGCTAACTTTGTGGGTCTAACAAGTTGTGTTTGTAGGTGCTCTCATTTGCTTGAAAATTGCTAAAAATGCATGTCAAAGAGGGCTACTAACAGTTTTTGCAGGGCTGCCCAAGCATAAAAACAAAAAAAAAATTAATTATTTCTTGCTTGTTTTATTTACTTTCCTTTCAAGTGTGGCATTCACTAATTGTATTAGGCATCTTAATACCTTGTGAAAGGGATCTTGAGGTGGTAGGAGAAGTATGCTCTTCACCTTTAGGTGAATCATAAAATCTTGACCCATCTTAAGGTTTTGGAAGCAAGGGAGTAATTGAATCTCTTTGCTTGGAGTGTTTGGGAGAGATTTTTGAGATAGGGGAGTATGCTCTTCACCCTTATGGTGAATCAAAAATTTTGAACCTCAAGATTTGATCCATTTTTTGTTTAGTTTAGAAATCTTTTAGCGGGCCTGCTCTTGAGAAATCAAGAGGAACGACTCAAGTGGGGACAACCTTGTCATCATTTTCTTTGGTGGCAAGTGATTCCAACTCACTATAATCTCAAGGCTATCAAGGACACCAAAAACCTTGATAGACATAACACTTGTCTTTGTTTGATGTGAGTAGCTCATGGGATTGCGACCATGGGGAAAACATTGAACAAGAATGCTTAAGGTACTCTTGAGGCCGCAAGGTCCTAGTCCTTTATGAGGAGCAAGAGGGGTGTTGTGAATGGAAATCCTTATTAAGAACCATTAGATAGAAGCCACCTTCTTTTAGCTGCTTATCTTCTTAGTGCAAGGATTGATCCAAGTGGTTTACCCGGATCACCTTAAAATACTCACCATATGTGTCCCTTTGGTTGTGTCATTTGACATTTCCATGACAAAGCCAACATCTCTTGTGGGTAACCACTTGGTGTGAGGCGAGGGGGCATCAAGTTGTGGGCTAAGTTGGTAAGTATTGAGCCTTGACTTTCTAGGATATATTTGCTTGAAGTGTCTTCGATTATGTGATACCAGTGCAAATGTTCTTACATACAAACAATCGGTAGCATTTATAAGGTGTTGTTTCAATTCTGATATCACAAGTGTTTATCTTGGCAAGGTTGCTTTTGTCCTTGTTTCAAGTGTTTGAGACCATGTTTTGATCCCTTACTATTTGTAAACCTGCCGAAATTCTCTTGATATTGTGACTGAAATTGAAAACATCAATCCTCAGACTGGAAATTTTGACCAAACAGACCCAAAAATGCAAATTTCACACAATTCTGGTCAAGAGTTAAACAATTCTGCAACAGTATCACACCCTATAAAGCGAAGTATCGCGCGATACTTCGCGCTCGCTAGAAATATCACCCGCTTTGAAGAGAAATATCGCGCGATAGTTTTCCCCTGACGGACTATCGCTCGACCTACCTGGAGTATATCGCCCGCCAGTATTAAGAAGTATCGCCTGGCTTCGGGTGAAGTATCGCGCGGTTATAGGTTTATCGCCCCAGTAGCCTGGAGTATATCACCTGGTTTATTTCTGTCGTGTTCAAATTTTGGTCAGTTTCAGTTGCTGTTAATCAGGCTAGGTCTTAAAGCAGGCTTCTCACCCTAACGTTTGAGATCTATCTTGACTCCAAATTTCTAATTTTTAGTCCTCCGGGATAGCATCATTTGATTTATGAAATTACTTTAGAAAAATTGCCAAGTTAGAAGGCCATTCTTGGTGCCAAAGTTCATCTTTAAAATTGTTAGCTGCATTCTGGGAAAATTTTAGTACTCTTATTGTCCAAATCGCTTTCATTTTCATCTCAATTTCAATTATCTTTTGGCCTAGTCCAACCTCCTGATTCAAAAGTGCAAGGGTAGTCACCCTTTGATTTGAAGCACCTCTTTGACAGTGTTGGTAAAGCCCTTTTTTTTCTTTTCATTTCTCTTTGGACAATAGAGGACTTCGATTATCCTATTTTGGTGTTGACACTTTGAAAGGTCACCTTATCATTGAGAGTATCTCTCTTTCATGTCAGTTACGACAAGGTACCAAGTTAATCAAGGGAAGTGACCCCCTGTTGCCTTTAGTTAGTTACCACCCGTCAAGACTCGTCGACAACCTAAGGGAAAAGGACCCCTTTTTGACCAATCTTCTAAGAGTGAATCTGAGGTTTGTTTTAATCCGGGAGCTAATCCTAGTGAAGTGAGCACCTCTTTTGTACCACTTTCATCAAGTATGGACATGAGTTACACTTTCACCCGACAACAAAGAGAAGCCATGAATCAAACTCTTGAGGATATCTTCCAACGACACAGAAGAGAGTATGGTGGTTCTTCTCATGCTAGTCCACTCGGGTCACCTCCCAACAACGTGAGGTATTTTGATGCTCATCAATGAGCCGAAAGACATCATAAGCAAGCTCACTCAGATTCAGGGTCACAACACGAAGACCAGAACAACGAATCTAGTGATCACCACATCAACGCAGCTAATGCAATGAGGCATTCGAGACAAACCTCCCCACTTAAAGACACCTCTCAATATGCAAATACACGATTGAGAAGCATTGAGAGAGAGAAGCAAGCCTACTTAGATGAACAGGCTGCTAAAAAGGAAAAATTCAGACAACTAGAGGAAGAGGAACGTGCATTGTTGGATATACAGAAAAGAGTCACCCAAGAAGAAGAAGATAGACTCTATGCACAACAACTCCAAAGATGATTTAACAGGAGGGGAGCCAATAGTGGAACCAACTTGCCCCCATCTACCCCTTCCCCTAGCCCTCGAAGAAGATCAAAGACACCCTCACGATCCCCAAGTCCTAGAGGAAGAAGGACTTCAAGATATGACCATCATAGGAGACAGTCATCTCATAGACATTCAAAGCAACCCTCCCAACGAGCACATCATGGCTCACAACATGGAGGTAGTTATGCTAAATTTGATCATATGGACTTCATGACTATGCAACAAGAACCGTCCTTTCAAGCATATGTGGAGCAATATGTGGAACAAAACAAAGACCAATCCTTGGAAAGTCTTATCAACAAAGGTGCTAAAGTTCCATATAATTTTGATGTTCACCAAAAGATCAAGAAACAGAATCCTTCAACTGATGAGGTGATCTTACAAATGCAAAAGGACATAGACAGGATGAAGGCTCCCTAGAGCACATTTCATTTGGACTCCATATGTCCTAACCCCATTGACAAAAGTGTGGTGATGGTAGAATTTCCTAAGAAAGTTGAATTCCCAACATATGACAAATATGATGACACTGGTGACCCTCATGACCATGTTCGACAGTTCTACATAATGAGCTTTTCCTTTCACCATGAAGACTCCTACTTGCTGAGATTATTCCCAAGGAGTTTAAAAGGTCAAGCCATGGAGTGGTTCACCAACCTTTCCCCTCCAGTAAAGACATTTAAAGAACTTGTCCAAAGATTTGTTCAGCATTTTGCTTACAACTTATCGAGGTCAGTCACAATGCTTGATTTGTGTAAACTTAAACAAAATCAAGGGGAATCTTTTGTCACATTTTTACAATGATGGAGGCGATTGTGTTCGAAATACCCAAGGACAATCCCTGAAGAGGAGAGAATTGATATCATTGTGAGCAATCTAATACCAGAACTCAGATATGAAGTCAAAAAAATCCCATTTAATTCCTTTGATACTATGGTAGAGGTGGCATGTCGCATTGAGGATGTTCTAAAAGAACAAGAAATTTTGGCTAAACCAACAAATAACAACAATAGCCAAAATAAAAATACTAATGGTAACAAGGACAAAAAGAACTCCTATTGGAACAAAAACAAGCAAGTGGTCAACGACAGAGTTGTTGACTCATCTCAGGTCAAAAATGAAGGAGTTCTTAACCTCTCTCATGCAGTTCAAGCTATGAAGTTGCAAACATCTTCAACACAACAAGACAAACCTAAGTATCAAAAGAGATCTAAAATGAAGAAAAGACAATTTACCAAATTGGGAGAATCTTATGCAGATGTTTTTAAGACATTAGTTGCTCATAATTTGGCACACCCATAGGATCCTACAAAACATCGCATACCGGATCCTTTACCTCATTGGTGGGATGCTAAGGCTTTTTGCATTTTCCATAATGGGATTGGACACGACATAGAAAATTATTTTAAACTCAAGCATCTTGTCCAAGACCTTATTGAGAAAGGACAATTACAAGTGGATGGGTTAACCACTAATGTGGATCATAAAGCCTTTAAAGAGCCCTTGCCTAAATATGAGAAAGGAGAGAATTCTAACAATAAGAATGGCAAGGCGACTATCAACTACACCTACACAAATGCAGAGAATGTCATTAACATGCTTGAAGTTGTGGATAATAGTGTCAATATGATGAGAGGGAAAGATTCCTATGGACATAATGTGGACTCAACTCCTATGATTGATGAAAGACCCGATGTGGTGATAAGAGGCCCTCACTCACAAAGAACGCCCCAGTCCCTCAATGTTGTCACTAGGGGCCAAGCCCAAGCGCCCATTATCATTAGAGGTCCTAGCACTAGCAAGTCTAAACAGCCCGTGTCCAAAGGTGCTCCTCCCAAATTTGCCGTTGATCCTGATTCCAATTATAATCTTATTGACCAGCTACAACGTACACCCGCGTAGATATACATTTTTGAGCTTTTAGAATTATCTCCTAAGCACAAGCGCATCCTCGAGGATGCTTTGCAAGCAGCCAATGTCCCTAACAACTTAGATATTGACCAATTCCAAAACATGGTCAACCATTTGGCTAGCCCTCATTACCTCACCTTCTCCGAAGAAGATGAAAAATCCATCAGTCACCCACCTAACTTGGCCTTACACATCGAAGTCATGATTCACAAAACCCATGTTAGGCGTGTACTGATAGATGGGGGTGCGGGGCTCAATATTTGTACCCTGAGTTTGTTGCTAGCCCTAGGATATTCCGAGAACGTCATTGACACAAAGAAAAGAATCACAATCAAAGCATATGATGAAGTAGAAAGAAGTTCTAAGGGATTGGCTGTTTTACCTATTCGCATTGGTCCAGTAGAGAAAGATATCTTATTTCAAATTATTGATGTTGGACCTCTAGCCTACAACATTTTTCTAGGTAGGCCATGGATACACGAAATGCAAGCAGTCCCATCAACATATCACCAGTGTGTAAAATTTCCCCATAACGGTGTAGAAATTTGCATCCCTGGAGATAGTGCTTTATCAGTTAATAACATTTTTGCGGGATCACATGTACTTTTGAATAGGGAAGCTGACAGTCCTAGTAGTTCACTTGAACAATGCAAGCAAAAGTTCAAGACCATAGATCTTGGGATGAGAGATTATAGGATTGATTCTTTTACAAACATGCCAATCTCTCCTAGGTCTTATGGGAGACCATCACCAAGTACAAAACCTTCGTCATCGGCAATGACATTATTTGGGAAATTCGTTGAGTCTTCGGTCCCCATTCAAGAAGAGAAAGAGGAAGTTGCTGTAAGGGACTGGATCTATCACGAGGAGAAATACACACAACGAGAATTTTGCTCCTCCACTTGAAGCTTATGGGAAAGGGTACACAATGGTTAAGAATATGGGTTATCCAGGATATGGTCCCCTTAATCATAGGCTGGATGCTAAAGCTGAGCCTCTTGATCATGCTCTCTTCAGACGAAAGAACAAGTCCACGATTGGCTTAGGTTTTGAGAATAAGAAGAAGAAAGGTGTCCCTGTCCCAGCTGCGACGGACAGTGACAGTGATGTAGATTATACCCCTGATCTTTCCAATCAAAAAGATGTGTCTGATGATTGGGTGCCCTCAACAAATCTCCTTTGGGGAGATTCCACAGATTTGATGCTTGATAGTCCTACTATCCCAGCTGCGATGGATAGTGACTATGTGACTGCTAGATCGACAAAGGAAAGTGTTACTATCCTAGCTGCAACAGATAGTACCAATACTAGCACTAGAGAGGGGGAAACCCTTCCTAACCTTGAGGCTTCTACATCACGAGGCCTAAATGATGACTCAGAGATAGACTCCCATGAATATGAATGGGATTCACTTTTAGATGCAACAATTGATCTAGACGTGGATATTATCCATGCCTATAGTACCCAACCCGATGCGACTAACGATCCTAGTGTCGGACTAGAGGATTGCCCTCCTCAAATCACCTTAGTGGACGACTCTTCATTTGATAGGATGAGTCCTAATTCGGGTATCTTAGGAGAAGACTTGATGAACTCTGATTATATGGTCACTAGAGATGACACCTTTCGCATAAACAACATCAAACCCACCATTGACTTACCCCTTGTTCACTTTGACCTAATTGACTGGTCTCAGCGCCATCAAGAGCCCACATTCCTCACCTTCCACAATGATTATGAAATTTCTTGCTATTTGAATGCTCTTGAACCCGTGGCTTCTTCCACCAGTGAATCAACAACCAGCATGACAGAGCCTGATATTAAGTACCTCAGTCTCAAAATAAAAGAGAAAAAGAAAAATAGGTCTGATGGCGAAAACCACTTTGTGGCGGTGTCAAAACCAAAAATAGTAAAAAGAAATGACGCATCCGAAGGTGAAAACCTCTTTGAGGCACCTAAGGATGGGGTACTTAATAACTTGCCGAGTTATTTCCAGGATAGATCATCAATATTGATTGAACCAACAAAGCCAGTCAATTTAAACACAGAATAAAATCCTCAGATAGTCCATTTTGCTTAGTCTTTATCAGAGGAAGAGACCAAGGCATATGTACAATTTTTACAGAAAAAGAAAATTAATTTTGCATGGACCTACTCAGACATGCCAGGGCTTGACACGAATCTCATAATGCATCACTTATCCATAGCTCCAGGAGTTAAGCCAGTAAAATAGAGATTAAGAAAAATGCATCCACATGTAGCTCTACTTGTCAAAGGGGAATTAGAAAAAATTTTGAGAGCTGGATTTATTAGAGCCATCGACTATGTAGAATGGATCTCAAACATAGTACCTATCTCCAAACATGATGGGTCCATTCGTGTCTGCACAGATTTTAGAGATTTAAACAAAGCATGCCCAAAGGATGATTTTCCACTTCCAAACATTGACATGATAGTGGACATGATGGCGGGCTATGACATATATTCTCTAATGGATGGTTTCTCGAGGTATAATCAAATCAAAATAGCTCCTGAAGACCAAGAGAAAAAAACATTCACATGTGCATGGGGAACCTATTGCTGGAACGTCATGCCATTCGCGTTAAAGAATGCAGGAGCAACCTACCAAAGAGCTATGATGACTATCTTTCATGATATGATGCACAAAAATATGGAAGATTATGTGGATGATACCCTGGCAAAATCAAGAACAAGGGACACACACCTCAATGATCTGGAAGTAATTCTAGATCGTATGGAACAATTTCAACTAAGATTGAATCCAAAGAAGTGCGCATTTGGCGTCACCTCAGGTAAACTTTTAGGATTCATAATATCAGTAAAAGGTATCGAGGTTGACCCCAAAAAGGTCCAAGAAATCCTAGATATGCCACCTCCTCAGAATATCAGCCAAATGAGAAGTCTTCAGGGATGTCTTCAATCAATTAGGAGGTTTATTTCTCAGCTTGCAGATAGAGCGCAACCCTTCAACAAGACATTGCATAAGGGTGCTTCTTGTGTTTGGAACGAGGATTGTCAAGGGAGCCTAGATCAGATCAAACAGTACTTGGCTAATCCTCCGATTCTAATGCCTCCTATTCCAGGAAAACCATTGATCCTATATATTTCAGCTATAGACACCTCCCTGGGGGCATTATTGGCTCAATCAGATGATACTGGGAAAGAACGGGCCATCTACTATATCAGCTGTACTCTAGTCTCCTATGAGGTCAATTACAATAATATTGAGAAGTCTTGTCTCACGGTGGTGTTTGCTTCCCAAAAGTTGCGCCACTACATGCTTTCTCATACCATACATTTGGTTGCCAAAATTGATCCCCTTAAATACTTGCTTAGTAAGGCTGCCCTGACGGGTAGACTTGCTAAATGGATGATGGTCCTAACTAAATTTGACATAGAGTACGTTGAAAGGAAGGCAATAAAAGGGCAAGCTATTGCCGACCAATTATCTGATTTTCCAATCCAGGATAGTATGCCAGTCCAAGTGGAATTCCCAGATGAACACATCTTGTATACAACTTCTCGCACTTGGACAATGTTCTTTGATGGTTCTTGCATGCAAAACGGATCAGGTGCTGGAGTATTATTTGTTTCTCCACATGGGTGCAACATTTCGAAGTCTTACAAACTATTATTCCCATGTACCGATAATATTGCAGAATATGAAGCTTTAACTAATGGCTTGAGAATGGCTATAGAATGGAACATCACAGAATTACATGTCTTTGGGGATTCCCAGTTAATCATCAACCAAGTCAATGAAGAGTATCAAACCAAGGATGACAAATTGATACCCTATAAAAAGATGGTTGATTCTTTGAGACGCTATTTCACCTTTGTGACGTTTCAACAAATCCCTAGGATAGAGAACAAAGCTGCAGATGCCATGGCCACATTAGCTTCACTTCTTCAGTTGGAGACGCATGAATCCAAATTTGAATTCCTGGTGGAAGAGCTACACCATCCCATCTTTGACTCATCTGAAAGCCATGTCATTTGTGCCATTATCACACATGAGTCTTCCCGATATGGTGCTATCTATTCATATCTTTGTGATGGCATCATCCCTGACACATTCACCCGCTCCGAACACCAAAACCTCATCCGTAACGCCTCTCTCCACACCCTCATCTCTGGTGATTTATATAGGAGGGGTTTAGATGGGACGCTCCTTAGGTGCTTGGAAAAGGAGGAATCCAACCAAGCATTAGCTGACATCCACGAGGGCATTTGTGGTGGACATTCTAATGGTCTTGCCATGGCCCGGAGGTTGCTTAGGGCGGGATATTATTGGCCCACAATGTAGATAGACGCAGTCATTTTTGCTAAGTCATGTGAAAAATGTCAGAAACATGGCAACCTGATTCATGCTCCAGGTAGGGAGCTGATCCCTTTTATTTCTCATTGGCCATTTCAGCGCTGGGCCTTTGATCTGGTTGGGCAGATTCATCCCAACTCATCAGGTGGACACAAGTTCATTATTACTGCCACTGACTACTTCACAAAATGGGTGGAAGCTGTACCACTTTCTGTTGCTTCAGGAAGGACCATTTCTTTGTTCATCTTGAATCATATCATTTGCCGATTTGGAGTGCCTTCTGAGATCATTACTGACAATGGAAGTCAATTTAAGAATAAGCACCTAAAGCACCTATGCAAAAAGTTTAAAATCAAGCAACATTGGTCCTCCATCTATTTTCCACAGGGAAACGGACAGGCAGAAGCTTCTAACAAAACTATTCTTAAGATTCTTCATAGAACAGTGCACAAGAATGGTAGGGATTGGCACTTACAAATCAATCCAGCACTATGGGCTTACAGAACAAGCATTCGCACACCTACAGGAGCCACTCCTTTCTCTCTCACCTATGGCGCTGAAGCAATATTGCCTTTAGAAGTCAAGGTACCATCACTCAGAGTCTCACTCAAAGGTTTGATTACAGATGAGGATTACCGCACCATGAGGCTACAGGAACTAGAACTTCTAGATGAGAAGCGTAAGGCTTCCTTTGATCATATGAGAGTGTAATAGAAGTGTATGTCAAGGGCATTCAACAAGAAGGTTCACCCTAGAGAATTTCAAATAGGTGATCTTGTTTTGCAAGAGAACCCTAAGAACCAACAAAACAGAGAGCAAAAGGGCAAGTTTGAACCTAACTAGCTTGGACCATATGTTATCACAACTGCTTTTGGTACTGGTGCGTATTTACTGTCAGACCCTGATGGAGAATAGCTCCCTGATCCCATCAACATTGTGCACCTCAAGAAGTTCTATCCTTGATGCCCGTTCTATTTGGGGGCATCCTTTGTACATATCTTATTGATCCTGAAAAAATTCTAAAATTTTTGATATATGATGCTGAAAAAATCCTAAAAAACATATAAAGTTCTGAAAAAATACAAAAAAATCAAAATATTCAAAAAATAAAAAAAATAAAAAAGTGCCTTGGTGAAAACCTAGCAATAGGCGCCTTGGTAGCAAAAATACAAAAACAGGAAAAAATGAAAAAATGAAAGAAGATTCCAAGTGGTGAAAACCTGGAAACAGGCGCTACTTGAGGCCTTTGCACCCCTATTTGTTAGCATGCGTCCTCGACACTTAGCCTTTCTCCATCATGCCTTAACCTTGTTGCCTTAGTCTGGAATTGGTCTTTGTCTTTGTTTAGGGGGCATAACTGTTAGCATTGGTCTTTTAGGTGCGTTTGTCTCTTGGGGCATTTTACAACAGGTGTTTTTCAACACCACTCCAAACAGTGTTTTTCAACACTACCCTTGCGTCGAGTGTTTCTTAACACTTATCAGGTGTCTTACCCAACAGTCTCATATGATGTGATATTTCTCACTAAGCAGATATGAGTTTGACTCTATGACCAACACACACGCACTTAAACAATCACCTCGCTTGAGATATGTTGACTTTACTTTTCTTTGTGTGCTGTCTATGAGGATTTCTTTGATGAGTGGTCTCTCCCTGAGAAGTTTTCAATGATGTATAGCTAGAAGACTAAGGGTATGAGAACATGTTTTATTTCTTTATCTGCTTGTGGGTATATTTTGTTGGTCCTACCTGTCATGAGCATTTATGCTGGTCCTACTTGACACTATGGATTGACAAGGTATTATCCTTGACTGTTTCGCAAGTGCATGCTTCTAGTCATCTTGACTTTCTTGTGTCTCGATGCGAGCATAATCTTGCTATATCAAAACTTAGGTGATCTCACTGCACTAGTCATCTTGACCTCCATGTCTTTGATGCCTAGGTGAGATTTCCACATTTCTATCTGATAAAGATCATATTCATATCCACATAGTTACGCTAGTGTACATTGTATGATCTTACGACGCTACCAATAACACTCGATGATGATAATTAGATGATTATAGGCGTTGTGACCTTGCAAGTCAATCACGTTCATAGTAGTTTGCATTTTTAAGTTCATGTTAGTCTAGTGTTGCATTTTGCAGAGAGCTCTCCTTTTCATCCTACATGGACCTGTCAGTCGATTGCGCTCACCTTTTCTTCTTCTTGATCATGTCTTTCACTCCTTGTCTTTTTCATCTCGAACCTGTTCCTATTCATCACAAGGGGTTAATCACATCATCATATCTATATCAAAAATGTCATTTTCAAGAAACATAAGTCTATATCATACACATGAGAATTAAACATACATCTATGAGAGAGAACATACATAAGCACATACATAAGCATTTTGAACAAAATGACAAGACAATATATATAAACTGATACATCCATCACAAGTGAGACAAATACACATGATACATCGAACATCCAGTAATCTCATGATATACAATACAATATGAGATCCCAAAATCTGGATCAAAAGTCTCAAAATATGTCCAAAACACCTAACCCTAAGACTTGCTACCACCCTCGTGAGGAGCTCATGGTGGTGGAGGAGGCATAGCCCTCCTATCGAGCACCACGTCTGATACCCCTACCCGCTGAGAGTATGATGGTGATCTCTCACCCTTTGGGATGGCTTGCAGATATAACCCATGATAATAGGCTGCTCTCGCTGACTCTCATCGGAGCTCCAGTGCCTCGACCTGTGCCATCACCTCACAGCGTGCTATCTCTGCCCTAAGATCAGATATCTACTGATCTCGCTCTGCCCTCAGATCCAGTAGCTGCTGATCTCTGACAGCTATAGTAGTCTGAAGCTGCTGTATCTCTGCCTCCTGAGCCTATATCTGGGCTCTCAGATCCTCTCCCCCCGCAGGCTGCTCCTGCTGTACCTCCGCCTGCCGGTGAGCTGGTCTCGCCTCCTCCTCAGGTGTCGCTGATCGCTGTCCCCGTGACCATTTTCAGCCACCTGATCTTGACCCCTCTCCCCTCTCCATCCTCCTCCCTCCCCCCTCCTACCATCTCCTCCATCCCCTCCCTCTCCTCCTCCCTCTCCTCTGTCCCCTCTGTCTCCTCCATCTCCCCCATCATCTCCTCCATCTCCTCCCGGCACTGGTACCTGTGCATCGGGTACTGTAAACCGAGGGAAGGGCACCCTCCACCACTCTGCTCTGTAGGCTCCATTAGCCCCTGCATCTACCATAGCTGGGAAATACTCCTAGGGCTCACTCCTGATACCTGCTATCTCTGCGACAGCCTGTTGATAATCTAACATGGGTAGCCACCCATGTCCCTCCTCCTCTCTAGCTCTGACATAGGTGGTAGTCTCTGTCGAGACTTGCTATTGCCTCCCGAACTACCGCCATACCCGAGTGATGCAAAATCTCTCTACGATCTCTGCATACCGACTTACCAGTGGCCGACTGCACAGCATGTAGCTCAGCTCATCCGCTGCATCCCCCCAAACCTCAACCTCCCTGTAGGGCCTCCATGTGAATGAGGCTATCTCATCCAAAATCTGCCGATAATAGGTCACATCCCCCAAATGGGCATGTGATATAAACTTGAGGTACCTGTAGATATAGGGGTACCTCCTCTCCCTCGGCTGAACCCTGGGGCGCACCACAACGATGTGCTCCCATGCCCATACCTGTGCCAGGATGGCACCGCATGCCCATGTCTGACCGTCTCTGTAGATGATCTTGTGCAGCTCGTGGTACATCTCTACCAATATGGCAGGACCCCATGCCATCCGTCACGGCCTACCGATCAAGTTCACCAAAAGTCGAGCCCATCCAAGCGGGAAACCCTTCTGACTGCGGTTAGTCATCAGGATCTGTGAAATGATGAAAGCCATTATACATGGCACTGGGTAATCTCTACCAAAATTGTCTATCAGCCTCTCCCAATTGATATGCCTATCCAGAATTGTGACAACCTGGAACATCTCCTGAACCAGGCGGTGCCCCTCCCTGGCATCCTGATCATAGTACACCTGTGCCAACAAATGAATCATGTCAGTTTTCATCATATAGAAATATTATATTTATGATTAGATCTTAAAACATGATTATACTCACTGGCTCGCCATGACATGGCACTCGTAAGATCCTGTAGACGTCCTCCAGAGTGATCGATGCCTCTCTAGTAGGCAGATGGAAGGTGTTGTGCTCACTATGCCATCTCTTGGTAAGATCAGTCAACAACCCATGGTCCGCTCAGATATAGGGGTATCTCAGCAGATACCGGAATCCCATCGCTCTGAGATCGGCATTGCCTGGATCGTCTAGATCCCGGACACACCACAATCCTATCACCTTTGGCGCTCTGATGATGAGTGCCAGAAAAACCTCTTGCAAGCCAAAACCAAGCCAGTTGTTAGCACATATCATGATGGATGTCCAAAAACTCAGTATAAAACATCCTAAAAACGTAACATTGTCTAGACCCATGTCATTTTTGCTCAAAAATGCATTAAAAACCAAACTTTTATGCTGGGTGATATTCTTTTTTTGGAGAAGTATCACGTGATACTTCTCCCTATAGCGGGGTGATAAACCTTATATCGCGCGATACTTCACCCAGTATCGTGCGATCTTTCACCCAGTATTGTGCGATATTGGTGCCTAAGGTCACGCGATACTTTGGGGACCCGCGAAGTATCGCGCGATACTTCTCCCCAAAGCGCGCGATACTTCTAAAGTATCGCGTGATATTTCACCTAACAAAAAATTTTGAAATTTAAAAAATTGAAAAAATGTGCTAAAATCAGCTATTAAATGCAAAAAATGACTAAAAAGCTCGAGTTTTTCGAAAACATACCGGGGCAGGATAGTGTGGTGGCCGGTTGTGCAACCGGGCGCGCTCGAATCGATGCCTGTGGATGGGAACTCCTGCTTGCTGGGCCATTTTCTCTCTCTAAAGCTCTGAAATTCTCAAATTGCTAAAAGACAAATGATTTTTGAAAATGACATTTTGACCCCTTTTATAGTCTTTTGACTTTTTGACCTCATTTTCAAAACACCTCAGAATTGCGCGAAAATTGCACCCCTATCTAATTTCAACGTTCTGGATCCATTTTCAGACTCGAAATCAAAATCTAAGGTCATCTTGATAGTCAAAATCATGTTTCAAAATCTTCCCCCCTTCTGTGCAGTTGGCTGATCTTTTGAGGCCTAATCTTTCAGGACATCGTCATTTCTTCATTTCCATGTCTTCCAACCTTCTAGTCTTTCATTCATATTCATTCCATTCCCTCATTTCTCACATTTGACTACATCTTTTTAGTCAAGCTAGGGCATGTTTTATTGCCTAATGGTTAACCTATTTGACCCTTACATTCAATTGTGATTTCATTCTGATTTGATCAAATCCTTATCAATTCGCTGTTCTCCTCTCTACCTGATTTCGATTTCGATTCCGAGGGGGCAGTACTTATGGGATTCTCATCCCCAATTGCTTGATTTTTCTGATTCAGACATCTTTTGTGAGCTGTCGCTCAAATTTGAGATTCTTATCTCTTACTTTGAATGTGATCCCGAATCGACCTCATGTTCAAAGGCCTTTGTTTATGCTTTGTCTGGATATGATCCTGAATCGACGTCATATCTGAGTTGTTTTGTGATCCCAGATCGATCTCACATTTCAACTTCATTCTTTGACTACATGTGTTTCCAAATCAATCACACATTAGTCAAAGAGGGGTAAATGTATGCACCCAAAAATGGTCGCCTAGACTTTGGGCCCCATTTATTCAATTTATCAACCCTGAATCATTTTGATCAATAATCAATATTTTCAACAATATCAATTTCTTGATCAAATCCTAATTTCGATCATATATTGGATTTTTATCCTATGGGCTAACCATTTATCCTAAGTTTTTATTTACCTAAAAGGAATATTTCCTCCCCTTTTGATTAAATAAAAAGCCCCACTTTCCTCTTATCCTAAGTTGCACAAATAAAGCATTATTCATGTTTTATAAAAAGGAGAAAAGCACTTTTTGTCTCATATGGACATAAAGTCAACTCTTATTTTCCTATTGGAGGATATGTGTGCACATGGATTGCTCCTCTTTCAAGCTCCACCACTGATTAAGTCTTTTTGTCTCTTAATCTCCATGGTCCATTTCACCTCATTTCTTATAAAAGGAGAGCTCTCTCCTCCATTTTGCATATCCACTTGTTTTATGCTAATGTTATGCTGTAGGTTTTAGGTGCATTTGGAGTTTGAAGACATTGAAGACTTGTTGCATTTCATTGTAGTTGCATATTTGCTTTCTTAGTTGCATAATAATGACATTCTTAGTGTAGATTTCCTTTTATGCAATAGATTTAACTCATCTAGCTTAATAGGAAGGGTTGTAACACATTGCCATTTCCATTTCATAGCTTAGTTTGTACTTCCACTTTCATAGCATAGCTTGCACATTTGCATCTTCATTTTAGTTGCATTGCATTGCATTTCATATTGGATTCTTGGAGATATTGGCATTGTTGCCCTTGTCTTCATTGTGAATCTCTCATTGTGTGGTTGACTAGCAAGGTCACAAGCTTGTAGCTCTAGCTGAGAGCAAACACCTCATAGTCCCTTGCAACTCCATGCATAGAGAGCTATGAGCCGCTTTGTGAGGCCTCATTTTTGAGCAACCTTGCATGCAATGGTTCATAGAAGTGCACATTTTAGTGTGTACAGGTAGGTTATTAAGTACCCCATCCTTAGGTGCCTCAAAGAGGTTTTCACATTCAGATACACCCTTTCTTTTTACTTTTTTGGGTTCTAACACCGCCACATAGTGGTTTTTTCCATCAGAACCATTTCTCTTTTTTTTCTTTTCTTTTATTTTGTGACTAAGGTACTTAATATCTGGCTCTATCATACTTGTTGTAGGTTCACTAGTGGAAGAGACTACAGGTTCAAGAGAATTTAGGTAGCAAGCTATTTCATAGTCATTGTGAAAAGTGAGAAGCCGAGGCTCTTGACCATGTTGTGACCAATTAATCAAATGATGGTTGACAAGGGGTAGGTCAATGACTAGTTCAATATTATTGATACGAAAGGCAGTATCCCTAGTGATTGCACAATTAGGATCTGTCAAGTTTCCTTCTAAGACACCCGAATTAGGATTCATCCTACCAAACGAAGCATCATCCACTAAGGCAATTCAAGGAGTCCAATCCTCTAGTCCTACACTAGGTTCATTGGTCACATTGGGTTGAGTACTATAGGTGTGGACAACATCCATGTCTAAATCAACTATTGTATCTGAAAGTGAGTCCCATTCAAAATCATGTGAGTCTATCTCTGAATCAAAATTTGGGCCTTGTGATGTAGAAGCCTCAAGGTTGGGAAGGATCTCCCCTTCTCTAGCACTAGCATTGTTACCATTCGTCGCAGCTAGGATAGAAATGCTTTCCATTGTCAATCTAGCATTCATATAGTCACTATCCATCACAGCTGGGATAGGAGGATTGTCAATTGTCAAATATTTTGAATCTCCCCAAAGGAGAGCTGTTGAAGGCACCCAATCATCAGACATGTCTTGTTGATTAGAAATATTAGGTGTGTAGTCTGAGTCATTGTCACTATCCATCGCAATTGAGATAGGGACGCTTGTTTGTTTCTCATTTTCAAAACCTAAGCCAACTGTTGACTTAGTCCTATGACCAAAAAGAGCATGGTTGAGTGGTTTAGCCTTGGCATCTAACCTGTGACTAAGAGGGCCATGACCTAGATAGCCCATGTTGGTGACCAACATGTATCCTCTGCCATAAGTCTTAGGAGATGGAGAAAAGTTTTCATTACGTAGGTACTTTTCTTCTCTGTATATCCAATCTCTAACAGCCACCTCCTCTTTCTCATGCTGAATAGGTACTGAAGACTCTATAAAAGTATCGAATAGAGTCATGGCTGAAGATGAGGGGTGCATCTCTTGTGACAGTTTACCATAGGACCTAGGTGAAATTGGCAATTTTTTAAAGGAGTTAATTTGATATCCTCCCATACCAAGGTCTATGGACTTGAATTTGTCCTTACATTTTTCCAGAGCTGCCCCAAAATTGTCTGCTTCTCTATTTAAGGGAACATGGGATCCTACTGAAATGGCATTAACAGATAAGGTACTATCACTTGGTATGTAGACTTCTACACCATTGTATGGAAACTTGACACATTGGTGGTAGGTAGATGGTACTACTTGCATGTCATGAATCCATGGTCTACCTAGTAGGATGTTGTATGCTAGAGGACCAGCATCAATGATTTGAAACAAAATGTCCTTTTCAACAGGACCAATTTTGACTGGAAGAATAGCTCACCCCTTAGAACTTCTCTTAGCCTCATCATAGGCTTTGATAGTGATTTTCTTCCTGGTGTCAATGGCATGCTCTAAGCAACCCAAGTTTTTCAAAAGACTTAGAGAACAAATATTGGGCCCAACACCCCCATCTATCAACACATGCCTAACATGGGTTTTATGGATCATGACTTCAATGTGAAGGGCAAGATTGTGTGGATGGCTCAAGGCTTTATTGTCTTCTTCGAAAAATGTAAGGTAATGTGGGCTAGCAAGGTGGTTAACCATGTTCTAGAATTGGTCGACATCTATATTATTAAGGACATTTGCTACATGCAAAGCATCCTCAAGGACATGCTTGTGTCTAGGAGACAATTCTAAGAGCTCAAAAATGGAAATCTGCACTGGCGTTTGCTATAACTGATCAACAAGATTGTAACTCATATCAGGACCAACCACAGACATGGAAGGAACATTTTTGGACACTAGTTGCTTAGACTTGCTAGAGTTAGGACCTCTAATGATAATAGGACCTTGGGACTGACCCCTAGTAACAACATTGAGAGGCTGAGATGACCTTCGAGATTGAGGACCTCTAAGCACAACAATGGGTCTTTCATCAAATAGTGGAGGTAAGCTTATATCATAGTCATGGGGATCATTCCCTCTCATCATGTTGACATCATTGTCCACAACCTCAAGCATATTAATGATATTTTCTATAGTTGTATAGGTATAATTGATTGTGGCCTTGCCATTCTTATTTTGAGAGGTCTCCCCCTTCTCATGCTTAGGCAAGGGCTCCTTAAAGGCCTTGTGGTCTGTGTTTGTGGTCAACCCATCAAATTGTAATTTCTCACTCTCAATAAGGTCTTGAACAAGATGTTTGAGTTTAAAAAAACCTTCAATGTCATGTCCAATCCCATTTTGGTATACACAGTAAGCTTTCTCAGTCCACCAATAAGGTTTAGGATCCGGTATACGAAACTATGTAGGATCCTAAGGTTGTGCCAAATTATGAGCAATCAAGGTCTTAAAAATGTCTGCATAAGAGTCTCCAAGCTTAGTGAATTGCCTCTTTCCTGACTTAGGTTTATTTTGATACTTGGGCTTGTACTCTTGTTGATCTAAGGATGTCTGCAGCTTCATAGCTTGAACTGCGTTAGATAAATTAAGAACTCCTTGTTCCTTAGGTTGTGGAGAGTCAACAATTCTGTCGTTGACTACATGCTTATTTTTGTTCCAATATGAGTTCTTTTTGTCCTTATTGTTGTTGTTATTGTTTTGGCCATTATTGTTGTTACTTTGTTTGGCCAAAATACCTTGTTCTTTTAGAACATCCTCAATGCGACATGCAGTTTCTACCATAGTGTCAAAATTATTAAAGACCATTTTTCTAACTACATATCTTAGTTCTGCCACTAGATTGCTCACGATGATATCAATCCTTTCTTCCTCAGGGATAGTCCTAGAATACTTGGAGAATAAGCATCTCCACCTTTGTAAAAATGTCACAAAGGGTTCCCCTTGATTCTATTTTAATTTACACAAATCAAGCATGGTGACTGACCTTGATAGATTATATGAAAAATGTTGCATGAATCTTTGGACAAGTTCTTTAAATGTTTTAACAGGAGGGGTAATGTTAGTAAACCACTCCATAGCTTGGCCTTTAAGGCTCCTTGGGAATAATCTCATAAGGTAGGAGTCCTCATGATGAAATTCAAAGCTCATGATATAGAATTGTCATACATGGTCATGAGGATCACCACTACCATCATATTTGTCATAGTGGGGATTTCAACGTTTCTAGGAAAATCTACCATAACCACACTTTTGTCAATGGGATTGGGACATATGGAGTCCAAGTTGAAGGAGCTTTTAGGAGCCATCATTTTTTCCATAGTCTTTTGCATCTACTTAATCACCTCATTAGTTGAAGGGTTTTTCTTCTTAATCTTTTGGTCCACATCAAAGTTGTATGGGACATTCACACCCTTATTGATTAGACTTTCTAAGAACTAATCCTTATTTTGCTCCACATATTTCTCCACATATTGTTGGAAGGATGGTTCTTGTTGCATTGTCATAAAGTCAATAGTGTCAAAGTTGGCATTACTTCCTCCATGTTGAGAGCCATGGTGAGCTCATTGGGAGGGTTGTCTTGAGTATCTAGGAGGTGATTGTCTCCTATGATGGTTATACCAAGAAGTCCTTCTTCCTTTAGTACTAGGTGATCTTGATGGGGTCCTTGACCTTCTTGTTGGACTTGGTGAGGGAGTAGATGGTGCAGATTTGGTTCCACTGTTGGTATCCCTATTGTTGAATTGATCATGGAGTTGTTGCGCTAGGAGCCTATCTCATTCTTCTTGTGCAGCTCTTCTCCTTATGTCTCGCAAAGCTCATTCCTCATCCTCCAATTGTTTGAACCAGATTCATTGTTTTGGTCTTCATGTTGTGACCATGTATCCGAGTGGGCTTGCCTATGGTGTCTCTCAGCTCATTGATGAGCATCTAGATACCTTGTGTTGATAGGAGGTGATCTAGGTGGACTATCAAAAGAAGACCTAGTAGACATTGTGTGACCTCTATGTCGTTGGAACATGTTATTAAGAGTTTGATTCATTGCTTCTCTTTGTTGTCTAGTGAAGGTGTAACTCATATCCATATTTGATGAAAAAGGTGCTAAAGAGGAACTCAATTCATTGGGATTACTCTTTGGGTCAAAACAGACGTCAGACTCACTCTTAGGGGATTGATCAAAAATAGGTTCCTTTCCCTTTCGCTGTTGACGAGTCTTAACTAAGGGTAACTGATTAAAGACAACCGGGGGTCATTTTCCTTGATTCACTTGGTACCTTGTTGTAACTGACATGAAAGAAAAGGATTCATGAAGATAAGATGATCTCTCAAAGTGCCAATCACCAAACTAGGATAATTAAAGTTCTCTAATGTCCAAAAAGAGATGGTAAGATAGAATTTACAAATGGCATTACCAACACTGTCAAAGAGGTGCTAAAATCAAAGGATCAATATCCTTGCACGTTTGAACCAGGAGGATGGACTTAGCCAAATTGTATAATTGAAATTGAATTTGAGTGGAAATGATTTGGACAAAAAGAGTACTAGAATTCTCCAAGAATGTTACTAAAAAGTCTAGAGATATACCTTCTCAACAGGAATAATCTTCTATCTTGACAATTTTTCCCAAGGTGACTTTGTAAATCGAATGACACTACCCCTAGAGGACTAAAATAGAAATTCAGGGTAAAGACAAGATTCCAGTGGTAAGATAAGTTACCTTCCTAAAGACCTAGCCAACTAAAAGCAACTACGAAATGACTGAAACTAGGTATATAGCAGAAAAATCTCAGGTGACACTTTCCAGGCTAACTGGGGGATACTTCTCACTGAGGTGATATTTCACCTTTCACCAGGTGATAGATCTCATAGTAACTAGATGATAGACCCCAGATAGGTCAGGCGATAAACCAGAGGAAATGAACTATCGTGCAATATTTCTTCTCAAAGCAGGCAATACTGTTGTAGAATTGTTCAACTCTTGACCAGAATTGTGTAAAATTTGCATTTTCGGGTCTGTTTGATCAAAGTTTTCAGTTTGAGGGTTGATTTTTTGATTCCAATCACAATAAAAATAGTAAAATGATAGGTTTGCAAATAGTATGGGATCAAACGTGTCTCCAAGAACTTGAAACAAGGGCAAAAGCAACCTTGCCAAGACAAGCAATTGTGATATCAAAGTAGAAAAACACCCTATGAATCTACCGATTGTTTGAATGTTCAAGAACATTGGCATTGGTATTACACAATTGAAGATTTTTCAAGCAATATCTATCCTAGAAAGTCAAGGCTCAATACTTAACAACTTGGCCCACACTTGATGCTCCTTTTCCTCACACAAAGTGGTTGCCCACAATAGATATTGGCTTTGTCATGGAAGTGTCAAAGACACAACCAAAGGAACACATATGGTGAGTAATCTTGGGGTGATCCAGGTTATTCCACTTGGATCAATCCTTGCACCAAGAAGCTAAGCAGAAAATTAGGGTGGCTTCTAACTATGGTTCTTAATAAGGGCTTCCATTCGTAGTACCCCTCTTGCTCCTCATAAAGGACTTGGACCTCACGGCCTCAAGAGTACCTTAAGAATTCTTGCTCAATACTTTCCTCATGGTCACAATCCCACAAGTACTCACATCAAGCGAAGACAAGCACTATGTCTACCAAAGTTTTGTGTCCTTGATAGCCTTGAGTTTATAGTGGGTCGGAATAGCTAGCAATAAGCTTGTCCCCACTTGGGTCATTCCTCTTGGTTTCTCAAGAGTAGGCCCGCTAAAGGATTCTAACAATCTAAACAAAAATGGATCAACTTATGAGGTTCAAAGATTTTGTCTCACCACAAGGGTGAAGAACACACTCCTTTATCTCAAAGCCTTCTCCCAAACACACCAAGCAAAGGTTCAATTACCCTCTTGCTTTCAAAATCCAAAGATGGGTCAAGATTTTCTAGTTCACCACAAGGGTGAAGAGCATACTTCTCCTACCACCCAAGAATTCCTACAACAAGATATTAAGTGCCTATGAAATGAAACAACTAGCATATGCCACACTCAATAAAGAAAGTAATTAAACAAGCACTTGATTTGAGTTTTTATGCTTTGGGCAGCCCTGTAAAAACCATTAGTAGCCCTTGTGCATTTGAAGCTTTGACATGCGTTCTTTTGGAAAAATATTTTAAGCAAATGCACCTACAACCACAACTTCTTAGGCCAACAAGGTTAGAACAATCCAAGATCCAGTTAGCTCTAAGCAATCCACTATCAAAAGTATTTAAAGCACTAGAGGTGGAACACTTAACTCGCCAAGTAAGTGTGAAGTGAGTTCAAAAAGTGGAACATTTAACTCTTTACACAAACTCAAACCAAGTCAACACCTTAGAAAACTAATGAGATCAAGTAAGCATAAAAGGGAGAACTTTGTGGAATACTTAATGCTCTTTTCAAGTAGACCCCTCCCCTATGTATGAATGCTGACCTTGCATCCAAAGGGTGGAAATGAGGGGCGATTAGAAATAAGTGAGTCCAACACCCAATTTAACTAACAAGATCAATCAAAAGTACTCTTCAAGTGAGTGTGAAGTGAGTCCAAAAAAGTGGAACATTTAACTCCTCACACAAACTCAAGGTGAGTCCACACCTTAGAAAACTAATGAGATCAATAAAGCATAAAAAGGGGGAAACTTTGTGGAACACTTAACGCTCTTTTCAAGTAGACCCCTCCCCTATGTATGAATGTTGACCTTGCATCCAAAGGCCGGTAATGAGGGGAAATGAGAAATAAGCGAGTCCAACACCCAATTTAGCTAACAAGATCAATCAAAAGTACTCTAAAGTTGCTTATCAATACTACTCACAAATGAAAAAGGGTTGAATCAATGGAGTATTTAACTTTCCAAGCAAACATAGAGTGAGTCCACAAAGTGGTTCATTTAAATCCCTATGTAAACAAGGAATGAATCCATACCCCCAATCACTTAATGAGATGTTTGATATTGGAAACCAAGAAGCATTCACCTACACAAACTTGTAAAAACAAATCTATGTTTTTTCATTCACCATTAAGAGCATAAAAGAGATGTTCCTATGAAAGCAAGTAAACATTCAAGCCAAACACATGAGAGGTTCTTTTTAGATCCAAAATCCAAATGAAAGTGCAAGAAACTGAGTACAATTATGTAAATTAATTTTGTCTAAATGTAGGAAATAGAAACAACAAGCTAACTAAATCAAGATTCGGCCAAAAAACCTCAAAAAGGCTCACTGCCAGGTACAGAAATAGACTGCAGACACCAGAATTATCACGTGACACTTCTCAGTGTATAGAGGTGATAATATTAGTTTGAGTGATACTCTACTCTATACCTAGGTGATACTTCATTCGAGACTAGGTGATAGTTCTTGAAATAGGCAGGCGATACTTCCGATAGACGAAGTATCGCTCATGTATACAGAAAACTATTGCATGATATTGCTAGAATTATCATGCGATACAATGAGACAGAAAACCCAGAGACTATGAATAATGTCCAAAAATCACCGAAAATATGACGGGAATGCAAATTTAAAGGACAAAGCTAATCTACTTTGCCCCACGGTGGGTGCTAGAAATGTACACACAAAAGTAGTGCACTTCTATGAATCCTTATATGAAAAGAAACTCAAGAATGAGCCCTCACAAATTGATCTATAGCTCTCAATGTATGGAGTTGCAAGATTGTAAAATTGCTCTCAGCTAGAGCTATGAAGCTAATGACCTTGCTAGTCAACCACACAATGAGAGATTCAAGTGAAGACAAGGGCAAGAGTGCCAATATCCCCAATGAAATCAAATGAAATGCAATGCAAGTAAACTAAGAATGAGGATGCAAACTAAGCTAAATGATAACAATGCAATGCTTGAAAGGAAATCTAATCTATGAAAGGAAAGTACAGGCTAGACTATGAAAGGAAAGTACAAGTCTTACAATCCCTCCTAATTAAGCTATGTGAGACTAATCTATTGCATAAAGAAAATCTAAACTAAGAATGCCATGATTATGCAACTATGAAAGAAAACTAAATGAGATGCAAACAACAATGTCTTCAAAGCTTGGATGCAAGGATGTCTTCAAAGAGCTCCAAATGACCTAGAAAACCTACAGCATAACATTAGCATAAAACATGAATGATCTATATCTCTACAAATGAGGAAGAGAGCTCTCCTTTTATAGGAAATGAAAAGGAATGGACCATGGAGATTAAGAGGCAAAGACTTAATCAACAGTGGAGCATCAAAGAAGAGCAATCCATGTGCACAAGTAACCTCTAATGAGAAAATAAGAGTTGACTTTTGTGTCCATATAAGATAAAAAGTGCTTTTTCCCTTTTTTATAAAATAGGAATAATGCTTTATTTGTGCAACTTAGGATAAGAGGAAAAGGTGGGGGCTTTTTTATTTAATAAAAGGGGAGGAAATATTCCTTTTAATCAAATAAAGACTTAGGATAAAATGGTTAGCCCAAGGCAAATAATTGAAAATGATAAAAAGGATTTGATCAAGGAAATTGATATAATTGATAAAATGTTCATTTGAAAATGTTGATTCAGGATTTGATAAATTGCTAAATGGGGGCCCAAAGTCTAGGCGACCATTTTAGGGTGCATACAATATCCTCCAGCCTAGCATGGATAGCATGAAGGCCTCCAACGCCAACCTCAAAGCCTTGGTCAATCTGTTGGATAAAGCTCTGGAGGAGGACAGTGATCACAAGATTATTCCCCTGATTGATAGTGGAGGCCCCAATTCTAGAACCCACAGGAACAACAAGAAAAAGTCTCCACCTATGAAGAAGAGTGTCAAGGAGCTAAAAAATGTCATTGGTCAGATGGACAATATCCAGGCCAAAATGGAGAAGACTCTGAATGAAAAATTAGAGGTTATGTATGTGGATGCTTACGTTGGTTTCTTTGTTGGTTTTTTGTGTTGTCTGCTATTTTTTTGACTGGTGTTCTATCCCTTTTGTCTCTTTCTTTGTAGTCCCTTTTTGGGTAGTCTGTTGATGTGTGCCTCTTTTTTGATGTGTTGATCTTTCCTTTAGATCTTTTGTAAAGGATTTTGGGTCCCTTCAAAACCTATTTTTTCCAATAATTAGAACAATCTGAAGAGGTCAAAAAGCTCGGGAGGTGCTAATGTCATAGTGGACATCACTGGTTCTCTCTAAGTCCTGGGTCCACAAAATCTCAACAGTAATCAATGAAAATGAAATAGGAAAGCCATAAATTTATAAAAAATCTGGCCAAAAGTGGCTTCACGCAAAGACCCCCCTTCGTGCAAATTACCCTGCGTAGGGTACTTCACGCGAAGGATGGTCTTTGTACGAAGTACCCCATGCTAGGTACTTCATGCGAAGATAATTATCCCCTTCCCGTGAAGAGGGTACTTGGAGCGAAGGCCCTAAAATTGTTTTTTTTTTTTGAAAGATGATTTTCTTCATCCCAAAAAGTGGGACACACTATTGTGATTTCACCCAAGGAGTATCTCTATTTTTTCAATTTTATTCCTATTTTTCCTCCACTCTATGCTTTGAGGAAGATTATATCTATTGTAAATTTATCCATTTATAATTAATGAACTATTTCTTTTATCTTATTCTTCTTTTGAATTTTTCTATATGCACTTGCGAGCTTATTCTCTCTTTTCTATCTAAATCAGGTGCAATTGTTGCTTAAGTTAAAATTTTACATGGTATCAGAGCACACAATTTTTTTTGAAAGGAAAAGTGGTTTTACAGGGATCAAAAACCCAAGTGACAAATACAATCGAAAAGATAAGAAGAGATAGTCAAAAACCAACAACTAACCAAATGTTAAATAGTCTCTAACTAAAAAGACTAAAAACCCAAGACACTTACAAATTCTTAACTAGATTTTCATTCTTATGAATCAATTCCTCATTAATACTCCTAATCTTATAGAGTATACTATTAACTTGGGTAATACCCTTGTCCTCACTTCTAAGTCTAGTAGCAAACCCAAGAAGAATGCCCTTGTCCATTTCTCAGTGGCAACAACCACATCCCCCCAAAAAACTAAATCCTTGTGATGAGTAGTTTTGATCAACTTGACACTTACAAAAGGTGAAATAGGAGAACCCTTATCTAGTTCCTAAAAAGCTTCAGCTTGCTCATTTAATTTCTTTATTCCTTTGGTTGAATTATCCATCATAGCCTTACTTAAAAAAACCACTTCTTTAATTCTTTCCTACAAATTGTTCAAGGTATCCCCCAGTCAATTTATCCTATTCTCATAGTTCACCTTCAGATCACTAATACCTTTGGTAAGGGTTTCGGTGATAACCATGATACTATCCAAATTTTGACTAGTAGGGGAGGTTTTTCCTTTTAAACCATCTTTTAAATTGCATTATTTCCTCTACAATGTCCACCCATGAGTGTTTGAGGGAAGCCCTATCATAACCCCCATCATAAATTTTGAACGCCTTCTCTCTTTCTCCCAGTAAGAAGAAGATATCCATAGCATTATTAACATTCTTCCTATCATGATAGAACTTTATCCCTTCAACAAGGGTGTTAGAGACTTGAACAATCAACTCTTAATCAATTTCCAACTCCAGACCATAAAATTTCATAGTGCCTTCATCCAAGCCTTCAAAACAGGCTTTTATGACCTGGATATCTGCTCCATGGAACTTTTCCATATAGGAATTCAGGCCCTCAACTGAGAGGTCCGACCAGACTACTTATTTATATTTCCACTTACCATATTTACAAAAGGTTGAAGATGGTTATGATTTCCCCCCATTCTTTCTGTAAAAAAATAATGAAAACCAAGACTTAACACCACCACATACTTCAGCCAATTCACCATTAATGAGGCCCTAGCCTAAATACCCATGTACACATGTATTACACCATCATTACTGAGATAAGGTTAAGCTTAACATGTCCTAGAATAATGTAAGAGTATCTTTTGAATATCAATTGGGATATTCTAATTAATACGCCAAATCACCATATGTTGAGATGCAACTCCCAAGTTGGCACATGATTTCTAATTAAACAGAATAAGATTTCTTTTTCAATTATTGAAGAAAATTAGACTTATAAGGAATGAAATTTCTAGTATCTATAAATTTGATTCCATATAGTTCTATTTCGAATGGAAGCTAAAGATTTCACTTCATCTTAAAAGTAGAGGCCTGTTATTGATAGTAATGGAAATAGAGCTTGTATCACAACACATGATTTCTAGTAAAGGAGAATAAAATTTCTTTTGCATGTATTGAATAAATTTAGAGCTTATAAAGAATGGAATTTCTAACCTCTACAAATTTGATGCCATATAACTATTTTTAATGGAAGCCAAAGATTCTTCTTCATCTCAGAAGTAGAGGCTTGTATCAAATAGTAATGATAACAAAGATTGAACCAAATTTTTTAGTTCAAAACTCCAAATATTTCAACTACATGGTTGAGACCTTTGGTCTTCTATGTTTATCCATGGGACTCTCTTGAACATGGGATCACTTGAAAATTGAGGACATGGTGGCATTGTCTCTAGCATTTGATAAGCATGAAAGGGACTTGGATCATGAATGGGGCTAGCTTAGATTTTATTCTATGTATATCCCTTGGAAGGTTTCATCATTAGAAGTGTCACTTGATGGTGATGGAGAAAATTTCTCTTGTGAAACTTCAGGAGGTGAAGGAATGATGGGAGACATGGATGTGTCTTGAAGGTTGATTTATTGAGAGTAAATGTGTGTGTCATCCATGTGATTTTTTTGGGATGAGTCATTTCTAGACATAGGTGAATCATTTTGTTCATGCTCTTCATATATAGGATTTGATTTTTCAAACAAACCCTTTGAAATTTAGATTTGAATTTTCACTGCTTGGTTGATCTTGTTGTTGGAAAGTTGTCTATATTGATGTATATGACTTAGTATAGTGTTGTCATTATGGAAACAAAGTCATATAGTAGTTTGGAGTCAGCACACTTGATGGGAAGATCAGAAATCGGCTAAGTGTTGAAGACTGGACAGTGTATAGAGTCCCTAAAGCTCAGAGCATCAACACATGTGCGTACGACTGAGTTATGGTGTGTGCCCTGGAAGATAAGTTGGTTAGAATATATTCATGCTTAGTATATGAGCACATGATTAGATATGCAAGTATGACAAAGTTACAGATAGTTAAAGTTACACAACCAGTGTGTGCCAGAGAAGAACAGAGTATGTAGCCGACTGTTAGCATTTTGATTTGCAGTTATATTCTAATGTTGTAAAGGCCATGCACCTATTGTAATTAGGTTTCCAAAATATAAATATCTTTTTTTGTAAACACGCTTGAGCCAATTCAATTGGAAGCATTGTATGTAATCGGTTAAAGGGCTGACCTAGTTATTTGTTTTGTATGTGCATATAAATATGAGATGCACCCATTGTAATTGATATGGATGTTGATAAAGAGTTGTGATAAGCAAAGAAGAAGTGTGTGAAGAGACTATAAGATGTCTTAGATCTTTTCAAGAGATCAAAGCATCAGCACATCAAAGGAACTAATCTAACAAACAATGTCACAGTGACAACTCATCCAACAGATATAGTGTGTACTTGAGATCAAAAGGTTGTAGCCTTCACCACTTGAGAAGTGAGCTCTAGGAAAGTGCATCCACTCCCCTAATAGGTTCAACCCTTAAAAAGGTTTATTGTACTTAATGCATTGTAAAGAAACTCCTAACAGGGTTAAGGATCTTCTAACAAGGATCATAAAACACTAGTACAAAATATTAGTGGGTGTCAATTCCCACCAAGGTTTTTACCTATTTGGGTTTCCCCATAACCATATTGGTGTTATGTGTTGATTTCATATTTCATGTTTATGTGGTTGTTCATTTCAGTACCTACGCATTTAATTTCAATTTAAAGATTAAGTGAAAAGATAAAATACAGTGAACATTGATTCACCCCCCCCCCCCCCCCTCTCAGTGTTCCCATTCCTAACAATTGGTATCAGAGCTCTGGTCCTCAACAAAGAAGTTTAACCACTTGAGGAGATTATGAAAAAAGCAGAAATGAAAAATCTGAAAAGAAATCTTGAAGCTACTCGAGAAGACTTGGACAAATCTGAAAGAGAAACTAAAGAACTAAAGGAAACAATCAGTGATGCTCAATTAGTCATCAAAAGGCTAAGAAAGGATTTGAAAGAATGCTCTACCAATGATCTAGGGACAATGGTAAAGAAGCTAAATGAAAAAAATGTCCTTAAAAGAACAAATTGAAGAATTTGATGATAAGCTGATTAAACAATCAGGAAGTCTATGAAGAATGGGTCAAAGAGAACCTTCAACTTAATGAAGAATTAAGGAGAGAAAACATGGAAATCTTGGAGCTAAGAAACAAAAAAGAAATCTTGGAATCTGAATTAAAAGAAGCAAAGAATCACATTGAAAAATTACACACCAGTTTTGATTTGATATAATCTCAGTTATATGCAAGAAGAGCTAAAGGAGATACTAGCTGCATTGGATACAATGAAGCACAAAATCAGATTGACAACATGCGAGCAAGAATGAATACACAAAAAGACTCTACTGACACTAAGAAGACTAAAGATCAAACTAAAGATAATAGTGAACCACCTAAGAATGAGCGCAAGCCAGTAGACCGTACTTGTTATGCATGTAATAAGCATGGACATATAGCAAGGAACTGCATAGAGGTAAGACCTTTTAATGGTTACTGTTATAATTGCAATAAATTTGGTCATAGAGCTATGAATTGTAAGACAAGTCAGAAGAATAGGACTCAGTATAATCAAAGAAATCATAATCAGTCAAATATAAGAAGTTCTCAGAATGTTACATGTTAGATATGTAACTATAATGGTCACTCTGCTAGACAATGTAAAATGGTGACTCATGTCAATGTGCCAAGGAATATAAGGCCTCCAGTCATTTGTCACTCTTGTAACAAGGTTGGACACATCTCAAATTTTACTAGATCAAGGATGCAAGGTCAGGAAATCCCTAAAAAGCCCAGAGAACCAATTTTGGATCCTGAAGGAGAAGTTAATTTTGTGAAAGCTTTAGAGGTTGCGAACTTGATTTGGTCAAAAGTAAAGAAGGAAAAGGTTGATGAGTATGTATTGGATGCATCCACAGTGGACGCACCCTCTACATTTGGATGAATGGACCTCAGGGTCATAGGGGGAGCTAATTTAGCTCTAGACCCCTGCGTGACTTGTATACTCACTCTCAAAGTATGTGCCTTTGGACATAAGCTTTTGGAGACTAGAGGAACCTTCATGCAAGAGCGCACTACATGATTTTTTTAAGAATGAAAGTTAGAAATTTCCAATTGACAGCTTGGTTTATGCGACAAGCATTAATAGCAAAATTTCTACTTTAAAGTACATAGAAGTTAGATGATCTCTCATTGCATTTGAATTGAGAGCATTTGGAGAGCAGAAGAGCCCTAGTAGTTGGTTGAGAAGGATTGCAGTTTGATTCATCAAGTGACCTACTGTGCATTTGATTGGTTGCGAAAACCCTAGTTGGTTGCACCGATTCAAAATTTCTTGGAAACCTTTGAAAAAGCATTATACAAGTAAGTGATGGCTACTCCTATAGTATTTGATGTTGTAGAAAAGAAAAGATTTGTGTTTAAGAGGCATCCATTTAAATCAACACTAGATGACCTAGAAGGGGCATTCTCCCACATGCCTATGGGTGTTATGCATGTTGAGGACATTAGGGCATACATCTACTATAAGAAAGAACTAGTAGAATTGGATAGATTAAAACTAGAAAAAACCTTCATGGATGAGTATGCCCGGTGGAATAATCACCCTATAGTGGAGTATGCTATGACATATGAGTTCTATGAATCATAATGGATCAAGATTCTAATGAGCAAAATTTATGATGACCTATTTTGGATAGGTGAAGTGTTGGTCAGAATTACTGGTGACATAATTCATGAGATAACATGCCTATCAAAGACAGGAACCATTCTTCTAGTCAGAAAAGATGTGAGGAAACATGTTGAACAATCATGCAAGTCAAGAAGTGATAGGCACAGAATGACCATAGAGCCTATTGAGCAAGATGACATCAAATTGATGTCTATGATACTTGGATACAGGTCTCAACACACCAGAAGGGTAAACAGTGTGTTTATGACCACAATTCTTGCAGCCATAAGAGTTGTAAATGAGAATGGAGAGTTCAACTTGTGTGAAATCTTGCATGCATAGCTAATTGAAAACATCAAGGAAATAAAGCATGATAAGACCAAGATATTCAAATTTTGGTCTTTGATCATTTTTATGTACTTCCATATTGTTGGAAAAGTGTATGATCATTATCTTGAGAAATCTATCCCCACAATGCCTCAGATGTCTCTCAAGCCATGTACTAAGAGCACCTTGAAGGACTACATGACATTGGAGTTGAAAACATTCAGGGCTAAGATGCAGATGAGGTTTATAATTCGAGAGAAGATAGTTGAAAATTATAAGGACACTATTTGTTTTATAGTTGAGATTGACACAACTTGCATGGAGGTAGTTGAACCAAGAAATAAGTGGATTCATCCACTAGGATATGAAGTAGAAGGGCCTATTCTAGAGGCTTATGCTCAAGTTCTATTGTCAGCACCTAAAGAAACTAATGAGCCAAGATGGGGAACCTATGAGGAGAAAACAAGAAAAGTTGATGCAGTGTTAAAGAACCCAGCAACAAAAAGGAAGGTTGTTAAAGTTACCTTAGAGATCTTGAGAATTCATGGAGTGTCTCAAGCAGACCTAGACAAAGAAAGGGAACAAAAGATTGTTTTGGAATTAGAAAGCATAGATGCAGAAAAGGTAGAATTAGATGATCCTAAGTTGAAGAAGGTGAAGATAGGAAAATATGATGATCAGAAGGGTAAAACTAATTTTACTCCTTCTACGCCCAAAGAAACCATTAACCTTACTACTCCTCCTGAGTATAAGGCAATGCCTAAGAGGAAAAGAAATTAGCATTGGACATCCATCATTGAAAGTAACAAGGAATAGGAGGAAGACTCAAGAACCTCGTAAAGTAAGTTTCAAACCTAGTTTGAGTGTATTAAGCACAAGAATCATTGATGAAGGTAGAATTGATCAAGTAGGAAAGTTTTATGAGAAATACAGTGAGATAGAAAAATCAGAGATACATGGAATGATAGTCAAACACATGTTGAATTTTAAGAAGACAGTCTTAGAACTAAAGACTATGATCCCTGATAATGTATGGAATATCTTAGAGTTCCAAAAGAGACAGGCTATTGAAGAGGATCTAAGGATAAGAGAGAAGATTTTAGATGAAACCCTTCCTGTATGCGAGCTAGAAGAGAAAAATTTATTATTAGATCTAGTGAAGCCTCACCTTAGGACCAAGACAAGAACATTGAATATAATGGATAAAAAATTTGAGTTAGTTGCCAAGGAAATAGAGAAAGCCTTTGAGAAGGTCTTCATGAATAGGCACATGTATCCACCTACTGCACCCATAGCTCAAGTACCCTCAAAGGAAGTCAAGGTGGTAGAGCCCACTAATGCATCAGTGATAGGTCCTTAGGACTCAGCGCCTGTAGTTGAAACACAAACAGAGGCAGATAAGTCCGCACCCATGACAGAGTCACTAAAGGATAGCACCATTATCATTGATAATGTAGAGATAGCTATGGCAGGCAATGACATTGAGTTGGACAAGTTTGAAGAAGCTTTTGTGAGCACACAAGAAGATGAAATTTTATGTAGTAACACACCTCCCATTCATCAAGATTAAGTATTGATTGAAGATATAACAAATGAAGAAGAAAAGAAAGAAGGAAAAGAAAAAGAAACATAAAAAGAAGAGAGAAAATAAAATGAACCAATAATAATAAGAGTAAAAGAGGAAGGTTTGACAATACTCCTATCACTCCACTTCCCTTAGCAACATTTTTGTCAAGTATGACACCTGACACAACTAGTTTGGATTCATGGGGAGAAGACAACCTGATAAAGTTCAGTGTCTTAGCTATGGAGAAAGCCAAGGAGAAAAAATTAATGAGGAATCCCCTCCTTGTAGAGTCAATGAACATCCTGAATAGCTTGTTACCAGAAAATAAGAAAGTGTCCAAGGTACACTCTATTGATGATGTGAGTATAGTCATTTCTTAGTTCAAAAGTAATTTCTCTAGCTTGGAAGAATCTGCATCCCTAGTTTCAGATTAGAAGTATTTGACGAAAAGGCTCAGTGAATTAGTTAGCAATTTTGCACTTGACCTAATCTCACTAAAGAATGGTCAAGAATTCTTGAAGGAGTTTGCAGCAAAAGGTAGACAGATCATTGTTGACAGTATGAACTAGGAAAATTTGACTGGTTATCTATACAAGAAGAGTCAAGAGGAAGAATCCATGATAGACAAGATAAGAAAATTAGTGGAAGACCCATCTGTTGATGTCAACGTGTGTAATAATGTCTACCAAGGATAGATAGATAAGATTGAGAAGGCAGAAAAAGAGATGACCAAGATAACGGCTAGGTAGACTAAGCTAAGGAATGCACTTGTGCCCTCATTAGACATACTTAATTAGAATATCAAGGAGATCGATGCCACCATGGTGACATATGATCAAGGTCCTAGCACAGATTTGGAGAAGATGGAGAAGCTACAATATGCATTATGCGCCCATCTATAGATTGTAAATTCGCTGATCACATTTTGGAAGGAGATCCAAAACCTATAGATAGCATATTCGAATGTTTTATCATGGTAAGTATTTGTAGATGCAGTTTTTGAAGCACCTTTGTCATTAATGTCAAAGGGGGAGTATGCATAGAATATGGTATAGATATGTATAAGGAGATATAAGATAGAAAATTATGTATAAGGGAGATATAAGACAAAAGTTTTTGTATTAAGGAATAGTTAGCAACTTGGCCATATTCCTCTATTGCCATCAATGACAAAGGGGGAGATCATTGGCATGTTGTCTATACTAATGTTTATGACTTAGTATAGTGTTTTCATTATTGCAAAAAAGTCATATAGTAGTTTGGAGTCAATGCACTTGATGGAAGATTAGAAATTGACCAAGTGTTGAAGATTGGATAGTGTACAAAGTTCTTGAAGCTCAGAGCAGTAGCGCACGTGTGTACGACCAAGTTATGGTGTACACCTTGGAGGATAAGTTGGTTAGACTATATTCATGTTTAGTCTATGAGTGCATGATCAGATATGGAAGTATGAAAAAGTTACAGACAGTTGAAGTTACACAACCAGTGTGTGCTAGAGAAGAACAGAGTATGCAACCGATTGTTAGCATTTTGATTTGCAGTTATATTATAATGTTGTAAAGGCCACACACCTATTGTAATTAGGTTTCTGACATGTAAATATATTTTTTTGTAAACACGCTTGAGCCAATTCAATTGGAAGCATTGTATGTAATCAGTTAAAGGGCCGACCTAGTTATTTATTTTGTATGTGCATATAAATATGTGATGCGCCCATTGTAATTGATATGTATATTGATAAAGAGTTGTGATAAGCAGAGAAAAAATGTGTGAAGAGACTATAAGATGTATTAGAGCTTTGCGAGAGGTCAAAGTATTAGCACATCAAAGGAACTGATCTGACAAGTAGTGTCATAGTGATAACTCATCCAGTAGATATAGTGTGTATCTGAGATCAGAAGGTTGTAGCATTCACCACTTGAGAAGTGAGCTCTATGAAAGTGCATTCACTCCCCTAATAGGGACTATTGTAAAAGACTCCTAATAGGGTCTGACCCTTAACAAGGTCTATTGTACTTAATGCATTGTAAATCAACTCCTAACAAGGTTAAGGATCTTCTAACAAGGATGATAAAACACTAGTACAAAACATTAGTGGGTGTCAATTCCCATAGGGGTTTTTACCTATTTGGGTCTCCCTGTAACCATATTGGTGTTATGTGTTGATTTCATGTTTCATGTTTATGTGGTTGTTCATTTCAGTACCTAAGCATTTAAGTTTAGTTTAAATAATAATTGAAAAGATAAAATACAGTGAACACTGATTCACTGCCCCCCTCTCAGTGTTCCCATTCCTAACAAATGGTATCAGAGCTCTGGTCCCCAGAAAAGAAGTTTGACCACATGAGGAGATCATGGACAAAGCAGAAATGAAACATCTAAAAATAAATCTTGAAGCTTCTCTTGAAGACCTAGACAAATTTGAAAGAGAAACTGAAGAACTAAAGGAAAAACTCAGTGATGCTCAATTAGTCATCAAAAGGCTAAGAAAGGATTTGAAAGAATGCTCTACCAGTGATCTAGGGACAATGGTCAAGAAGCTGAATGAAGAAAATGCATCCTTAAAAGAGCAACTTGAAGAATTTGATGATAAGCTGATTAACAATCTATGAAGAACAGTTCAAAGAGAACCTTCAACTCAATAAAGAATTATGGCAAGCAAACATGAAAATCTTGGAGCTAAGAAAAAGAAAAGAAAGCTTGGAATCTAAATTAAAAGAAGAAAAGAATCACATTGAAAAATTACCCACCAGTTCTGATTTGATAGAGTCTCAGTTATATGTAAGAAGAGCTAAAGGAGATACTAGCTACATTGGATACGATGAAGCACAAAATCAGATTGACAACATGCGAGAAAGAATTAATACATAAAAAGACTCTACTAATACTAAGAACACTGAAGATCAAACTAAAGATAATAGTTGACCACCTAAGAATGAGTGCAAGCTAGTAGACCGTACTTGTTATGCATGTAACAAGCATGGACATATAGCAAGGAACTGCACAGTGTTAAGGCCTTTTAATGGTTATTGTTATTCATGCAATAAATTTGGTCATAGAGCTATGAATTGCAAGACAAGTAAGAAGAACAAGACTTAGTATAATCAATGAAATCAAAATCAGTCAAATATAAGAAGTTCTCAGAATGTTACATGTCAGATATGTAACTATAATGGTCACTTAGCTAGACAATGTAAAATGGTGACTCATGTCAATGCATCGAGGAATATAAGGCCTCCAATCATTTGTCACTCTTGTAACAATGCTGGACACATCTCAAAGTTTTGCAGATCAAGGATGCATGGTCAGGAAAGCCCTAAAAAGCCCAAAGAACCAGTTTTTGATCCTGAAGGAGAAGTTAATTTTGTGAAAGCTTCAGAGGATGTAGGCTTGATTTGATCAAAAGAAAAGAAGGACAAGGTTGATGAGTATGTATTGGATGCACCCATAGTGGATGCACCCTCTACAGTTGGATAAATAGCCCTTAGGGTCATAGGGGGAGCCAATTTAGCTCTAGACCCCTGCGTGACTGGTATACTCACTCTCAGAGTATGCACCTTTGGACTTAAGCTTTTCTAGACTAGAGGAACATTCATGCAAGAGTGCACTATCTGATTATTTTCAAAATGAAAGTTAGAAATTTCCAAATGATAGCCTGGTTTATGTGACAAGCATTAATGATAGAATTTCTACTTTAAAGTACACAGAAGTTAGAAGATCTCTCATTGCATTCGAATTGAGAGTGTTTGGAGAGTAGAAGAGCCCTAGTAGTTGATTGAGAAGGATTGTAGTTTGATTCATCAAGTGACCTGATGGGCATTTGATTGGTTGCAGAAACCCTAGTTCATCACAATGATTCAAAATTTATTGGAAACCTTTGAGAAAGCGTTATACAAGTGACGGCTACTCCTATATTATTTGATGTTGTAGAAAAGAAAAGATTTGTGTTTAAGAGGCATCCATTTAAATCAACACTAGATGACCTAGAAGGGGATTTCTCCTGCATGCCTATGGGTGTTATGCATGTCAAGGACATTAGGGCATACATCTACTATAAGAAAGAACAAGTAGGATTGGACAGATTAAGGGCACACATGGAAACTATGTTAAAACTAGACAAAACCTTCATGGATGAGTATGTATGGTGGACTAATCACCTTATAGTGAAGTATGATATGACATATGAGTTTAATGAATCAAAATGGATCAAGATTCTATTGAGCATAATTCATGATGACCTATTTTGGATAGGTGAAGTGCCGGTCATAATTACTGGTGACCTAATTCATGAGATAACAAGCCTATCAAAGACATGCACCATTCTTCCAGTCGGAAAAGATGCGAGGAAACTTGTTGAACAATCATTTAAGTCAAGAAGTGATAGGCACAAAATGACCATAGAGCCTATTGAGCAAGATGACATCAAATTGATGTCTATGATTCTTGGATATAGGTTTCAATACACCAGCAGGGTAAACAATGTGTCTGCGGCCACAATTATTGTAGCCATAAGAATTGTAAATGAGAATGGAGAGTTCAACCTATGTGAAATCTTGCATGCATAGCTAATTGACAACATCAAGGCAATCAAGCATGATAAGACCAAGATATTCAGATTTGGGTCTTTGACCATTTATATGTACTTCCATATTGTTGGAAAAGTGTCTAATCTGTATCTTGACAAATCTATCCCCACAATGCCTTAGATATCTCTCAAGCCATGTACTGAGAGAACCTTGAAGGACTACATGACATTGGAGTTGAAAACATTCAGGGCTAAGATGAAGATGAGGTTCAGAATTCCAGAGAAGAAAGTTGAAAAGTATAAGGACACTATTTGCTTTATGGTTAAGATTGACACAACTTGGATGGAGGTAGTTGAACCAAGGAAAAAGAGGATTCATCCACTAGAATATGAAGTAGAGGCTTATGCTCAAGTTTTGTTTTCAGCACCTAAAGACCCTAATTAGCCAAGATGGGGAACCTATGAGGAGAAAACAAGAGAAGTTGATGCAGTGTTAAAAAATGCAGCAAAAAAAAGGAAGGTTGCTAAAGTTACCTTAGAGATCTTGAGAATTCATGGAGTGTCTCAAGAAGACCTAGACAAAGCAAGGGAAAAAAAGATTTCTTTGGAATTAGAAAGCACAGATGCAACAACGGCAGAATTAGATGATCTTAAGTTGAAGAAGGTGAATATAGAAAAATTTTATGATTAGAAGGGTAAAACTAATGTTACTCCTTCTCGGCCCAAAGAAACCATTAACCTTATTGCTCCTCCTGAGCATAAGGCAATTCCTAAGAGGAAGAAAGAAATAAGCATTGGTCATCCATCCTAGAGAGTAACAAGGAACATAAGGAACACTCAAACACCTCCTAAAGTAAGTTTCAAACCTAGTCTAAGTGTGTTAAGCACAAGAATCATTGATGAAGGTAGAATTGATCAAGTAAGAAACTTTTATGAGAAATATAGTGAGATAGACAAATCAGAGATACATGGAATGATAGTCAAACACATGTTGAAGTTTAAGAAGATAGTCTTAGAACTAAAGACTATGATCCTTGATAATGTATGGAATATCTTAGAGTTCCAAAAGAGACAGGCTATTGAAGAGGATCTCAGGATAAGAGAGAAGATTTTAGATGAAACCCTTCTTGTATGCGATCTAGAAGAGAAAAATTTATTGTTAGATCTAGTGAAGCCTCACCTCAGGACCAAGACAAGAAAATTGAATATAATGGATAAAAACATTGAGTTAGTTGCCAAGGAAATAGAGAAAGCCTTTGAGAAGGTATTTATGAATAGGCACATGTATCCACCTACTGCACCCACAACTCAAGTACCCTCAAAGGAAGTCAAGGTGGAAGAGCCCACCAATGCATCAGTGACAGGTCCTTTGGACTCAATGCCTACAGTTGAAACACAAACAGAGGTAGATAAGGCTATTCCCATGATAGAGTCACTAAAGGATAGCACCATTATCATTGATAATGTAGAGATAGCCATGGCAACCAGTGACACTGAGATGGAAAAGTTTGAAGAAGCTTTTGTGAGAACACAAGAAGCTAAAATTTTATGCAGTAACACACCTCCCATTCATCAAGAAGAAGTATTGATTGAAGATATAACAAATGAAGAAGAAAAGAAAGAAGAAGGATAAGAAAAAGAAATAGAAAGAGAAGAGAGAAAATAAAATGAACCAATAACAATAAAAGTAAAAGAGGAAGTTATGACAACACTCCTATCAGCCCACTTCCCTCAGCAACATTGTTGTCAAGTTTGACACTTGACACAACTAGTTTGCATTCATGGGGAGAAGAAGACCTAATAAAGTTCAACATCTTATTTATGGAGAAAGCCAAGGAGAAACAAGTAATGAGGAATCCCCTCCTTGTAGACTAAGTGAACATCTTCAACAACTTGTTACCAGGAGGCAAGAAAGTGTCCAAGGTACACTCTGTTGATGACGTGAGTACATTCATTTCTTAGTTCAAAAGTAATTTCTCTAACCTGGAAGAATCTACATCCCTAGTTTTAGAAGAGAAGTATTTGAAGAAAAGGCTCAGTGAATTAGTTAGCATTTTCCACTTGACCTAAGCTCACTAAAGACTGGTCAAGCATCCTTGAAGGAGTTTGTAGCACAAGGCAAAAAGATCATTGCTAACTGTATGAACTAGGACAAGTTGACAGGTGATCTATACAAGAAGATTCAAGAGGTAGAAGCCATGATAGACAACATAAGGAAATTAGTGGAAGACCCATCTGTTGATGTCAAAATGTGTAATAATGTCTACCAAGGACAAATAGATAAGATTGAGAAGGCAGAAAAAGAGATGACCAAGATAAGGGCTAGGTATACTCAGCTAAGGAATGCACTTGTGCCCTCATTAGACATACTTAATCAAAATATCAAGGAGATTGATGCCACCATGGTGCCATATGATCAAGGTCATAGAAAAGATTTGGAGAAGATGGAGAAGCTACACTATGCATTATGCACCCATCTACAAATTGTAAATTCATTGATCACATTTTGGAAGAAGGAGATCCAAAACCTACAGATAGCATATCTGGATGTTTTATAACAATTAGTATTTGTAGATATAGTTTTTGAAGCACCTTTGTCATTAATGTCTAAGGGGGAGTATGTATAGAATATGGTATAGATATGTATAAGGAGATATAAGATAGAAAAATATGTATAAGGGAGATATAAGACAAAAGTTTTTATATTAAGGAACAGTTAGCAACTTGGCCATATTCCTTTGTTGCCATCAATGAAAAAGGGGGAGATTGTTGGAAATTTGGCTATACTGATGTATATTACTTAGTATAGTGTTTTCATTATGGAAAAAAAGCATATAGTAGTTTGGAGTTAGCGCACTTGATGGGAAGATTAGAAAATGGCTAAGTGTTGAAGACTAGACAGTGTACAGAGTTCTTGAAGCTCAGAGCATCAACGCATGTGCGTATGACTAAGTTATGGTGTGCACCCTAGAAGATAAGTTAGTTAGAATATATTCATGCTTAGTCTATGAGTGCATGATCAGATATGCAAGTATGACATAGTTACAGACAGTTGAAGTTACACAGCCAGTGTGTGCTAGAGAAGAATAGAGTATGCAACCAGCTGTTAGCATTTTGATTTGCAGTTATATTCTAATGTTGTAAAGTCCATGTGCCTATTGTAATTATGTTTCTAACATGTAAATATGTTTTTTTGTAAACACACTTGAGCCAATTCAATTGGGAGCATTGTATGTAATCGGTTAAAGGACCGAGCTAGTTATTTGTTTTGTATGTGCATATAAATATGAGATGCGCCCATTGTAATTGATATGGATGTTGATAAAAAGTTGTTATAAGCATATCAGAAGTGTGCGAAGAGACTATAAGATGTATTAGAGCTTTGCAAGAGGTCAAAGCATCAACGCATCAAAGGAACTGATCTGACAAGCAGTGTCACAGTGACAGTTCATCCAGCAGATATAGTGTGTATCTGAGATCAGAAGGTTGTAGCCTTCACCACTTGAGCGGTGAGCTCTAGGATAGTGCATCCAATTACCTAATAGGGACTATTGTAAAAGACTCCTAATAGGGTCTGACCCTTAACAAGGTCTATTGTACTTAATGCATTGTAAAGAAACTCCTAACAGGGTTAAGGATCTTCTAACAAGGATCATAAAACACTAGTACAGAATATTAGTGGGTGTCAATTCCCACCAGGGTTTTTACCTATTTGGGTTTCCCCATAACCATATTGGTGTTATGTGTTGATTTCATGTTTCATGTTTATGTGGTTGTTCATTTCAGTACCTAAGCATTTAAGTTCAATTTAAAGATTAAGTGAAAAGATAAAATACAGTGAACACTAATTCACCCCCCCTCTCAGTGTTCCCATTCCTAACACTTATTAGTGATACCACATCAATATTTACAGGTTGTATAGATTTTTTGGATTGAACATGCTCCACAAAAGGTTTTTCATTAATTGTGTTTGGTTGATGTCCCAAAGGTGTCATGTTTGAATTTGTCTTTGTCAGAGAAAAACTTTCTTGTGAATTTGAGGACATAACAGGTTTCTCATTAACATGAAATGTTCTTGAAGGAAAAAAAATTTGTGACCTTGATCTTGATTGAATTTTTTGCATGATTGTCACAAGAGGTTGTGAAACTATTTGAGGGTCACTTGATTGTATAAATGAAGACTTGTTCATACTTAGGTAGTTTCCCAAGTTGAACTATGCCACACTCTGGTTGAAAGTTTTGGTTTGGAAATTAGTTAAATGAATTTTGTAGGACTTGGTTGCATGAAGATTGCTTTGAAATTTGATAAAATTGAGCATGGTTTGGAACTTGGTTGAAAAATGTTTTCTCTTGAACATGATTATATTGGGCTTGGTTGAAGTTTTCATTTGCCTCATTTAGTTGGGAAATAAGTTTTGGTATATTTTATTTCTCAATGAGAGATTATATCTCAATTTCACCAAAATGTTCATTTGGACCTCTAAGGAATTTGATCATCCCTATTCTATTCTTTATCTTCTTTTCTACCCTCTCTACCAAAGTTTTCTTTTCTTTATCCAAATTTCCTTGCAATTATTGGATCAAGTATGCATGTGATTGATGTGATTGATTGTTCAATTGGATTAATGTCATTTTTCTTGGCTCAAAATATGTTTGGGTTACTTTGTTTGAGGTGTAAACCATGTTTGGGTCAAAACATTATTGTTGAAAAGGTATACCTTCATAGGGTACTTGTGTGTTCTCATTTGAAAGTTATGTCATATTTGGATCAAAATCTTGTGTTTGAAGAGGTTCACCTTGTCTTGGGTCAAAGTGGGATAGCGTATTCTCAGTTGAAATGTGGATGGATTGATAGGAACCTTGTCTTTGGACCCTTGTTACAATTGACATGATGACTGCATGTACCTAAGTATGAGAGAATGCACAATGTTACTTTATTTTAGATTTTTATGAGGCTTTGGAATGAGAATGCAACCTAAGATATGCAAAGGCTTTTGAAATGATGTGCAACTTAGGGGGATATACAAATGAAAATGTCTTTGGGTTTTTGGTTTTTGTAATGAGTATGTAAACTAGGATAAGCTTTGAAATGACATAGCAATCTAAGGATTATGAAACTTTTTTAAAAAAAATTTTGAATTTGTAAAATCTTTGGAAAATGCAAACCTAAGAGTATAACATTAGGAAATTAAACAAAGATCTTGACTTAAAAGGGAGATAAGGGACAAAAATAAATGGATTAAAGGGACTAAGTCAAATCATCATGACAAAGATGGAATTTGACCAAATTATAGGGGGAAAAATTAGGATAAAGGGACCTAGTTAAGATCTTGTTTTGAATAACACAAGGAAAGACTCTAGGATTTAGATTTTTGTACAATTCTGCAAAGTTTTTAAAAGGATCTAAGTGAAAAATGAGGACTTATGAAAAAGGGACCATAATGAGGACTTATAATGAGGATTAATGCCAAGGATTGCAATGTATGGGGATGAAAAATGAGGACTTATACATATGCCACAAGTCTCCAAGGTGAATTTCTTGAGATTCCATATGTTCACAAAGGTTTAAAACAAGGTGTTTTTGACAAATTGAATGTTTAGGAATTATTTGAAAATATTTTTATTGGTTTTGAATGTGTTCTTTAGTTATCTTAAAATGTTTGAGAACTCACACAAAACACATTAGATGAAATGACTATTAAAAAAAAGGTAAACAATCACACCACAACCAAGGATCACTAGTACATTTGACCTCATTTTTATACCAAATTTTTTGACCATCAATTATAAAGATTTAGGTTGGTCAGATTATAGAAGAAAAAATTTCTTTTTTTATAATCCATGCCCATGTTGGTCAAAAGTTTGACCAATACCATGTAGGTCAAAATTTTGACCAACACAGGCATAACTTTAAAAAGAAAAAAGATTTCTATCTCATTTCATTATTTGGTTTTAACTTGGAGCGTGTGAAGGAGGAGCGCCTGTGAGGGTTTTAAGTATTATTTGGTGAGAGTTTTTGGAGGATCTCCTATGAGGGTTGCCACTATTATTTGGTTTAAAAGGAGGACTGCCTACGAGGGTTGCCACTGTTATTTGGTGTAAAAGGAGGACCACCTACAAGGGTTGCCACTATTATTTTGGTGTAAAAGGAGGACCTCTTGTGAGGGTTTCCACTATTATTTGGTGTAAAAGGAGGACCGCTTGTAAGGATTTCCTTACTCTGCATTTGTCTGGCATTGTTTTGTGCTTCTATGCTATTGGTACTTGTTGGTTATCTACTTAGGGCCCATGAGCAATGTGCCAGGGCATCATGTATTGTGTATTGGCTGGCACATTTTTTATCACTATATAAGTGTTTGAGATTTTGATCTCTGTTTATATACATTTGATTCAAACTCAGTGACTCAGCAAAAACTTGCAAAAACCTAAATTTCTTAATGCTAAACCTGAAGCACAAAAAAAAGCCCCCCATTTTTTTACAAACAACTTTAAAACCTAAAGTAGACTATGGGTTGATGTGAGAATTTCACAACAGAATTAGAGGAATCTCTTGTGAGAATCCTCCAAGCTTGGTCTAAGAATACTGCATCATAGGAAAAATCCATTGATAAGCCTTTCCAATTAATAAATCCTTTCCTCACCTTCTTCGATGACCGCTCTCAATTACTTTTGTTCTACCAAATCAAAAGCAAGGATGAAGTGTTTCTGACATTCAAAAATTTCAAATGTCTTTGATCAGGAAAGGGAAGCAAGTATGTCAACAAAGAGTTTCAACAATTCCTTACGAATCACCGCATCATGTTACAGTGTAAAATTTGATACATTTCATAATTTAATAATATTACTAGAAGAAAGCACAATGCCATTATGTAAATAGCTAGATGCATAATTCATGTCAAGTATGTGGATGTTAAGTTCCAAGGAGAAGTAGCTACCTATGTCATACACATCATCAACTAAATAGTAAATAGTGACTTGAGTTCTCAAAGGGTGTACTCCATATGAAGGTTTGATGAAATAAAAGTCAAATATTTCTCATCTCTTAGTGTTTGGATCTGATGCCTAGGCATATATTCCTTATCAAATTCATCACAAGATAGCATCTAAGTTGGAAGTGTATTCCATCAAATAGAATGATGATTCCAATGACTATCATTTATATAATTGTTCATCCAAGTAATCTTTATAAAGAGAGATGTCTTCCATGATAATATCTCTCTTATACTTCCACTAGGCCACTTCCAGATTTGCTTTCACCTAAGAATTCTTACACTTATGTGACTTTGTCCCTATTCCATCCCTTGATTGCAATAGATTCTCCTACCACTCAATTTTGATCATCTTTCCCTATACTCCCAATTATGTAGATGGCATCTCCAATACCCAATTTGTACTTCCAAAAGATGTTTACTCTAGCAAAGATTCTTGAGGCGATCAATGAGATAGATCCATAGTCCACCACATTCCATAAGATCAAGTGATTGGGAAACATTTTTCTAGCATTTTTTTATGCTTCTATGCTATTGGTACTTGTTGGTTACCTACTTAGGGCCCATGAGCAATGTGCCAGGGCATTATGTATTGTGTATTTGCTGGCACATTTTTTATCATTGTATAAGTGTTTGAGATTTTGATTTCTGTTTATATACATTGCTGCTATTACATTCATGAGGTACTTATTATGTTCTTCACATTACATGAAGCTAGGGAATCTTTATGTAATTAGTCCACTTTCTAGTTTACACATAATTTTATCTTTTTCCAGGAAAAAGTTGTTTAAGTTATGATCATATTATTGAAAATTTATCTGCATCATCACACCTCTAAAAATTGATCTACTGGACTGGTAGCATGCTAAATATAAGTAAACATGCTTATTCATATGTTCACTAATACCTTCAAGTTACAATGAAACATCTTCCAACTCTTTGATCTTCTCATTAAATGCTTGTTTCTGTCCAAAAAAAATCATTACTTCTAAACTATCCCAACTTGGTCTTTATACATATAGACCATGTGAAAAACATGCTTTTAAGGTGCTTGGCTTATTAGGATGGCATTGGAGAAAATAAAGGGCATCTATGCCATATTTTTGTATCTTTTAAGAGTGCACCCTCATAAATGCCTCTAATATCTTACTCATTACTAACCATTCATCAGACATCTTGACCTATGAAGAATCTTATTTCTATGTCACTATCACCAACATTACACTTCATGAAGTCTACAAAGTAATGTATTTGTTATCTCAAAATTGTCTAGTATGATACACATCACATTCCTCTCAAAAGAACCTATGGAATTATCACTTGTTTGGCATTATTACACTTATGAATCTTAATTTGAACCTCTCCTTGTAACTATTATCCTTTGAACTGACCTGCAACATTATTTATGTTCTTTACATAGTGACATAAGAGCATGCATATCATCTATATTTGACCATCTCCTTGCATATCTCATGATATTTCATTATCTTTGTTGCTTTCATACTCTTTCATTATGAAATCCATTCCTCATAGTGCTCACTGACATAAGGTCTCATGACTGTGGTATCACTTCATGTTGATCATGCCACATTTGTTTATGAATTTCTACTCATGCTTTGGGATGCCTTATTTTGATTAATGAATCTATTTATAAGATAACTAACTACCCTTGCATTCCACTTGTAATTAAGACTAACCTTGTCACATTTTCTTAAGTATTTTATATATTCACAAGACTGCTCTAACTGATATGAAGACTATCATCTATGCTTCTTTTAATGACTTCCCACAAAAAAAACTGAAAGTCTTATGATTGTTTATAATAAATTCTATCACAAGATTACTGGAGATTGAAAATGATAAATTCAGTATTTCATTGTGACAATATGTATGTTCCTTTTTGTGTAAATTATAATCAGTGAATGAGAATACAAAATACTGCTCCCATAGAGCCAAATCTATCATGTAAATCTCTGCAAGTAATATTCTGACTATTCTATTGAAAAATGTTTATTTTTATGGTTGATATGGATCCAAATGATTGATAGGGTATGGTGTTGCATGTCATTGGAGTTATTAATAGTTTTGTGCAAGTTTGAAAGCATGTTTGGGTCCTCTAGACGTGACTATCCCTATACAGTCAGGGTATACACCAGTCAGATTAGATAGATGCAAAGATTGGATTTAAGATTGTTTCCTTTTTGTGCATAATGAGTATGTTAGAATTGTTGTTTCTTATCAAGTTGAATCCATTCATGAGTGTCTAAGGGTGTAGAGGAAGTTGGTGTGTTGAAACACAACCAACAATGACTGTTCCTGCACAATGCACCAATGAAATACCATGAGGATAGGGTAATGAGATAGTACTTAATGTTTTCCATGAATGGAAGGGAGTTGTGAAGGATGGATTTTCATTATGTTATGTGTTTCAAATGTTCTTGAATGCAGGGTAGATAGTGAAGTGGAAGAACATTCTCAAATTGCTTGGATAGCCCGATTTAAGGGTCACTAGAATTAGGGATAGTCAAGGTCTGGACGATTGGTCCATTGGAGGACCATCTTTCTTTGCATAGAAGACCACTTTATGATTAGGATATGGTGTTAGATCCATTTGTGGGGTCTAAGAAGGTGTGGAAGGGTGTGTTTGAGAAGACCCTATGTTATTAAGCCTTAAAAGGAGGGTTTTGTGAATGAGACTTTAAAACTTGTTAGTGGTCCTTGCAAATGTGAAAATCTTTGGTTTTGGAGGGTATCTAGACTCTATATATGATAGAGAAGTCCTGGTTGAGTTTGGAGTTGGGTGTTGCTTTGAAAAATGAGGCCTAATGGAGGGCTAGTCATAGAGCACAAGTCCTAGTATGGACAGTTGGTCCAAAGGAACAATATTTCATTTTCTAATTTATGTTGTATAACCCTAAAAATGGTATCCAAATATGTGATTATCTTCCTGAGTCTTTTGGGAAATCCTAGAAAGAACCTTGTGAAATCAGTCTAGAAGGCTACTAGGAAACTAGGCTCATCAAGAGTGTGTACCCGGGTGTGGGTAAAGGATCTAGAATCAATCCTAGAATCCATTATTGTGTGGATTAGAGTGTTGAAGACATTTGTTTTGGTTGTTGGTTACATAGCTCTGCATCACTGGGGATAGAGATAAAATATATGAAGGCTACTTAGTTTATCTTAGGGATAGAGATAATTTAATTTTAACTTTGGTTGTGTTAACATAACTATGTTGACTTTATTTTGTAGTTGTTTAACATGAGAGTTTGTAGATTAATAGGAATTCATAGATACTATATAGTGTTCCATAGTTGCCCATCTATAACTAGTGAGATGAACATAACTCATGTACCTCATGCTAGTGTGCTTGGATACCTTGTATACACTATTTTTCATTAGACTAGACATTATCCAAATAGTGAGTATTTATATAAAGTGCTATAACACACATGCAGTCCTCCTTTTACACAAATTAATAACAGTGAAAACCCTCACAGATAGTTGGATAATGTCTAGTCTAATCCAAGCACACTAGCATGAGGTACATCAGTTATGTTCATCTCACTATATAAAGATGAGCATTAATGCTCAATTGAATGATACGTTCCCATAAAAATGTGAAATCCTATTAATATACAAACTCTCATGTTAAACAACTACAAAATAAAGTCAACATAGTTCCTTTAACACAACCAAAGTTAAAATTAAATTATTCAAAAAAGGGTTTTTGTTTTGATTTAATTGTTTTATGTAAATCTGTTTCAGCAATCGTTATCTTGATAAACTCTCTATTTGGTTTCAACACCCATGTTAGTTTTGAAGTAAACAATGGTATAATATCATTCAAGTTTTCTAAATTGTGGTGAACATTTGATGCAGCTTGGGCTGATTCGTCCAATCTTTATAGCTTAACATACAAGCATATAAAATCAAAAGCAAAACAAGTATGGTGCATTCATACTGCTATTAAAAAGTATTAAAAATTAGAAGCAAAATAAGCAAGGGTATTAAAAAGTATTTCAAGAGAATATAGTGACCATTGTGTTTTTTTTAAAAGTAACAAAGACATTATAACCTCTTGTATTCTATATTATATTAGCATGCACAAACTATCTTAGTGCTTTAATTGTTAGGAAATAAGACAAATAATGGAAATGGAGATTATATGAGATAACTCTATAACATAGAGAACAAATTTATTTATATATGAAATCTTGTACAAAATGTTTACAAATAGATTATGCAATATCAACAAATGTTGACAAATAGATTACAAAATATCAACAAAAAGTTTTGCTTGCTATTGTAGATGCTCTCTCTCTATAATTGTTGCAATATAGACTCTAGAGCTATTGCAGTGTATGGTCTTTTTGGAGTTTTTGCTTGACATATATTTTATAGAGTTGTAGCTATCTTCTCTCGTGTGTCTATTGTTTCTTAGCACATACTTTTTGGAGCTGTGTTCTTCCATTTTAACGCTCATATTATTATTTTTCAACTCTTTTTTGTCCTCTAAAATTGTTCTATGCTATTCTTATTTTATTCCAATCCTTTTTTGATTTCCACCTATTAATAATTGATTCCCCTAAAAAAATCTTTGTAGACAAATCCAAACATTAGAAATTTGAGCCTAAAAAAAAGAAAAATGAGGTAAATATTTCAAGATGGGATGTCTATAAATCCAAGAGATTTTGGGTAAGTTACAGGATGATAAAAAATCAATTCTTTGACTCAAGGTTATTTCTAACATTCCCTTTAATTTAGAGCCTCTTCAATATTCACTGTATGTTTCTTGAACCAAACCTTGTATTTCTAGAGTTTTTGTCTATGACTTCCATAGTTGACATTGAGGCAGTCAAGACCGAAGAGATCTCAAAAGAGATGTCCAGTCTTGTAGCAAGTTGGTAGATGGAACCATAATCTCTAGTTCTAATGAAGCTCATTATTGATTCAGCAAGAATCTTTCTTTCCCAATGGCAACATGCTTATGAAATCCAAACCATCATAGGAATAGGAGTCAAGACAAATAAATTTTTGTTGGAGTGCACTTGTAGAATATGAAATTCATTAATTATTGGTTGTTTTCATGGTAAGAGACTCCTTGGTGACTGTCTTAATGAGTCCTTACAAAAAAATGTACAAAATGTCAAAATATAGTGAAGGGAGGCTTCTAATCATCCCATGTTACATGACATTTATAAATATTGGTGCTAGAAGACACAAGGTTCAATTTTAGTTTTGAAAGTATTGAAGTTGACTAATTCTAGCTCAGGTATAGTTAAATTGTCCTTGCTGCCCTAGAATGACATCTTTGTTCAAACCATTGATTGCAAACATTTTTTAAGTACTTGAATCTACAATAGAACAATAGTGGTGAATGTATGATTATTATAATCATATGATTCTATGTTATAATATTTATGTAATATATGTAGTAACGATGGTGCAGTGCATTATTGATATAGGCTTGATGGCTCTTGTCAATGTGCTAAACTGCCAATGTGGTGGTGTGTAGTGTGTGTGTTGAAGACTTCATGGACATAGAGCAACCCTATACGACAATTTTGGTGCTGCCCAAATAGAAAAAAGGTTGCTAATGTGTATATATTTAATGTTTCTAATGTAAATACTATTCATTATATTATAAGAACTAATGTAGATTGGGCATCATAGGGAAATAATGGCTATGGATACTTTAGTTGGGTTGATGACAACTCATCTGCATCTATCCACCCATATCCACTTATCTGTGATGAAGGATTTGAGTGCAAAACATGTCAGGCTAGGGAAAATCTTGAAATTATATTTTTACGATGCCTTCTCTATATTGTAATTGCATATCTTTGTTGTGACCATATGCAGAGATGAACTTAGGAATTAGTCAGTTTAGTATTTTCATATTGTAACTAATATTTTAATATGGATATGGCATAACTTCTCTTTGCCTCAAGTGCACTTATATATGGTTTACATCTTTTTTTAGAATAATTCTTCATGTTTATGGCTTAGGTGAGCCCCAATTTGCTATCAATCACATGATTTAACGTATAGTGTTTTCTTGGTTATTCCATTTGTTCCTTGACCTTTGATGACCATTTGGTAATTTCAACTACACCTAAGGATCCATAAGTGACCCTGGTGCTCTTCATGACTCTTGCCTTTGACCTTGGTGCTCTTACACCAACTGCTAGCATGAAGGAAGATTTGACATAAAATATATGAAGGCTACTTAGTTTATCTTAGGGATAAAGATAATTTAATTTTAACTTTGGTTGTGTTAAAGGAACTATGTTGACTTTATTCTGTAGTAGTTTAACATGAGATTTTGTACATTAATAGGAGTTCACATTTTTATGGGAATGTATCATTCAATTGAGCATTAATGCTCATCTATATCTAGTGAGATGAACATAACTCATGTACCTCATGCCATTGTGCTTGGATACCTTGTATACACTATTTTTCATTAGACTAGACATTATCCATAGAGTGAGTATTTATATAAAGTGCTCGAAGATCAAAGGCCCAAGTCTAGAATTGCCAAATTATCCAAAACTAGACATTATCCAAATAGTGAGTATTTATATAAAGTGCTATAGCACAGAGATGGTCCTCCTTTTACACCAATTAATAATAGTGACAACCCTCACATGTGGTTGGATAATGTCTAGTCTAATCCAAGCACAGTAGCATAGGTACATGAGTTATAAAATCTCATGTTATAACTCTCAAGAGTTATAAAATAGCATGAGGTACTTAAGAATCTCTCAATACAATACATATTCCCCCCATACCTTATTCAAATCTTATTTAATTCATTAATACATAAAGATATATTCTTTTCATATAAACATAGACTAATTAAATAATTGAGAGAGTTTGGATCAACATTTGATTATATAAGTCAGACCTAGCATGAGAGAGAGAGAGAGAGAGAGAGAGAGAGAGAGAGAGAGAGAGAGAGAGAGAGAGAGAGAGAGAGAGAGAGAGATTGATGCTCTGCTTACTAGCCGTTACCTTAGAAAATGAGCAAGAAATAAAAAAAGAACTAATTAGCAAAAAATGTTAATTACAATCATTTCTTTTTTGGTTTCTTGCTCATTTTTCTAAGATAACGACTAAGTAGAGCATCAATATCCTTGTCATTCTTCTCTCTCTCTCTCTCTCTCTCTCTCTCTCCTACTAGTCCTTTGGTGTGTATTAAATAGAATAGAATTTTCAACATATTATTATCATTCTATTTCTTTGTTGTAAACATGCCATTGGTTCAGTTTTGTAATTTATTTTTTTTTGTGTTAAATGCATTTAAAATAAAGGTCTAATTTTGTAGACTGTTGATGCAAAGCCCTCTACTATCACCTTAAATAGGCCAACTTAACTTGAGGATTCAACAAGAAACTTGGAATCAACTCAAGGAATCAATCCTACTTAAAGATCAAATAGAGTTCTCTAATTTTGTAAGTCACTCCCACAACCATTCCACACAAGTTCACCTTCCCATTTCCTTTTTCCAATCTCTCATTGCACCAAGTTTAGTTTTGTAATTTGTTTTTTGTTGTAAACATGTCATTGGTTGATTTTTGTAATTTTTTTCAGGAACAATCTAGCCAAGGGCCATATCAATACTACTCGCAATCTCATTGCCAAAGTGGCCAAAGAATATGTTAGGCTGATAAAATATGGGGATTCTCTTTACCGTTGCAAATCTTTGAAGGTTGTTGCACTTGGATAGATGTGCACCATTGTTAAGAGAATTGGATTGAGTTTGGCTTACCTCAAATAGGTGAGGCAAGAGTTTTGTGGGTACCCTAATGTTGGCAAGAGTTCTTATTGTAGTTTGTAATTAGATTGATTTGCAACCACTAGAGACACTACCGAAGGAAGATGCAAAATTGGTTGCGGAGATGAGATTTAAGGTTGGGAGAAATATGGGTGGGTTCTTTGGGAATCAAGAGGGGGGATGATGGCATTCTACTCTCTATGAGTGCTTTGAAGGAAGAAGGGGTGATTGCGGTGAAGAATGCGGCATGTGAGAGGTTGTTGGAGAAGAGAGTGGAAATTAAGATGAAGTCGAAGAAGATCAGTAGTTGTCTCAATAGGATTCATGTTGCAATGCCCAAGCTGCGAGATGGGAAAGAGAGGCCCCCCTTGTATTCCTCAAGCTATTTTGGATGCCAGGGCGCGTGTTGCCAAGGAGGCCATGAAGCTGGAGAAGGATATTGAGAATGAAAATGGTGGGGCTGGAGTTTACTCTACAAGCTTGAAGAAGCGGTATATTTTGGCAAATGAAGAGTGGAAAGAAGATGATATTCCTGAGATCATGGATGGACACAATGTTGCAGACTTTATTGATCCAGATATCTTGCAAAGGCTTGAAGAACTAGAGAGGAAAGAAGGGCTTAGGATGGCAGCTAAGGGTGATGAGCATGATGAGATGGGGGAAGTGGATTTGAATCCTAATGAAAGGGAAGCTCTTGTTGCAATTAGTAAGAAGAAGAAGATGCTTATCGTCGAACACAGATTGAAGAAGAGTGCTACAGAGAGTTGAGAAACATAAATGTAGATTTCACAATAGTTGAGAAATATAATTGTAGGCATCATGGTCACATTTTTTTGGACACAACATAATTGAGTTGTATACCCAGATGATGCAGAGAAACTTCTGCTCCTCCGATTCCAAGTTGACACTATGGGATCCAAAGACCATAGATAAGGAATAAATTTAGAGAGTGGAGGAGGTTCATAACGACCAAAATAATACAGGACAAACCTCAAGTTAAATAAGGCAACTGCAAACATTTTAATAGATTTTTATTATTAAATAATGAAATTTGCATATACTAGTGTTTTAAGCCCCCTCATTACATGATTTATTATTGTAAGCCCCATCTGACTTACACATCTATAAAATGAAACCACAACCTATTGGGATTGAGAAAAACCTTATAAAACAACAACTAAGAAGGATCGCTTACCAACATCTGTTAATTACATCTGTTGCTCATGAATACAAGGTCCTCCAACAGATGTATTCAATAGATGTTGGCAAGCAATCCTTCTTAGCTGTTGTTATTTTATAAGGTTTGTATCAATCCTAATAGGTTGTAGTTTCATTTTCTAGATGCGTAAGTCAGAGGGGGCTTACAATAATAAATCATGTAATGAGGGTTCTTAGAACACTAGTATATGCAAATTTCATTATTTAATAATAAAAATCTATTAAAATGTTTGTATTTGCCTCATTTAACTAGTTGAGGTTTGTCCTGTATTATTTTTGTCATTATGACCCTCCTCCACTCTCTAAATTTATTCCTTATCTATGGCCTTTAGATCCCACAGTGTCAACTTGGAACCGGAGGAGCAAAATTTTCTCTACATCGTCTGGGTATACCACTCAATTATGTTGTCTCCAAAAAAATGTGACCATGATGCCTACAATTATGTTTCTCAGCTATTGTGTCCTAGGACCCCTTATGACCCTTTACGACCCTTTAAGATCCCTAAAAATACATCTTAGAGGTCTTAAAATGTTGTAAAGGGTCATAAGAGGCTCCTAGGAGGGGCCAGATGAGCTTCCACCTTCACGTGGTTGGCTCTGTTAAACTGTAGAGAATGTTAAACTATTCTTGAAACAAAGAGAAGCTCAATAATTTAAGGGCTCAGTCCACAAACAAATTAAATTAGACATACTATCCAAATTGGTACATTGATGAGAATCAATGATGGGGAGTTTTTAGATTCTAAGAAGACGTATATGCAGTGGAGGCCATAAGGGATTTTTGTGGAGATTTTCTAGATGATGAGATTTGCTAGAGTGGCTATATACATACGAGGGTTTCCAGATTGAGTACCAGTGTAGAGATGATGATTTAGTAACCTATGTCTATAAAAACTTCACAAATATCCATTCTTTGGCCTCCACTCATACCTCTTCTCCGAATCTAGAAACTTTGGATACTATTTCTCATCCATGCATGAAATGTGCTAGTGATCATATGAAATTACTTAAAACTAGTAAAGGGTGCTGGGAATAGCCTTTGGATTATGAAGGGATTCCATTTTGGTGTGGGAGGTGTATTTAGACAAGTCATCCTGGTGGAAAGACATCTCACACCATCATTATATGGTGGAGAAGAAGTTGAAGCAAAAAAAGAGTTTTTCTCAAGCTATGCATGCTGAGACATCAAATTTCTCAAGTTGTACATGGTGAGACATTGAATTAGGAAATTGGAAATGCATGTAAAGTGACCAATGTTATGAAAGGAGTGGATGGTTTGGATGATGGGCAAAGTGCTAGAAAGGTAGCAACCACACCAGAGGGCAGAGAAAAGAAAAGACCTATTGGGTGCCAAGACCAGAGGGCAGAGAAAAGAATGTAGCTATCCCTAGTTTGGGCCATGTTCTAACTCATTATGATTAATAAAATTATCAATTACCATTAAAAAAAAATAGTAAAGTAACATAAAAAAATACACATCGATATATATTAATGCAAAGTAACACCTGAAGATAAATATCTAGACTAATCACCGGGCAGGATGTTGTTGGTGATTACTTTGCATATTTATCTTCATTTGTTATTTTTAACAACTTGAAACAATAAGATACAAGTTGAGGAAAATTGAATCAAAAAATATAAAATTCTAACACACCAGTTCAAAAAAAAGCATTAAGAAATTCATATCCAAATCTAGTTTGCAAAAGCCGCCACAATTGAAACTCACCTTCTCAATATTTTCTCTAATAGCATACTTGCAAGCCCACTGACAAATCTCTGTAATAGAATCAAGTTTTCAACTTGAACTTCACTCATAAAAAATCAACACACTTGTGTAGCAATAGAATCAAGTTCATCAAAAAATAGGACACAAGGAGCTCATCCTTTGGCTTTATCAAAAATTTCCCTCACATTTCCCTCACTCTATCCAAACCACATTGTTAACAATTTAGAGCCCTTCACACTAATGTCTTTCCACAACCCGGTGGTCCATAAATAACACTCCTTTTGAAGGAGACATGACAAATTTTTCAAATTTCTCAAGATGCTCCACTGGATATTGAACAGTCTACATCAAACTCATAATGAATTTTGTTAGTTAATATCTCCTTGCCTAGTAGACTTTTTGCATTAAAAGAAAAGAAAAGCAGAAATAGTGTACCTCTTGAAGCTCCCTCTTGACATTTTCCAACCCTCCAATATCTTCCCAAGAGACATTTGGAACTCCAACCACCTGTCAATATTTTTCCAACATTCAAGATACCTATCAATAATAAGATACAAGTTGAGGAAAATTGAATCAAAAATGTAAAATTCTAACACACCAGTTCAAATAAAAGCATTAAGAAATTCATAACCAAATCTAGTTTTCAAAAGCCACCACAATTGAAGCTCACCTTCTCAATATTTTCTCTAATAGCATACTTGCAAGCCCGCTGACAAATATCTATAATATCAACTCCACTGAATCCTTGCGTATAATTGGCCAGTGCCATTAGGTCCACATCCTTTGAGACAGGTGATGGATTGCTAGAGCCCAAAGTAGTCTGGAAAATAGAATGAGCAGGGATCCATTGGCAACAAGCAGAAGAACGAGTGTGGACACCTAAAGATAAATATCTAGACTAATCACCAATCAGGATATCATTGGTGATTACTCTGGATATTTATCTTCATTCATTTTTTTAAAACATTCCATATTTAGTCAAAATTTTGAGTAACCGTAGTCGATGGTTCAACTAACTTGCATCAAAACTCTAACCTAGTTTGGTCTAACAATCGACCATTTTGCGTCGAACTGTGGCATTGTGGGTTTGGAATCCTGGCTGGAGTGGCCAAATATTTTGACCAATATTGGTCTATATTATGACGCAATTTGGTCAAAATATGATCGTCATGGTTTTCGCATCCTGGTCAGACGGGCTAAGCATTTTGACCAACTTTGGTCAAATTTTTGACTAATATACCACCACTTGCCACTGTCCTTTTCGACCAAGATTGGTGTCAAACATTCTACAATTAAAGAGATATGTTGATATTTCAACGACGAAAATAGCAACCAATCAGTTGGTCGAGTATTCGACCTATTTGGGTAGAAAATTTGACCAATACCCCGTCAAAAAAAGGTGCAAAATATACTAGTGTCCATGGAAAGGACAATATTCAATGAATTCTCACTTGAATAAATTCATCCGCACCTACTCAGGGAAAAAACCTAGAATCTTGGAGGAACGAGCTTCCCCTTATAGTGCACTCACTTCTTAGGCACACCAAGCTTTGAATCCCAAGGGTCATCACTTCTCAAGGGACTACTATATCTACCAAGATCTATGAAAGTGTGAGATATATTGACAGGCATGGGTGACCCCTTGCATCAATGAATAGAAAGGTTTTATTTGGCCACTAAAATAAAGTTTTTTAGTTAGAGAATCTGTGTAAAGATATCTTGTGTTAATCATATAAGGCAACATGGTTACACAAGCGCAATTGAGACTTATAGCCCCATGAATACTAGGAACAAGATACCCTTGACCTTTGAGACTTTAATCTCAAGGAGGTATTATTTATAGTGGGTGGAAGAGATTAGATTTATCTTTTTCCCGCTTGGGTCATTCCCTCTCACCAGCTCTACTAAAGAAAGTCTTGGGACACTAGTACATTTTGCACCATTTTTCGACGCACTATTGGTCAAAGTTTTTACCCAACTCAGTTGAATAGTCGACCAACTGGTTCATCACTATTATCTGTGTTGAAATATCGACCCATTGCTACAACCATAGAATAATCAATGCCAATATTGGTCGAAAATGAGGGCAATCTAGGCGGAAAATAACATTGGAAAATGTTGGTATATTGGTCGATCTTTTGACCAATATAGATTAATATTGGTCAAAAACTTTGGTCGCTCCGACTAGGATGCCAAACTCATGATGGTCATATTTCGACCACATTTGGTCAAAATATTTAGCGGCTCTGACCAGGATGCCAAACCCATGACGCCACATTTCGACACAGCATGGTCGGATCTAGGCCAAACTTGTGACGAATGTGGGTCAAAATTTTGACGCAACGCGGATTGTTTAAAAAAAATTGAAGATAAATATCCAGACTAATCACCAACGACATCGTAATCGGTGATTAGTCTAGAGATTTATCTTCAGGTGTCCACACTCATTTTGCTACTTGTTGCCAATGGGTCCCTACTCACTCTATTTTTCAGACTGCTTTGGGCTCTAGCAATCCATTTTCTTTGCTCTGCATGAAACTATGGGTTTTTTCATTTTGTTTGAACTATTTGAGAGATAGGCTCTGACTGGTGATCCCTGAATTGGTAGAGCTTCCTCTTAGACACCCACAACTCTTCAAATCTATTGGTGTGAAGTCCCCAAAGGGTATTCTACTCTATGGGCCTCCTGGTTCTGGGAAAACTTTAATTTCTAGGGCAGTGGCAAATGAAACCGGTGCCTTCTTTTTCTGTATCAATGGACCTGAGATCATGCCAAAGTTGGCTAGAGAAAGTGAAAGCAATCTTCGGAAGGCTTTTGAGGAGGCTGAGAAGAATGCCCCATCCATTATATTTATTGATGAGATATTACAGAGATTTTTTAGCGAGCTTGCAAGTATGCTATTAGAGAAAATATTGAGAAGGTGACTTTCAATTGTGGCGGATTTTGAAAACTAGATTTGGTTATGAATTTCTTAATGGATTTTCTGAACTGGTTTGTTAGAATTTTACATTTTTTGATTTGATTTTCCTCAACTTGTATCTTATTATTTCAATTTGTCATGTTCTCTTTCCTCTACACTTTTACAAGATAATATTGAATGTGAAAGAAAAATAAGTGAGAACCCTGAAGTAATGGATGAGGATGATAGTGATGAGGTAGCTCAAATAAAGGCTGCTCATTTTAAGGAGTCAATGAAATATGCCTGAAGAAGTGTCAGTGATGCTGATATTTGGAAGTATCAAGCCTTTGCACAAACACTACAAAAATCCTAAGGCTTTGGTTCTAAATTTTGATTTCCTACCAGTGCTTCTACTGGTGCTTCAGATGTATTTTCTATAGCAGATAGTAAAGATGATGATGACTTATATAGTTAGGAAACTTAGTACACAATTGTCATCTTAATGAAGTGACAAATGTGTCTATTCTAGCAAGGACCTTCCGCTGACAAATAGCCAATGCTATTCAATTTGGCTCCAACTTTTGCTTGTATGAGTTTTATCTGTTCATATGTTTAAAACTTTATTTAGTTTATCAGCCCTTTAGCCGAGGACTTACTAACTTGTAAGTCTTTAGAGAAATATTAATTGTGGCAAGGAAATTTAGCTATGAAAACTTTTTCTCAAGTGGTAGATAATGCTACAAAAACCTTGCTTTTAAAAAAAAAAACTTGCTGGAAAATATTCTATACTAAATCAATTATACAACAAAGAAAGTCTAGTTCAACTAATTCTGACTGGTGATCCATGAATTGGTAGAGCTTCCTCTTAGATGCCTAAAACTCTTCAAATCTATTGGTGTGAAGCCCCCAAAGGGTATTCTGCTCTATGGCCTCCTGGTTCTAGGAAAACTTTAATTGCTAGGGCAGTGGCAAATGAAACCGATGCCTTCTTTTTCTGTATCAATGGACTTGAGATCATGTCAAGGTTGGTTGGAGAAAGTGAAAGCAATCTCTGGAAGGGTTTTGAGGAGTTTGAGAAGAATGCCCCATCCATTATATTTATTGATGAGATATTACAGAGATTTGTTAGTGGGCTCTAGCAATCCATCTACTCTACTCTGCGTGAAACTGTGGGTTTTTTTTTATTTTGTTTGAACTATTTGAGAGATAGGCTCTGACTGGTGATGCATAATTGGTTTGCATGTTTGCAGTGTGGAAGTAGTCTTGGGGATGCTGGTGGTGCTACAAACAGAGTCCTTAACCAGTTGTTGATGAAGATGGATGGTATGACAACCAAGAAAACAATTTTCTTTATACTTAATGGCATTTGCCTTTTATACCCAAGGATTCAATGGAGCTGAAATTACAGAGATTTGTCAGCGGGCTTGCAAGTATGCTATTAGAGAAAATATTGAGAAGGTGAGTTTCAATTGTGATAGCTTTTGCAAATTTTATTTGGTTATGAATTTCTTAATGGTTTTTTTTGAACTGGTTTGTTAGAATTTTACATTTTTTTATTCAATTTTCCTTAACTTGTATCTTATTATTTCAATTTGTCATGTTCTCTTTCCTCTACACTTTTATAGGATATTGAACATGAAAGAAAAAGAAGTGAGAACCCTGAGGCAATGGATGAGGATGATAGTGATGAGGTAGCTGAAATAAAGGCTGCTCATTTTGAGGAGTTAATGAAATATGCCCAAAAAGTGTCAGTGATGTATTTGTTGCTGCTGCTGCTTTAGATGTATTTGCTAAGATGATTTCCCCTGCCAAGATGATGTGCATCCATTTTATGGAGATTTGCTAAATGTTTTATATGATAAAGATCACTACAAGTTGGCCCTTGGACAAATCAATATTGCTCACAATCTCATTGCCAAAGTGGCCAAAGACTATGTTAGGCTGATAAAATATGGGCATTCTCTTTACCACTGAAAATCTTTGAAGGTTTCTGCACTTGGATGGATATGTAACATTGTTAAGAGAATTGGACCAAGTTTGGCTTACCTCAAATAGGTGAGGCAGCATATGGTGTTCTTTTTTCTATCTATTTGGTTTTCACTACCTGTTGTTCCTTGGGATATCTTGAAAGGGTTCTATAAATTGATGGTCTATATTTTGGTGGGTGTCTTGTATGGGCCTATGAAATTTTTATCTTGTCTTTTTTTTCAATCCTACAACTAGATTTTGATACATGGATTTCTTGTAAGGAACTTTGATACCGCTATTTTAGTAGTTCTTCATATGATAGTTTTCTATGTAGTCCCCAGTCTAGGCTTTATTTATAGATTTTTTTATCTCAATATTAAAAGAATTAATTTAGTTAAATAAAGATTTATGTCCCAAACACAATGACAACTAGGATGTGAATTTAATCTTTCTGACAACTAAAGAGTCAAAAAAGATAATAGATGGTTCAATATAACCTACAACTTTGTCCGTGTAAGAGTTGAACTCTAAAATTTATGGTATGAAGACCTACTACTTGCAACTAAGAATATGATATTGAATAATTATGACTTATATAAAAAATTCTGGAAAACTTAACCATTTCTATAGCGATTACTTAAAAAAAGTATACCTGATCGATGGCTCAATATTTGCAACCTCTCAGAAACTTTTCCTTTCCACTTCAATATCTTTCCTTGACAATTCTTGATTTCCTTAGAACCACTAGCAAAAAAACAATGACAATAGAACTCGCTACTTTAGAAAATTGCATCAATACTTAACTTAAACATTACAGTCATGAAGGGTATAACAAAATCTGATACGCTAATAGACAAACTCATTTTGCACAAAATGGCATTAAGCATGGATTTTGGTTTACATGTGGTACATCAATTCCTTCACCGAAGACATTATCTATTACATTTATAATTGTTTATTTAGGTTCCATAGCACTAGCATATACACAAAAAGAATCTGTATTAAAAAAAAATATGGACACTACATATATATAAAAATAACCTGTTAAAAAAAAAGAGGCCACTGAGGACAATTACACAGGTCTCCAGAAACAACATTACCCAACTCTTTCTCTCAAGCTAAAGACTCAGTGTGTTCAATTGCCTAGACTAGCAGTCAATTCTATGTTGAGTATATTTGTCAGGCCCTCCTGCAATTTGAATGAATTAAGAATAGAAGATAGGAACTGATTTAACACTTCACCTACAATGTGACCATGATGCCTACAATTATGTTTGTCAGCTATTGTGAAATATTTTACAATCTGGCCTTTGTTTCCTTTGATGTGTCTTGCAACCTATGAAAAATTTGAAATATGCTACTTGATATAGATATAAAGATCACTAAGTAGTGCATTATTACATTCTACTAGTAGTTAATACTATTGCATACCTTCTTCTCTCATTTGCTAGTGTAATTCCTCTTTGAGTATCCCCTTTCCTTTGCATCCAAAATGAACTCAATCAAATCCCTCACTGGAATAAAGGGAGGATGCTCATACTTTGGGTTTTGGATGAGACTCCTTCTATATGAGTCCCTCACAGTTTTAAGATGTTTGGTAGCTTTTTCTAAAATTTTCTTTTGCTAATAATTTCTGTATTGACTCTTTTTAGTTTTTTCTTCAACACATTTATTAGATTAGAGATTTCTGGGATATCCTCATCCATATCTACAGCTATTTCCTCTATTGTTGCAGGTTCTTTTCCCCTATCTTGAACATCAAATTGTGATAGGAATATCAATAAAACTATCATAATAACTCCAAAACCCTAAATAAAATAACATAATAATATAACATTTTTCAACTATCTAATTTGTATGTAATTTCAATAAGGTTTACCATTGTTGACGAATGGGTGGGAGGAGTATCCCCATGGCCTCTATCATGTGGGGGATCCATGTCACCTACTCTTCTACTTCTTTCATACTTTGAGTGAAATCCTTTGCATGTCCACTCTTCATATGTTTGTGGATGGTAAGCCGAGCTAAATGATAGGTTAGTTCCAAGTCTTTTCCATAAGGTTTGCCAAAAATGGCTCATGAACTTACTATCCCTGTCTGATACAATGCTTAGTGGGAGTCCATGTATCCTTACAACCTCCTTAAAGAAAAGATGTGCAATGTAACTAGCATCATGGGTAGTTCTACATGGAATAAAATGGCTCATTTTAGAAAATTTGTCTACCACCACATAGACATTTCAGAAGAATATGAATGAATAAAGGTTTTGAGAAATATTTGAATTTAATTTTGATAATAACATGAGGAGTGATATATTTCAAACTTCAGCGAGACTTCATACCACACAGTGTTCATAGATCATGTTCAATGCATTATTTACGCTTGTATTGGTGGGAAAACTTTTGAAAACACGTAAAAGAGATTGCATTCAACCATGTTGTTTACATGAAACATGTAGTTTACCTCTAGCCTAAATCAACATTGTGTACAAATCTATGGATGGTGTGTGGTATGAAGCCTCACTCAAGCTTGAAAATGATAGTCGATCCATAGTCAATGTCTATTCAAACTTTAGGATGATACTTATATGATGGCTTAAGTAAATTGTTCTTACCTTGAGACTAGTACACCATGGGATTAGAGGATGGTTGTTATAATAGAAATTGTGTGTCTGTGGGATACTTTTATATTTTGTATTAAATGATGATACATATGTGATTCTTCCTTTTACAATAGTTTATATTCTGATACTTATAGCCTATGATTCTGATACCTTGTATTCAATAGATGTTGGGAAGCCCATCTCATCTTCCCCCATCTCATCATCCTCATCACCATTAGTTGCCATCCAAAACCCTTCTTCCCTCTCTAGTTCTTCAAGCCTCTGCAAGATATCTAGATCAATAAAGTATGCAACATTGTGTCCATCCACGATCTCATGAATATCATCTTCTTTCCACTCTTCTTGCCACTCTTTTCCATCTCGCAGCTTGGGCATTGCAACATGAATCCTATTTTCCACAACTACTGATGGATCCTTAGGTGTAGTTGAAATTACCAAATGGCCTTCAAAGGTCAAGGAACAAATGGAATAACCAAGAAAACACTATATGTTAAATCATGTGATTGATAGTAGATTGGGGCTCACCTAAGCCATAAACATGAAGAATTATTCTAAAAAAAGATGTAAACCATATATATGCGCACTTGAGGCAAAGAGAAGTTACGTCATATCCATATTAAAATATTAGTTACAATATGAAAATACTAAACTAACTAATTCTTGAGTTCATCTCTGCATATGGTCGCAACAAAGATATGCGATTACAATACAGAGAAGGCATCATAAAAATATAATGTCAGAATTTTCCCTAGCCTAACATGTTTTGCACTCAAATCCTTCATTGCAGATAAGTGGAAATGGGTGGATAGATGCAGATGAGTTGTCATCGACCCAACTAAAGTATCTGCAACCATTATTTTCCTATGATGCCCAATCTACATTAGTTCTTATAATATAATGAATAGTATTTACATTAGAAACATTAAATATATACACATTAGCAACCTTTTTTCTATTTGGGCAGCACCAAAATTATCATCCAAGGTTGCTCTATGTCTGTGAAGTCTTCAACACACGCTACCCACCACCACATTGATAGTTTGGCACATTGACAAGAGCCATCGAGCCTATATATATCAATAATGCACTGCACCATCTTACTACATTTATTATTTTTATATGGAATACACCAAGGAGTACCATTAGAAATATTAACCATTTACAATAATGAAAAGTAAACTTAAATCAAATAGCTCATTTTTTTTATCAACATGTGTAGTCTCTATGTATATGAAAAATCAAAGAAATATCAAGTTGAAATAAAATAGTGAACAAAATAGTATTCCACATAGAGTGAATGAAATATACCATCAAAAGAAGGTGACAAAATCCTATCGCGAAGCATAGACGTAGGAAATAAAAAAGGGACAAAAGACAAGAAATAAGAAAAATCATTATGACTATAGAAAAATCATTAATACTATAATAAAAAAAAGAAACACTCTTTGTCAACAATTTTCAAAATCATTAGGACTATAGAAAAATAACTAAGACTATACAAAATCAAATTTTAGAAATGGACGGTTTTGATGCTTTGCCATTACAACAATTGAGCATTCATCATTTGGTATTGTGTATTCCATTTAAGTATGTCAACAATGTTCAAGAAATAAGAAAAATCATTAGGACTATAGAAAAATCAAGTTCTAAAAATGGATGGTTCTGATATTGCTTTGCCATTACAACAATTGAGCATTCATCATTTGGTATTGTGTATTCCATTTAAGTATGTCAACAATGTTCAAGAAATAAGAAAAATCATTAGGACTATAGAAAAATCAAGTTCTAGAAATGGACGACTCTAATATTGCTTTGCCATTACAACAATTGATCATTCATCATTTGGTACTTCTTGGTGTATTCCATTTAAGTTTCTTGTTGAATTCTCAAGTTGAGTTGGCCTATTTAAGATGATAGTAGAGGGTTCTGCATTAGCAGTCTACAGAATTAGACCTTTATTTTAAATGCATTTAACACAATTTTTTTTTATAAAACTAAACCAATGGCATGTTTACAACAAATAAATAGAATGATAATAATATGCTAAAAATTTGATTTTGTTTAATACACACCAAAGGACCAGTAGGGGAGAGAGAGAGAGAGAGAGAGAGAGAGAGAGAAATGAGGGGAATGACAAGGATATTGATGCTCCGCTTAGCTGTTATCTTAGAAAAATGAGCAAGAAACCAAAAAAGAAATGATTGTAATTAACATTTTTTGCTAATCATTTCTTTTTTGGTTTCTTGCTCATTTTTCTAAGGTAACGACTAGTAAGCAGAGCATCAATATCCTCATCATTCCCCCCCCCCTCTCTCTCTCTCTCTCTCTCTCTCTCTCTCTCTTTCCTGCAACAAATGGACTTGTGATGATTTTCACAATAGTACATGTGTGGTAGGAATGCTCAAAGTACTGCTTAGGAAAATATGAATATTCATCACCTGTTGCTGAAACAGATTTACATAAACCAATTAACTCAAAACACAAACCCTCTTTCAAATAATTTAATTTTAACTTTGGTTGTGGGGTAAGTGCACAAAGATGGGGGACCAAAAAGATGCCACTTTTCTTTTTGGCCCCCCATCGCGCATAGTGCAGACGCACTAAAGGGCGTGCACCCTATAGGGCGCACACCCTATGGCTTGGGTTGCCCAAGCCGTAGGCTTGGGAAATTCAAATCCTTTACAAAGTGCACACGCCATATAGGGTGTGTGCACTATGTAAAAAATCATAAATTTACATAGGGCGTGCGCCCTATGTAAGATATAGATTTATATAGTGAGAGAGAGAGAGAGGGGGGGTAATTTATACAAAGAGAGGGGGGGGGGGGGGAATTTATACAAATATAACATTTAAGTATAAGTTTGATAATTTTAATTTCTTATACTTTAATTTATATTTGTATAAATTATAAAATATAATGCTTTTGGGATGTTTGGGATAGGTTCCAGCTTCATAGGAGTTAACATGCAGATTCTAGATTTGAAAAATTCTAGACTTAGCCAAATTTCAGGATTCAGCAAGCCTTTAGCAGGGTTACCTCCCAAAATCCATCATGGATTTCTAAGGTCAAACTGAAGCTGGCAAAAGGATTCCCAAAGAGTTTTAACTCGTTCTATCACAAATCACTTGATTTCAACCCCATCTCTACTACAGACTTAGCTTAGCTCTCACCCAAATCTCTCTCTCTCTCTCTCTCTCTCTCTCTCTCTCTCTCACTCACTCACACACACACACACACACACACACACAGACACTAAAAAAAACATCACCCTCTCCTCTCTCTCTCTCATCACCCTCTCTCTCTCTCTCCCTTATCTACTCTCTCTCTCTCTCTCACACACACACAAAAAAAAAACCAAAAAAAACATCACCCTCTCCTCTCTCTCTCATCACCCTCTCTCTCCCCCGTATCTACTCTCTCTCTCTCTCTCTCTATTTTTCACATCACCCTCTCTCTCTCTCTCCCCCTTATCTACTCTCTCTCTCTCTCTCTCTCTCTCTCTCTCTCTCTCTCTCTATTTTCACATCACCCTCTCTCTCTCTCTCCCCCTTATCTACTCTCTCTCTCTCTCTCTCTATATATATATATATATATATATCACCATCTCTCTCTCTCTCTCTCTCTCTCTCTCTCTCTCTCTCACATCACCCTCTCTCTCTCTCTCCACCTTATCTACTCTCTCTCTTTCATTACCCCCTCTCACTCACTCACTCACTCACTCTCTCTCTCTCTCCCTCTCTCTCTCCCCCTTCTCTCTCCAAAGTGAGAGAGAAGGGAGAGAGAGATAAGGGAGAGATATATATATATATATATATATATATATAGAGAGAGAGAGAGATTTGGGTGAGAGCTAAGCTAAGTCTATCATAGAGATGGGGTCAAAACCAAGTGATTTGTGATAAAAACAAGTTAAAACCCTTTGGGAATCCTTTTGCCAGCTTCAGTTTGACCTTAGAAATCTATGATGGATTGTGGGAGGTAACCCTGCTGAAGGCTTGCTATATCCTAAAATTTTGCTAAGTCTGGAATTTTTCAAATGTAGAATCTGCATGTTAGCTCCTATGAAGCTGGAACCTATCCCAAACATCCCGAAAGCATTATATTTTATAATTTATACAAATATAACTTAAAGTATAAGAAATTAAAATTATCAAACTTATACTTAAATGTTATATTTGTATAAATTACTGCCCCCCTCTCTTTGTATAAATTACCCCCCGCCTCTCTCTCTCTCACTATATAAATTTATATCTTACATAGGGCACACGCCCTATGTAAATTTATGATTTTCATAGCATGTGCATGCTTTAGGGCATGCAAGCTTTGTAAAGGATTTGAATTTACCAATCCTAAGGCTTGGATTTTCCTTGGAGATCCAACCCAAAGGCTTGGACGATTGAAATAGGCTTGAGACGTGTTTTCCAGCAGACATACAAAAAAATGACATCTTTTTTTGTGTGTTCCTCATCAGGTTTACTCATGGCTCAAGAACGTAAAAATCAAACGACGTGATATTGTAGATCTCTTTGTTAGCTATCTAAGCATATAATTTATTTTGAATTTTGATTATGTTAAGTTTTTCAACTCTAATTTCTTTTGTGTGTATGTCCATTTTTTGTAAAAAACCAACATGTAGTATTTTGGGCATAGATTTTGGCTCATTCATCAAATTTTGCAATAAGTTACATTTTTAGAAACTAGACTCCATTCTACACACTTTAAAAAAAAGAAAATTTAATTTTTAATTAGTTTTAAGTGATTTCTAGGGGGAGCACACATAAATTTCATGTTTTCAGGATGTGTGCACTTCATAAATTCATCAAAAATTATATGTTCATAAAAAAATTACCAAAAAAATCTGGGATAAACTACGTGGTGTTAGCTAACTTCTCACTGGAGTGATTAAAAAAATTCAAAAAAAAAGTTAACATTTTAGGGGGAGCACACCAGATGCTATGTTATGTTTTTGGACAAAAAATAGGACCACTTTTTGTGCTCCCCCTTTTTGAGGGCCTTAATCTGCACCATTTTCAAAATAAGTTAGTAGTTTAGGAACTAGATTCAGAGTATTACAACTCTTGTTTTTGTCGCATCTTAAAATTTTGAGTCTAACTATCTTCAATTTTTTGTTGAAGTTTAGAGTGTGCTGATTTCAAGAAACAAGTGGCATCTTATACCCCCTTTTTGGTCCCCCATCTTTGTGCACTTACCCTGTGTTAAAGGAACTATGTTGACTTTATTTTGTAGTTTTTTAACATGAGAGTTTGTAGATTAATAGGAGTTCACATTTTTATGGGAACGTATCATTCAATTGAGCATTAATGCCCATCTATATCTAGTGAGATGAACATAACTAATGTACCTCATGCTAGTGTGCTTGGATTAGACTAGACATTATCCAACTGCCTGTAAGGGTTGTCACTATTATTAATTGGTGTAAAAGGAGGACTACTTGTGTGTTATATCACTTTATATAAATACTCACTATTTGGATAATGTCTAGTCTAATGAAAAATAGTGTATACAAGGTATCCAAGCACACTAGCATGAGGTACATGAGTTATGTGCATCTCACTAGTTATAGATGGGCAACTATGGCACACTAGTATTTGTGAACTCCTATTAATCTATAAACTCTCATGTTAAACAACTACAAAATAAAGTCAACATAGTTTTGTTAACACATCCAAAGTTAAAATTAAATTATCTAAAACAAATGGTACCTTAGAGTGATAGAGGAACACTTTGCTAAAGAAGTTTGACTATTGTTTGTGAAAATACCTCCAAGGAATGTAGGAGTTGAAGGAGAAGAACAAAAGGCTACATGAATCTTACAATGCACTTTTGGCCAGGCTTGAAGCACTGGAATCCAATCAAAGAAGAGCAAAAAATGAAGGTGTTGATAGTGAAGAAGAGGAAGAAACCCATAAGGAAGGGGAAGGAGAGGAAAAAGAGGAACAAATAGATCCTGAAGAGAAAAGGACAATCAGGATATTCAAGGCTATGAAGATTGAGGAGCATAAGGTGAGGGGAGATATCCCTATGTATGATGGAAGTCTGAAAGAAGAAGAGCTTTTGGATTAGATTGCATCAATGGTTGCATACTTTGAAGGTGAAGAGGTACCAGAAGATCAAAGGGTTAGATTGGAAAAAAAACAAAACTCAAAGGGCATGCACTCCTATGGTGGGATCATGAGGAGGCAAACACAAGGAGAAGAGGTAAGCCAAAGATTTTCTCTTGGGACAGGATAATAGAAAAACTGAAAGGTAACTTTCTTCCTAAAGACTTTGATGTACAAATGCATATAAAAGAATGCAAATTTTAAAACAAAGAGATTTAGATGTTAAAACATATATAGATGAATTCTATAAACTAATCATAAGGTCAGGATTGGAAGAAGATGAAGTTGTTAAGGTTCCTAGATATTTAGGTGGTTTAAGATTTAACATCCAAGATGGATTTGTGGCTTCTAAACCCAGAAGTGTGAAGGATGTTATCAGTTGGCCCTTAGAATAGAGGAGAAATTGAAGAGGAAAAGTGAAAGATAGAATAGCAGCAATAGAGGAGGTTCTTCAATGAGGGGAAGAGGAGGAAGAACAAATCAGGTTTGGGAAGAAAAGGACAAAGGATTGAATAGGACAATGCTACACAGTCCTAGAAATGAAAACTTTTGGGATTTGAATTATGTTCAAATAGGTACAGTCAAGTGTCCTATTGAAGGGAAGCCAGTAAAAAATCATGTTCAGATGTGGACATTCAGTGGGCAGAAAGAACCAACTGTCAAGGCACCATATTCCTAAAGTACAAGTTCAGAATCAGACATCCAATGCCAGGACTGATTCTTGGGACAAGAATCCTTTCAAAGGTGGTGAACATGGTGCAGGGGCACCTAGAACATCCAAAGACTACTAGGAGTCCATAATGACAAGCATGCACCTAATGACATCTAAAGACATCAATTGGAATGTATTGACACCTATAATGGGCTATAAGGTCATTCCATGCAATGCAAATGGAAAATATGTAATAAGTCTTAAAAGGCCTAATAGGCCTTAGGACCAAAATAAGAGCCTAGGATGGTATTTGGTGTTACAAGTTTATAATAGTTTAGATTTGATTTTAATAATGCTTAATAAGTTCATTTGGGTCATAGTTCAAAGTCTTAAGGCTTCATTATCTTTAAAAGTTTCAAAAACTCCAAATTTGTAATGTTGCAAATTCAAAAATTTGAAATGCAATGGTTATTAAAAAATGGAGGGAATTGGATTTTGTTATGTTTTAGTGAAAAATAATCCATCCAACTGATTGGGATTGGTTGGGGTAGTTTTTAGGAGTCCATCAAATATGCCAAAGTTTCATTGTACGACAGAAGAGGCCTGTTGTACGGACTGTACTGAGTTTTTGATAAATAAAGTTCTTTCAAATGCAATTTCCTTGAGTTCTTAGAGTTATTTTGGATTCATTTTGTCATTTTCTTACATTTCAATGCATTTTGGGTAGTTATATATTGATCCTAGACCACATCTATGCATTTGTGAGGTCTGTATTTGTATTTTTACTCAGTTAATTCTAACTGGTAGAGTATTTTCAGTGATTCCTTTGATAGTTTTGTGAGTTTCCAATTTAATATGGTCATTCCATGACCTTTGGCCACTGTAACACATGGAATGACTGAGTATTAACATGTACTATAGTTCCCGAATCTATACATGTAATGAGAAGGAAGAATGTTTGGGTGATCACCATAATTTATAGAGGAAACTTAATGAATTTGCTTGGTATGCTACAATAGTAGCCATTTGGTCTAAAGAAGGAACATAGATTATGATTTGGATCATCTTATAATGATCATCTAATGGTGAAACAATTTCCTATTGGACCTATAAGTGATCGAAGATAGGAGATTTAAGAAACCCTTGGATTAAGGGTTTAGAAGTGCTATATTTAGGGATTTTGAGGTTCTCGGTGGACTGAGCCCTATTCCTTTGAGGTTTGTTCATTTTTAGACATTATTAAAGACTAATGAAGGTTTGGAGTCTTGGGAGTGCAAGGAGTTTACGGTTGCTTTTTTATTTGGGGTCTTTTTAAGCACTTATGAAGCCATAGTGTGTAGACAATCACACCTGGTCTAAAAGAGTCCATAGAAAGTTGACTATAGAAAGCTGACTACCCTAGTTTTATGTCAAAAATGGTCTATAGATGACTTTCACTTGATTTATTTTTGATTTCTCCACCAAATGATCTTAGACCGGTTGCAATTGAAAGCTATGACTGCAGGTAGACTTCCTATGGAGTTAGATTTGACATTCCAATCCACACAAAGTCAGCAGAAAAAAAAATACCAGTAAAAAAATTGTTAAAAACACAGTTTTCTCTATCTTGTTTGCAATATTTCCTCTTCCAACCTTACAATAATAAACCTAACACTAGTACATTTACAGTGTAACATGATGTGGTGATTCAAAAATTTAGGGTTTTGCAAGTTCATCTCTGCAAGTTCATCTCTGAATCAAATGTATATAAACAATGATAAAAAACATGCCAAAAAATACCAAATACATGATGCCCTAGCACATTGCTCATGGGCCCTAAGTAGGTAACCAATAAAATAATGCTAGACAAATGCAAAGTAAGGAAATCCTTATAGGCGGTCCTCCTTTTACACCAAATCACAGTGGCAACCCTCGCAAGAAGATGGTCCTCCTTTTACACCAAATCATAGTGGCAACCCTCGCAGGCAGGCGGTCCTCCTTTTACTCTCACCAAATAATAGTTCAAACAATTGCAGGCTCTAGCTCCTTTGTGTGCTCCACGTTAAAACCAAACAATGAAATGAGATATGAAATCTTTTTTCTTTTTAAAGTTATGCCCGTGTTGGTTGAAATTTTGACCTACATGGTATTGGTCAAAATTTCAACTAACACGGGCATGAATTAAAAAAAAAGGCAGTTTTCCTTCTATAATCCGACCAACCTAAACCTTTTTAATTGATGGTCAAAAATTTTGGCATAAAAATGAGGTCAAATGTAGTAGTGGGAGGCATGCCCTCTAAAAGACTGAATGAATTTCTCTTCACCCAAGATCCACAAAGGCGAGGAAAGAGGATACGTTCATTAAACCTTAGGATAAAAATATAAAATAACGTAAAAAACATAAGAAAATTTATTATTTTTATGAACCAAACTAAAGTATTTTATCTACTAAAAGCAGACATGAAAGTTTAGGAAGACACACAAGGTCTTCGTCAAGCATCCTATGTCAAACACATTGGTCTTTTATGATCAAGCCTTCATCCCAAGATCACAAAAATGTTTCAAAAATCATCAATAACACAAAAACCATCTATGATAGGTGCAAAAATTGAAGTATGAATGCGAATTTGCAAAAATAAGCAATAAAACCCTAAAAATTGCCAACTACACATAACTTGTGACCTAGTGCGCATAAGTATCGACCAAGTAAGCATAAATAGTGATGAAGTGTTCATAAACACTTACCAAGTGTGCAAGAACTCTTAACAAGTGCATAGGAGCTCTTACCAAGTGCACGAGACCTGAAACAAAGGCTAGAATGACTCAAAAAATTACTAGGGCACTTATATTGACCAAATATGCATTATAAGCATGTTTATTTCTATGATCAAGGTTCATTAATCCATGAAAATTTTTAATTTAAAAATATTATGATCCATTTTGAATCCCTAATTAAGCTAGATATATATCAGAATTGACTAGGAAACACCTCGACTAAGCAGGTTAGTAATGAGCCTTAAACTAGGTAAATGTTCATTTTAAGATCCCAAATCAAGTGTGAATGTTCATTTTAAGCTCATTTTCCACTTAATCAACTTTATTTAAAGTTTTTTAATTAATTAGGACCCCTAATTAGGCCAAATTGTAAACTTTGAACTGAATTGAAAGAAAGTGGATTAAATAGCCTTTGTATTGAATCCTAAACTAGGTGAAGTTCATTTTAAGCTCCCAAATCAAATGTGGATGTTCATTTTAAGCTTCCAAAGCCAAATATGTGATTAATTTTAAGTTCATTGATCCTTAATAGGGTTCATTTATCCTTTAGAATGATTATATTAAAAGCAAAAGACATGCATAAAGCAACTTAGAAACCCTAAAATCTTAATTTTGGAGCCTAAACACCAAATGCCCCAAAATATTGACCAAATGCACATAAATCTTGACCAAGTGCACAAAAAACTTGACTAAGTGCATAGAAAAATCAACCAATTGCACAAAAACTCTAACAAAGTGCATAGGACTTCACCAAGACCTATAAACACCACCAAAAGAAAGGTCACGATTTCACATCAGGTTCATCTAATGCAAGATAAGACAATAAGGAAAACATGCACACAAGAGGAACCATAAAACTATACAAGTGTACATAATCAACCTATGCAAACACAAAAGAAATTGAGACAAAGAAATGCAAACTATAAAAAAAACTCCCTCAATTTGACAATTGTGCACTCTTCCTTGCTTCTCCAAAAGAGTTGATTAAGCTCTCATATTGACATAATGCACTTAACATATGAAATAAAATTGAGTATAATGATGGTGAGGATACTTGATAATTATGGTTAGTCAGATTCAAAAAAAGATCTCAATTTATAGGGATGAGAGACCAAAATGCAAATTTGGTAACTTGAATGTGCAAATGGAAGATTGTCATAATTATGATATGATTAAATGCATAATTGGAATCAAAATAAAATGCAAAAATTGAGGGCATTTTTAAGAAGAAATATGGAGGCAAATTAGTAGGAAATTAGGAAGCACAATTAGGGGAGAAATTGATGGGGGAAAGTGGAAGAAATGAATAATCTAATAAGTAGGAGATGACTTGCAAAATTAGGGAGAAGGATGTAAGACTTGATTTTTAAAATTTGAAAACTCATTATTCCCTCCAAATTAGGAATTTAGGAATTTAGGAAATCCCATAAATGATGCAATTTATCCAATTAATTAATTATGGAGACAGAAAAGAAGAGATAAATGAAGTCAATTTATTTATCTAAAACTAGGGATAAAGCATGGGTTATTTAACCGTAAGTGACAAATTAGTTGATTGTTGACTTAATTGATGACTTGGATGCAAAGTTGACTTGATTTTGATAAGGAATTAGAATGATTTTGATGCTTTTGAAAAGGTTTAGGAAGAACATTGATGAACTTGGACAGTGCATTAGGTTGATTATGAAAGAGATTGATAAGATTTAAACTGATTTGAAAATGATTGATGATGAGACATTGATGAACTTTGACAATGCATTTAGATGGATTTGAGATTGATTTGAGATGACTTGATAAGATTTGAAATGATGTTGACAAGGTTGAAATGATGATGAGGCAATGATGAACTTTGACAATTCCCTCAATCAAAATGATAATGACAAGGCATCGATGAACTTTGGAAATGCCTTAGATTGATTGGTTTGAAACTAGTTGACAAGGTTGATTTGAAATATTGAACTTTGACAGTGCCCTGAATCAAGATGATAATGACAAGGCATCAATGAACTTTGGAAATGCCTTAAATTTATTGGTTTGAAACTGGTTGACAAGGTTGATTTGAAATAGCATTGATGAACTTTGACAATGCCATTAAATGTACTAACGATGACAAGATTGACCAGATTAGATTGATTTGAAAAAGATTTGAGTGAAAAGGGGTAGAAAATTATATTGGTATAAGATGTTGAACAAGCTCAATATATTCGACCCTCTTGTGGGTAAAAAGAAGGATATCATAGTAATTTGGCATACATAATGTAATTTACAACAAGGGAATAGGAGGATTTACTACATGCTTGACCAGTTCTATGATGAAGGAGGATTTTGCATTAAGGTGATATCATACACATTTTTAGATCACCATCATATGGTGGTAGAAATATCCACAAATGGTTCTCCACCTAATCCAAGACCCATAAAGGATGCATTTTCCCTAAATGTAAAGCTACTAGAAGATGAGGATATGATTAATACAATTGATATCATTAGGCAATTCAATGCATGGGATAAAAATCATTCTAGTGAGAGAGAGAGAGAGAAGTGGGTGTAGAACACAAAGAGTTGGAGAAAACAAGTTTTATGTGGTTGGTAGAAAAAAGGCTAAGGATACCTAGTTACAAGAAAATGAATTACATAATAGAATGATAGCTACCGAGGAATCTATCTAGAAGGACCCCTCTAATTTGGTTTCCAAAGAATCCCTACATGTAGCAAAGGATTCCCTAAGGAGAATTCAAAATATTAAAATTCAGGGAACCAAGGTTAGGTAAAAAAAAAATTAGGTGAATCATGGGGATAAAGGTTTAAAATATTTCTTTTGATTGTTAAAAAGGAAGGAAGCCAAAGAAAATATTGATAATGTTGGAGTTGATGAGACAACAACCCACAGCTCCCAAGAACACCTGCATGCAAATACCTGTCATAAAAAGAAGAGAGAATCAAACAACTATGGAGGCCTGAATGCATTGATCCACGAGAGAGGAGACATTGTTGATGTGCAAAAAATGAAAGTTGTACCAATCATAATGAAATCTTATTGTGTTGAATGATGTTCATAATACAAAGGAGATTGATCCTTATAAAGAAGATCTAAAACCCTAAGAGGAAAACCCTAAAAAGTAGAAGTGCATGTAATAATTAGTTTAATTATTATATGACTAATGCATGCATGTTTATATTTAAGATGACTAGTGCATGAGTGTTTTAAATATAACACTACCAATGCAAGAGTTTTTTAAATATAAACAACTAATACAAAAAGCATAAAGTGACATCTTAAGAAGGGACTAAAGTTAATTTAATTAACATAATTAAATTAATACTTTACTCTAACACCACCCCTGAAGATGAGCAACAATGCAGCTACAAACAATGCAAGAAGAAATCAATGAAAACTATAGTGCTGAAAGCAAATGGGTCTCGGAAACAAAAGGCCTAATCAGGTACCCAAGTACAAAAGTGAGTCTCTATGTCTCTATAAAAGAGGATAAATAGAGAAAACCACATGGGAAAAACTCTACTCCAAAAAGAGATGAAGACTAGTATGAAGGACTAAAGAAGCCTCCAAAACTAGGGAATGTTCTAGAAAATAGGAATAGGGATGAACATGTAGAACATCATTGAAGTAAGAAGCTACAAACTCTGTCAAGAAGTAACTGCTGATCTAAAGATCGTCCACTAAAATATGACCAGGTAGAGAAGACTATAATCTGCATGAGTTCCCTCAAATGACACTACTCAAATTAGGAGGCAAACAAAGGAAAAAAACTAAAGTCGAAGGATACATAATACTGTAATCTTCACAAGTGCCCTCAAATGACACTACTTGAATCAGGAGGCAAAAAAAGGAAAACACTTGAACTTGAAGATACAGATGGCATAAAAATACCATAGTCTAAAGAGCTGATCAATCAAAGCTAGAAGAGTGCTTCCAAAAATAGGAAAGAGAAGAGTTTCCATATGGTAAATGATCCATCTCACCGGAATGCATAGGTACCCAACCACTTCATCTGCCTAGTACATAGGATCAAATACTAAATACATAGCTCAGACTATCGAACCAAGGAATAAAAGAATGATAAGTAGAAACCCCCCATAATACTGATAAGGGAGAAATGATAGGTACACTAAAAATAATGTCCAATATGAACTACATGATGAAAAACTAGGAACATCAAAGGTGTAGAGAAAGCACAAACACAAATAGAGATACCTGAGGCTAATGTCATTGGAGGAATTCTCATGTGACAAAGGTAGATGGCAAAAAAGGAAAACATCAAAGCCCCCATGGAACTTTATAATGGAGTGCGAGTACAAATAGTACAAACATGTTCAAGATCCCAAGCATACAATAAAATGACACTTTATCTCAGTGCGAGTGCATAAAAGAATGCTACAAAAGTGAAGTATACACTACTCAAAGAAGAACGAAGGCTGATGAAACAAGAAGAACAACTAAAGATGAGCCATCCCTCAATGGGAAGAGATCCCAGGACCTGACACATCCAAGATATCCACCAAATTGAAAAAATGCAAAAAAATGAATAAAATATACTTGGAGAAGAATATTGAAAAATGAATCAATGCACTGGAAAGGTCTCAGAACAATCTTTCCAACCAAATATCATTTTCACAAAATGGAGTCTAGATGCGCAATATAGAGCTCCTAGAGAGAAAAATTGAACATCTAACTTTGAAAGTAAATAAACTATAAAAAAAAGAAAAATAATAAATTTAAACCTCCAAATTTGGATAGAGCTTGGAACTAGATTTCTGATGATATCTTGTTTGCCTAATTTCGACACTGTATGCTCCAGATATGAGAAAAATACCAACAACTGCGTCAGAGGGTCCAAAAAAGTGCAGAAGAGGGCTAATGCACTGATGATGTCATCAAATGACTAGCTTAAAATTGACGGTCGTATGGTCGTCATGGCCAAAATCCGCTAGTGGGCTAAAAAAAATGGCCCTTGGTAACCTGGGTGACCAGGGGGCTACGACTGGGTGCTGAGAATTAAGCTCTTAGTCACTGGCCCCTTCCATGTGACCATGGGCTAGCGGAAAGAGTGTTGGCAATGGCCGTTAGTGGCACCGTTGGTAAATTTTTTTGCCTTAGATTGCCAATTTGTCCAAATTTGACAAATCTTATATGGAAATAAGGGTTCTTGGGTTCTTTGAACGCAATGGTGAGGTTCGGTTGAGCCCAAAGTGACTAGAAAAATAGGTTCCCCCAAATCCAATAGAAAATCCTCTAAAAATTATAGATCTGATGAACAAGGTTGAATCTCTCAGAAAGAGGACAGGGGCAATAGGTCTTAAGCTCTGATACCATGTTGGAGTTGATGAGAAAATAACCCACAACTCCCAAGAACACCTGTATGCAAACACATGTCATAGAAAAAAGAGAGAATCAAACAACTATGCATTAGTACAAAAACAACAATATATGACTAAATAAACTACTAAAAATTGTAGATAAATGACTAAATTTGGTCACGTGACCACTGGTAGTTTATTGCCAGTCATTTATCTTGCGACCAAATTTATGACTAAACCATTTTAGTCATTGATTTGCTAATTTATTTGGTCATTTATTTGATCGTTTATTTGGTCATTTATTTGGTCATTTATTTGGTCATTTATTTGGTCATTTATTTAGTCATTTATTTGGTCATTTATTTGGTCCTTTATTTAGTCATTTATTTGGTCATTTATTTGGTCATTTATTTGGTTGTTTATTTGGTCATTTATTTGGTCATTTATTTGATCATTTATTTAGTCATTAATTTAGTCATATATTTAGTCATATTAGGGCATGATGGAATCGAACCATCATCCTCCTACTTGTAAAGTAGGTGCTCTTCCATTGAGCTAGTACCCTTTAAAGAATAATCATACCATGTATACTAGTACTTTCCATTAAACAAGATTTCAAGTTTTTCCATCTATAGTTCAAGGGTAGCAAATCCTAAGGGGAGGATGACTAGAAATACTTTAAACTCAACGGTGAAGTTATTCAATGTGCAATATAAGAATGAAGTGAATGATGTCATTGGAAAATACATTACATGTGGCACATCCACTATTGTAGCATCAATTATTACATGTGAATGATGTCAATCCACTGTTGGAACATCAATTATTAACCATACATACCATGCACACTTGAGCATAGCAATAAGAATCCCTAATACATGGTAAAAATATAACCTTGTTTCTAGAAAAAAGAACAAAGGAAGCTGAAATCATGATTTCATCATCTGAAACAAAGAACTCCAGGCTCATAAACAACATAATTTATTTGTAGCTAAAAATGCATGAAGAAAAGAATAAAATATCAGTTGTTTAGCAATAGCCTGAACTTGTGCTTCAGGAAAGGCATTTATCATCTTCAAGAATCTCAAAAAGTTCAACTTGACATCAAAATTAAAAAGTTTGTCAATTATATTTCTATTGTTTTGAAAATGGTATTTTGGCACCAAATAAAGTTCAAAATAGCAATGATGAGCTCGCGATATGCTACATACCTATGCAAATTTTTTCGCAACACAAAACTCATGTGGACTTTCAAAGGCATCTAACATTTCTATGATATTCTCATGCTTCAATTGGCGTAATATCTGACAAAAATTAAAACACTTAGAATCACATTACAAAGGCTCCACCTAGGCATTATATTCTCCGGTATAAAAAGGTTTCATAGCATATGTTTACCTGGAATGAACTAAGAAATAAAGAAAGAAAATTATATTAATGGGATGTAGTTGTAATGGGATGCAACTGGGTTCAAGTTCCCTACATCGAGCATAAATGCGATTCACAAAGCCCACATTCTGGAAGATAAGTGGCAAGGTATGTGTAGACACCTAAAAATCCTTTAGAAAATAAAGTATTTTTATTTTCTGAAAAATCCCTGATGACATCATCATTTATTAATTAATTAATTATTTAATTAATTTATTTATTTTTATGTCATTAAATCCCTTTTTCTTAATTAAAAATATTTAATTAAGAAATCCCTCCCAAAAATGTTTAAATCTTATTTAAACATTAATCCCCTATTTATTAATTATTTTAATTAATAAATTGACCAAAAATCCCCAAAAAAAATAATTAATTTATTTTTTGACCAAAACTTGGCCAATTTTCTTAAGACCACTAACCTCTTCCAAAATCTTCTAATCCCTTCTTAATTTCGATTAAAAGGCTAATCCCATCTTTTCTAACCCTAATCTCAACTCAAAATATTTAATTAAGATTAAATATTTAATTTTCATATTTATTGAAAATATTTCAATAAATTTTCCCAAACTTAAGCTTTTGGAATGAATAAAATTTTATTCCATAAAACCTAAGAGAATTCTAGACTCTTCTAGAAACTTCTCAACCCAACCTCTTCACCCATCCTAATCCTAAAATCCCCTAATCCTAATCCTAATCCCCTTTCTAATCTTGTCACATTCCATTAGCAAAAGGTTTACCAAAACTTATGCTAACCTCCTCTTAGTCATCCTCCTTAGTCAACAAAGATGGCCACCTCTTGGCCACCTCTTGCAAATGCATTTAAGGATGCATTTAAGCCTTCCTTATCTTTCTTACATGCATTCATTATGCATTTAAGACCTTCTTATCCCTTCCTTGCCACCTCTTGGCCTTGGGCACATTTACCAAATTGTGCACATGCCCTCAAACTTTCAACTCAATCCTCCCTTGACACTTGTCAGGACACTTGTCCTTGACTCAACCCTAACCTTAGCCCTAACTCTGACTCATCCTTTTTAACCAAGCCCTTCCCTTTTCCTATAAATACCCTCACTTCCTAAGGCAAATCATCTTTCAACTCTCAAACTCAATAGCAAAGTTATAATGCCATTTTCATTCTAGCATAAGCATAAACTCATCATTTTAGATCATTTTCAAGCTTAAATCACATTTAAATTAGCTTAATTGGATTAACATAGATTCATTTCTTGTTTAATCAATCTTAGTTCATCTTTTAGCTTTGCATATTTGTGTGTTCTTGAGGCCTTTGAGGCAAAATAGGTTCCTCATACCTATTTTGTGTCATTTTGGGTCTTCTTGATCCTCAAATCATCCTATTTGCATGCTCCAAGTGCTTGAGTTTGCACACCCACATCCATTTATATCCAAGCATATCAAACGGTGCATGGGCGCATCCGTTTTAGGCTTAAACTGAGGTGGCTTTGATTTTAGTTTGTTTACCATTAAATTTGATTTGATAATATGCTATGACGTTTGTTTGTCTTTGGCCTTCAAAACAAGTTTAGGTGCACGCTCAAATCCTAGTCTACAGTATGAATGTGCCAAACAAGTGATGTATTCAAGTTTGACAAGCATGAAGTGCATTCAAGTGTGAGAGATGTTTAAAATCTTAACCCCGAGATGTACACCAAACTAAAAACAAATAAAAATAAAAATTAGCATCTATTAATTAATTTAGCTTAACTAGGAAGAAAACTTCTACCATATACCTAAAGCATGGAAAATGTACTTTTATAGTGCCCCCTGTCCATTACCACTTTTCTAAAATTTTATTAGAACAATCACTTTTCTTCCTCAGAAATTATGCAAATCATCATAAACACTATACAATTTCACAATCCCTCTCTAAATTCAAAATAAAAAGAAATGAAAATAAAATTTGTATGAACCATAAAATTAAATGTTTAGAGATACAAATAAATAAAGTTGAAGGCTTACATGGAAAGCTACTCATGAGACACTGCATCTGAAAGTAGAAAGCCACACCCAAATTAAATAATGTAAAAATAAAAATCACTTGAATATACTCAGTGTAAATTGAATGATATGTGAGATTTTTTTTGGAAGAGGAGGAAAGACTTGCCACAGACATTCCCACCACAAGCCGTGCCCAGGGTCCCCAAACAACTGGCATTTTTATGTACCCACTGTACATGTTTCCTGGCCAACTCAAAAGTTATGGTTCCATATGGGCCAATGTTGCAACCAAATGCACATTAATCTTGTAATTTTTCAAATATCACCATCCAAATAATTTTTTGATCCTAAGAAAAATCAGTAACTTACAGATTTGGCATTTTTGACTCGGGTAAATAATGAGGCTCACTTGCTACCATATATCCTTCATATTATTAGCTTGATTTCAAAGCATAATTGCTTAAAAGTTCAACCCACCTTGTCTTGAATTCTCCAAGGTTGAGAAAATGTGTTGGATTATCGCTATCAGTCTTAAACATGAGCATATGTTATCAAAAGAGTAAATACATAAAAAAGAAAACATAATAAAAATATCTTTGGAGTCTGGACTTAGGAACGAGATTTTTAAGGCTCAATCTCAGAAAACTTTAGGTTCTTCAATACATATTTCAACTTTTATACAAACTTTCTAAATCAATACATACCTAGACTAAAATCCATCAGCAAGAGTTAACAAACCACAAAAAATTGCATATAGGACATCAGCCTCATTGTTGTAAATACTTTCAATTTCAGTAGAAAATCTATGAATTGCCACAACATGAGATGGATTGAAAAGAAGTGAATCGCTAAAGAAATGAATCCTGGTAAAACATAAAAGAAGTAATCATTGATAGATGTTGAATGGTTACTGAAGACATGACATATTTATTTTTCTTTACTGGATTAACTATTCTCACAAGACAACAACATCCAAAAATGCTAGTTTCTTGAGATTCAAACTTCTATATACAAGATAAAATTTCCACATTTTTAACAAATGTATCACTAAAACTAGAAAATCATTATATAATCTAATATCATAACAAACTATCAGCCTCACTTTCTTAAAATGTCCCAAAAAGATGCATCATGCCATTGCACTCTTTCTCCAATTGTAGGTTTCACCTCTCAACATAATTATTTTTTTGGTTAGTTAAGAAGGCTCATAGGCTAAGCCCCAAACAATCCAAACAATGTAGAGTGATGAAAATGCACATTGACAATCTGTACCTAGCATTTTATGGGTAAATAGAATACATATGTAGAGATTCTAGAGCTAACTATCAAGCATAAGCCAGATTGTAACCCCATGGGAATCAAGAGTCAGTGTGTGTCCCTAAGATTGTAATACCATGCAAAGAAATCCTTACCTCTTTGGAACCAACTCCAACTCTCTTGCGCTCTGCTAAGAAACAGTTGTAAAATTTCAAATATCTAAAATCCATAACAATCAGGTATGAGAAAAGCATTAAAAAAATAGTAAATTATTAAATAGTTTACAAACATGCCTTTATTTGCAAACCCATTAAGTAAAATACAAAACACAACATGCATAATTCATTCATAAATGTATGCCATGACTGAACATGCAACTCACTTTTGCTGTTTAAACCCATTATCTTCCAACAACTCATGACTTGGATGCTGGAAATCAGGAAATGATTTTGGCATTGAACCCACAGGTGGACTACAACTACCAGCAAAATTGCCACTTCCAACAAATGATCCATGAGGAGAAGATGCAAGTTTTGAAATTGTTATCGTTTTGCAATTCAAAAGAAATAAAAATTTCACCAATTAAATGTTTTCTACTAAAACTAATATTGCATAGGAAAGAAAGATCTGTCTGATATGAAAGAACTCTAACACAAGATAGTCAAACTAACCCGTCTAGAGGAGTTGAACTGAAGAAAAAACCAACAGAATTACTAGGTGGACTTTCTGATATAGAAGGGTGCCGATTGCAAGGCCCCATGCTTTGAATTTGAGTGTTGTTGGGAAACAAATGTTGTTTATGTGAAGGTTGTATTCGACCTCCACTAATTTTATTTGATCTCCTCCTAGAATTGGAGTGCAAAGGCCCATCTGAACTGTTAATTCCAACACCATTAACACTTGACTTAGAGTTTGCACCACTGCCACTTCCACTTGACCCAGCATCACTTCTATTATGCCTAATTTCCCAGCCTTGGTGACTCTTTTGACCATTCTCTGACCAACCTTTGTGTAGTTCCTGCAAATTGATAAGATAACACCAAGAATTCCATGACACTAAGAATGGATGGTAACTTAAAGAGAAAATCGTAAAAGCATACATGCCCATTTATCCATTTTACCCCTTGGATGGGCCCATACAAATACAAAATAAATTCATACTTGTTCATAAAAATAAAGGCCATCATTTATAACTGTTGCAACTTCATTTGAGATAGCATCTTGCTCTCTTTTATCTCATGTGTCACCCTTGTTTATCTTTCGATTCTGCAAAATCATCACAGTTGACAATCCTACATCAATATGTACCAATTATTTCTTTGAGTGCAACTTTATTGTATTTTATAACTTTTTTTTTCTTAATGTATTCTTTAATGTCCAAACCTTATTTCTTTGTTTCATTTTTCTAATATAGATTCAATAAGTAAATTTTTTTGGGTCTTTCAATTATTTTAGTTCTAAGGGGACAACAAATTGTTAGACCTATTTTATGCTGAAATTACTGTTCAAGTTGTTTTATGTAATCTTGGGTTTGTGCATTTATCAAATTGAATAATCTTTGTTGAAAAATGTAAGCTTGGTAATGTATATTTCACTGAAGAAATTACTATAGCTTAATATATGATGGCATCTATTTTGTTTGCTAAATTTTGTTTGTTATTTTCAATCCAATTCTTTTGCCGTCCTCACACTTTATAGCATTTGCTTCAACTAGAAAGCACGAGTGTTCGTTAGCTACTGTAGGTGTGTTGCTTCAAGAAAGATTTAAAAATCTCACGTTTTGAATAGATGTGATGATAAGAAAGAAATATTATGTCAGACCTCTAGTTTAGAGTTTAGCATATCCATTGTTACAAAGGGTTGTTAATGATGTTACAATTGTGAAGACACAATTGTTGCAAGTGTGCCTAATCAGCAATATCAGCTGTCTACAAGGAGAAATAATTTTCAATCATAATAATAGTAGGTCACATTTACCAGCTCTTTATACTAGGCCAGAAATTGAAGGACCCCCCACCTGCCAAAAATTGTTGTAGTTTTCACAATACAAATGCTCATAATGGAAATACATGTGCAGATATGTAGAGATAGGCAGATTATGGAAATCACAGGCTTCAAATTTAAGAAGCTCAGGTATTCATAAAATAAAGCAACTTTGAAGACGTAATGAACTTATCAATTAGAAGCTACTTGGATCATATACACAATTGTACATCGATCAAGTGAGTACAAAAGTGGATTTGAGTTGAAAGAAACAACGGTTTTTAATATATAATATTCTCAAGTATTTTAGGTGTATGAAAATCATTATGATATCCATGATATTAAAAACAAAAGTCACAAAATGGAGTCATGAACTATGGTAGAGTGGAGTTTGTATCACTTGGCATTTTATTGAATATTCAATGAATGGAAGTAATGGTTTTGCTCATCATTCATGACAGTTCTCTGCAAACTGCATGTTTTTAATGTTTCTAGACACACTTTCTATTTGTATTTGAATTAGATGGGGTATTTGTTGACAAATTACATAATAAATAAATAAAATAAATTATTGAATGTAATTTGAAATTTAGATTAAAAAATAGAAATATAAATATTGATAAAAATAAACAGAGTCTTAACCCATAAATATTATTCTCGATTCCATTTGTTAGCAGTATTTTATAATTCTTCCTCTGAGTGGAAAAAAGTAAATTCAGTAAAATAGACAGAAATATACAGGGTGAGGATTTCATTAGCATGTACCTGTTGGTGCAGGCAAAACCTTTGCATTTGTAGTGTGAAAATCACAAGCTGACATCATATAGAATGGACCAGAGGGTGGAGAGTATAGGCAAGATAGGCAGGGGGGGTTGCCCCTGCCCTTGCCTCTTCCTTGGGGTCTAGCTGCTAAGCACTGACATCGAGGAGGTAGATCACACCCGTGCACCATTATCTCCTTGGCAACCACCCAATCATCTGGGGACTTCCTTGACACACTGTACAACATATACTGCTCTGATTTAAGGCTGCCAGAGATGCATGCCAGGCCTACAGTGGAATAAGCCGCCATGGCTTCCATGAAGTTCTTTCTTCCATGTATGTTCTTCTTAGGCACTGTATATTTCTTGAGCTCACTAGAATGGAACATGGACCTAAGAAGAGACCCATTTAGGCATTTTCTTCATCTTCTTCTGGTTGTAGCTCTGGCTCTGTATTTGGTTATGACTTCGAGTTTAAATCTGACTTCAATTCTTTAATTTCTATGCCACCATGTCCTTGCTTCAAACCATAAGTAGATTGTATGATCTCAAGCCATTTTTCTAAGTTCCACACAATCTCTATGAGAAAGTTGTGAGCAGCTTCCAAGCATTGTTGAAGTTGCTCCGACATTTAGACAAAAATTTTGGTTTAATTGTGACCAGATGAAGGGACATTCTAATAAAAATATCTTGCCAACCATTTCTCAATATTTATCCCTGGAGATAATGAAAACTTAACAAGCATTAGTAAATTGTATGCATCAAATGTCTCCACCATAACTTCAATTATAGCCGAGTTTAGAAAATCTCTTGGTGGTTATTGAATCATCAAGAAGCTACAAATCAACAACCAAATCCTTTTGTTGTAGACAACACCAGTGCAAAATTGAACTTGAAGAAAGAACCATCAAGACATTTAAGTATAATAATATTAAAATATAAAGATTTCAATATATAAATATGTATAGGAATTCATGTTTGGATATGTATTATGAATAAGAGAGAACTAAGTTCAAAGGTAGAACTTATATCATGAAAGAGATCACAAAAAATGACTGTCATCAAAGTAAAAGCATGATGATAGTCATAGTAAAGCTTGTAGGGTGACAGTCTTTTACCAAGCCTAAGTGAATTACAATGTTGATTTGATTGTGGCACGATAAATTGCAGATACATCATTTTTGTCATGATATGATGGAATGAAAGTAGCATGCACTATTTGAAGAAGGTGGTTTGAACATTTTTATGTAACACAGAACACTAGAGTGGAGTTTGTATAACTATGGTATTTCAAATTCCTAAATTTTATGTGTTTTGAAAACTTTAAGTTGACTTTTTTACATGAATACATATTTACAGTAGTTTTTTCTTATTCAGTGGAATGGATACCAAAACTTATAGAACAAATGCAAGACATGCAATGATGGATGCCAAATCCATTTACCTTAATTAAATACATTTACAAGATCAATTATGAGCCAACCTGTCTTTAGTTCTTCAATTCTTGTTCAGTCTAGCTCTGTTTTGCAATCCTTATTCAGTCTACATACAAGCATTGAGCAATCATGCAGGCTCGATATGCTTGCAAATTAGTCTCTATTTTAGTAGATCTATTTGATGTGATAATTATATTGTTAACACCTATGGCTTGTAGGGATCCGTCCTTGCCTGTATCCTTCTTTTGTTTATAGTTGACTATTTTGTAGTATTGCGACCATTATCCATTCAGTATATAATGTCCTATATACATTTAATTTATTTTTTACTCTTTATAATATTATATTTAATGTCATCTGATATTTGAGGGTCCTTTAGCAGCTTAATGATGCGGATTGATCATAAAAGATTTATCAAATATGTAATTCTCAATTATGCTATCTTCTCTTTTATTTTTTTTTGTGAGTTATGGTATGTCTATTATATTCCATTCTCATCAACGATGATCTACTCCTCGTTGGTCACATCTCCTATTAGAGGGATGGATGCATATAAGGGTTACTTTGGCCTTGGATGTTAGGTGTTATCCTTGTGGAAGTACTCTCCTTACCCTTGGCACTTCCTAATGAGCATTATCAGATCTTTTATTGACCCCTACATATTGATTGCTGATGGCACTAGCAACTTAACCATTTCGAATCCAGACAGTGTTTGTTGATGTTCTTCAGATTTCCTTTGTGGCAGCTCTTTGCTCTTTGGGGTTCTTCATGTTTATTAGATATCAGTACCTGTTTCTTGACCACTTGTTTTGGTGGTCCCCTATTTCAATGAGATGCAAGGCACATGTAATACATATTTCTAAAGGTTACTTTCAAGTGCCATAATTAGCCAATCATGAACACCCCAATCTTTAAGCTTAACTTCACATGGATAACTTAGTATTAGGTCTATGGATTTCACAAGTACCTACAAAACAATATTTTCTAGACATGGTGAATGTGAACTTCACCTTACACAAACAACCCCATGACATAGATAAATTCTAATCCATCATAACAATTTTTTATGATATATCCACATCCACATCTAATCAAATCATGCATTGAAAAGGATAAACACAAAAGGTAAATCCACTATCAATTCTATCAATATTTTCCTTGATGGCAATTCCCAAAAATTTGTTCTAAATGAAAATGAAATCAAGAGTGTGATATCTTAAACAACTAAGATACACACTTATAATGAATAGCATATGATAATTATTTTATTATGTTTAGTGGACTACATGATTTTATTTTCCATTCTATGAGAAATAAGCCAAGCAAGATGCATGCCACCTGAAGCTACAACTGCCATGCTTTCACAGCATTTATAAATCATCTTTGAAGCATGAATTTATTTTGTTGCAACATGCAGTTGAAAAAATGAAATTCTGAGATAAAACTCTAAGGTGGTAACATGATCTTGATAAGTTGATCCGAAATTAGAAATTAGATATTGATTTAGAAAATGGAAGATAAAAGAAACCTTTACCTGCAAGGCATAGCCAACCATTTTTGAAAAACCCATGATTGTCACATCCTTCCCTTCTTTCTTAATCTGCAAAAAAGCAATAACTGGATAAGGCATTGGTGCCAGAAATTTTGAACTTATAAAAGAGATTAAACAACACATATGTACCTTTGCTTTCCCAATTGGAAGACATAAGCTAGAATCAAGAGCTTCTTCTGAGACTGGAAAAGATTCACCATATCTGTCATGATACAACTTAACAATAAATGATTCCATCTTTGAAACAGAGTAGTTTCCTTCCAGACAATCATGGAAATGTATAGTCCACCATTCAAAATTAGAAAAGCATTCTTTAAGATGACGTGCCTTTTAAAATCTCATATTCAAGAAAAGTCAACACAAGATTATATGCAATTACTGAAAGCATGCTTTTTATGCTTACAACAATTAATTTTCAAGAAATACAACATGATCTGGGTCATGGATGGCAGCTTTTAGCAATCCATGAGCATCTTCTGATGAATAGGGTACCAAAACTTTTAGCCCTAGGCAGGAACCATACCATGCAGCATAACACTGCAAAATAGATAGACACCCAATACAATGAAATCATCTTGAGTATCTTCTTCTTTGCTTTTTCTTTCTAAACATGGGCACAAAAATGACCAATATCAAACCCGAGAGTGCTGAGCACCAACTCTAGCAACAACTCCATTTGGTCCTTAGAAAACAATGAGCATGGAGATTTGGCCTGCAAACATATAATTTGACTTGGCTGCAGAATTTATGATGTGATCAATAGCCTGTGAACAATAAAACACTACTTTCAGTCATGCAAAAGAAATTCATAAATGATAGACAATGCAAAATTAAAATATGAGGTTTACAAAAACATATATGTTGTGATCATTACCGAAGAAATACAAAATATCAATGATATCAACATAAATGAAGATGAAATATATAATGCCAGATTTATGTCTTTATCATCAAATATAAGTTTAAAATATGTGGTTGTGATTGTTACTCTTGGGCTACAATAATGTAAAAATATGTATTACCATGAGCTACACAGATATTAAGCAAAAAATGAAGAAAGCATAGTTCAATATGGCCCAACACTATGTAAAGGTTTCCTCTCCATTCAAGTTGCATTGATTACTATAAATAATAGAAATAAAGCTATTATAGCACACTTATCTATCCTAATAGAAATATGTTTTATTATTTCATAAACAAAGGCATGTGCATCACACTCTCAATAGGTGATGGGCCAAGAATGTATTAATCAATACCATAGAATCATCACATTGGGATGTATATAACTATTCCAACATTGACTTGAATATTCTGATTTGTGTCTCAAACAAAGACTTAAGATTTTCTATGAGCTTATCCAATTCAAGGTGCTAATGAAAGCCAATACAAAAAACTTGAAAATTAATCTGTTACAGATAAAGGCTTCAAACTATGAATTTTATGCTAATTGCAATGCGCATGTGCGATAATAGATGTCTATCTAACAACCCATCACATAATGAAAACAAAATTCAATAGAAACAAAACAAGATTAATGTTCTTAGTGCCATGCTTGAGAAATCAAATGACATACCATCAAAATTATAATATAGCTGGAAATGGATTGGCATGGAAGGAACAAATAACAAGTATAAAATGAAGCAACCAGCACAACATCAACATTGACACGAGGTTTATGCTGAAGAAACCCACATGACGTGAAAACTCCAGCGAAGATGGGGCTGTGCCTTCTTATCATGTCTTCAACTTGCAAGGATACAAGATATGGCTAAACTTTAGGTCAATGCAAGGTCATTGAGTTGTCTACAAGTTGTTTCAACCTCCTAACTTTCTCTTCAATGGATAATCCACATACGAATTATATTTTTATTTCCACACTTGCGCTCTGGTCTACCACAAAACCTGTTATACATGACCTCACAGAACAAATACATATTTATCATTTATGATTCAAAATGGCTGGTAGTTGTTAATGACTCATTCTGAGAAGATGTAGTCACCAATTGTTAATTAATCAGAGTGTAAATATAAATGGTCTTGGGAAAGTCTCAAAGAGTCGTTTCCAATTCCATCTAGGTGATTTGTGGTTGTATTGTCATCTTTGAACAAATTTGTCACTTCTAAAACTACGAAGATACAATGACCTCCAAAAATTAGATGAGTTTTGATAAATTTGACAGTTGTCAAATATGCCAAGATGACATTAGATGACTTCTTCCAGTAGAATCGTCTCCTCTCCACTTGATTTCTTTTTCCCGGTTATAGATTAATTTCACATAAAAAATGTATTATACATTGTTTTTTCAATATTTTTTAATATTGATGAATCGTGAACTACATTTTGTAATTGTAATGATTTTCATTTAAATTGTGAATGTACACATATATGATATGGCTTATTTGAATATTTTTGAACTATCAATTGGCATTTGGCATTGATCAATGATGAAGTATCATACTATATAAAATGATTTAATTCTCTATATTTCTTTAATTTTTAAAATGTATATATATAAATTTATAATATATACCCAAACCCTCAAATTTTTTTTGTCATATCCTAAGATGAATTCAGTAATGGAAAAGAGTGTTTTCTCCTTCTCTAGTTTTTTCATTTGTAGGGATAAGGCCATTCTGCAGGCCTAGAGGAAAATTCATGACTGATAAACAGAATAATTTCTAGAGTGAAATATACAAGTGAATCACTCCCTATATTTTTAGCCCACACTTGAACAATTGACATTATAAACATATGTCTTGGAAGGTTAATCTCCATGGATTGTAGGATATGATGTGGGATCCAAATGTAAGGAAGATCAACATTTGAGATTGAACTAGCAGACAAAAAACAAAGTGGAAATATTAAGAATTTCATTAGTTGGACCTTGGAAAATGAGGTTTCTTTAATGCACAGTATTTAATGTCTGTATTAAGAATTTGGGAGACATATAATGAAAAATAAAATAATTTGATGCAAAGAAAAAAAAACATGATTATCTTACTGGAGATTGTGTACTATTGCATCTTCTGGTTTGAGAAATAGGACCTATAGATGTTTGCTTACAAGAGTTGGATTAGGATTTAAACGGATCATATGACCAAGCTTTAAAGAACTTGGGATCCACCATCAAATCTTCACAAAAATAGTGAGGGAAAAACTATAAAAGATCTTATCAGATAAAAACCCTTATCAATCATCTAACTGATGATAGAGATAATAGACAGACTGACATGTAGATATAAAGGCTTGAAGAAAAGTTGATCTTACATTCCATTATTGAAATTAAATTGCACTAAGAACTACAGTTATAATAGCATTCACATTCACAAATATAGAACATATTAAATGACCATAATAATGGTTTTGGAGGTCTGTAGGAATGTTTGAAAGTTTTTGACAATTGTTAAAATGAGAATGGCTTCATTAAACCTAGTCTAGTTAAAAATGGGTATACTGCTAGAAAATCGATGCTTACATTGTTAGAATCAACATCAGGAAGCTCATCCTCATGGACCCCCAACACCTCCAATACCCTGACAATGCTCTCCACAATGATAACTGCTTCACGTAACACATTTAGAATCAAGCTTACATTACTCCAATGGATGAATGAGTTGAAGGAAAATACCAAAAGGAAGAGAAATTAAAGCACAATCATCCTGCCTTTGAAGAACATCATTCTGAGAAGTTTTTCCATGATTTTGCGGTCTATCAAGCAGTCATCCACAACTAGGACATGAATTTGAGAAGTGGGTGAGTCTGAATTCATGAGGGTATTTCTGCAGCACTTCTCCTTGGTCATTAAATGCAATTTATGATTTTCAAAATGATTGTCACAAACCACAAGGTAAAATTCAAAGACAAACAATATCTTGTACAAAAGCCAAATCAAAAACATCATTTTTCAAAGAGCCTTCTTGCATAGACATGACAATACTCACAACAAAGTGGTCATTGCTAATCAATTAGAATAAGACACATAAATATGTATGATCGATGATGCTATGGGAAAAAATCACCTGAAAGTTCAAGGAGGCTATTAATATTTCTTTTGTGCAATGATACCTCAGTTCCTGAACATCCTTCAGTTGACAAATTCCTTTCTTCTTTTTGGCATGCCATAAATAGGGCCTGCATTTAACAATGATATTTCAAAATCAAATTATAAAATATGGGACATCGGACAAGGATTATCAAACCACTAATCTACATTCATATAATCATATTAATCAATTGGCAGATCCATTTTATATAGCATCAGATCTATTTCATATATTTTATATGAGAAAACATATGCAGACCACCTAATCAGCAGGCTTATATTCTGTAACAATGTTTCAATAATGCCATTCATTCAATGGTTTATGAGGACAATAATCAGAGGTAGCAATCAAGATTATATTCTCACTTATGCAGGTAATTAGAATATATATCCAAATTAAGATCAAGCATCTTTCGGGACTGAGCATCAGAAGTTATATCAAACGACATTCCGCATATAAGTAGAATTTGCAATCATGGTCCATTATTAATTTACTATTGAAACATTATCTTAATTTCAAATATGATATTCATCTATCTGTAGTTGCTTTTTTAATCAGAATTCCTATTCTTTCATTTAATCAACAAGACCTTCCATCTTTTAACTATGTGCAATTACACTGTAGATCATAGACTCAGTCATATCAATATTGATAAGGATTATAACAATGATGAAAATTTGAGAGAATCAAACATCTAGTGGTGGATATCATATCATTTATTGTTCTATGCATGAGGGAATTAACATTAATATAATCACCATATTAATATATTTATCTAAGGTTGCTCGCTAAAAAGTATTTTTGCTTATCTAACTAAATAGGAATTGTAGAAGTCTTATATACCAGTCTCTCAAGCATAACATTCTAAGTAGGGCCTTAAAACTAGAATCACACTTGCCATTTTGAAGCAGACAAGTAGACCAACTAATCTATTCAATATTAAGCAAAATCCTAAGAGGATTCCAAAGGGACATTACTGGTGCGGGGTCTGTTTCTTGGAAACACCTGTAATCATTGATGCTAGTCACAAATTCTAGTATAAAACCTCTATACAACATGAACCTGACAATACTGATTAATGCTGCCTATTCTCATTGGATTTTGGATGTATTGCTCCAGTTTCATTCTCAGAATTGAAAATAAAAGAGAGCATGTTTCAAAGGTGTATACTTAGAATATTTTTTCATAAAGGGGAAATCACAATATCAACACTATGGGAAGATCAAACTGGACATTACAAGACAACAACAACAGTGGGCACATCTTATATATAACCATGAGGGTTCTCCTTGTTATGAGTAACATTCTGAGTTGACAAACTCATTCTTAGAGGTATCATCATTCTGCTTCGTATTGCTGGAGATGTGTGAAGATCACAGAGCTTATGTTTGTGCATCATAGAGTTTTTTTAGAGGCTTTATCATTACCAATGCAAATACATTCTCCAGCTTGTGGCTGATAAAAGATTTCACTAGTTGGCTCAATCTGAGAAGATTGATGTGTAGTTAAGTAGCTTCCTGTTTGAGGTGGACTTAGAGCTGGTATTTTCCGAGTGAGGAGTTTTTTAAAAAGATGCATGATAAATGTTGTCAGAATTCAATACATAAATACTTTTTTAATTTTGGAGTTCATTTTAATAGCAGAAAAAATGATCATTTGTAGATCAGTTTAAAAGTTTGTAATCCTGTGAATATTGAAAGAACATTTTCAATGGCAAATCTTTATTGTCAATTGCACTTTTAAACTTGCACTTCAAGTTTGAAAATGAAACCACATGCCAACTGTTTGACAAATGAAACTTTACTTTTACCTAAAATGGACATACCAGAAATCTATTAACCCTGATTAAAGCTAGAAAAGGCTCACTTACCATAAAAATTGTTGTAAGTTCAGCTTTCGCTCATATGGGTTGGACTCTCACTATTAGGATTTTGCATTGAAAAGGAAAAAGATAAATCTAAACCAAAGATGGATGTCATGTGACCTATGACCTAACTGGATGGACCCAAATGAGGGATCTAAATGCAATCCCTGAAATTTATTCTCAAATCCCTTGATTTTTCTCTAAAAATTTCCACCATCCTCTATCTCCCGCCTTCCTCTGCCTCTCGTTACTTTCAAATCCCGTGATTTTTCTCTGAAAATTTCCATCCACCATCCTCTATCTCTCGCCTTCCTCTGCCTCTGGTTACTGCCTAAATGAACCACCTAAATGAAATGAATGAGCATTTGACATAAGTTTTAATTTGATACAATAATAATAGTTTCCATTTCATTTATGATAATTAAAATAACTTAAATATTTAAGATGAAATTTTAATTTTGTCTAAAAATATATCTTAAAATACACCTTTTTATAGTAGTGAATAATGTACGGTATCTTCTCAACATAATAAAGCATTTGAATGTTTCAATATTGTTAAGTAGATTCACTTAATATTTTTTAATTATTAATTACTTTTTTAAATATATGTGTAGAGCCTAGTTTGTCTTTACTTTTTGAGCATCAGTTTTTTGTGATAAATTGAATAAAATAACTTCATCTAAATCTAGAGACTTTGTTTCCCAAGTGGATATATACAAACACTGATCTGCTCCTTTCTTTCTCCCTAACAGTCCTAAGCACACGAATCCATCAAATTTAACACCTTTCAATTCTAGTAGTTTAGTGTTTTTTGGTGTCATCATATGAGTTGCATTAAATCATAAATGGGGCTATCAAAATGCATTCTCAAATGCTTGTATGGTAGGATATGTGTTAATTAGATGCTTAAATTATTATATATTAATAATAACACATAAGTATATTGTGACATCGCTATTAGAATACATTATGTTTTGAGAAGAGTTTGCATAAATGAAGAGTTCAAACTATTTATTAAAAATTCAGTATCTTAGACACCCCCTTAGTCTTGAAAAATCAGATGTGAAAAATTCTTGCCTACCTTAGTTATTGGTCCTTAGCTACCCAGCCTCAAGATAAGTGTGTGGATCTTTCTTTGGATTTGACACTTCTAGTACTAGAGAGATTACCAAGCATTAGGGATTTGGAACTCATGTCTCAAATTACCAATAGGCTTGAAAATAAGCACTTCTACATTGCCAACACTGTTTAATCACTCCACAATATTTTTTTCCCTTCTTTTAACATTTTCTTTTCAATTTTAAAGTTTGTTAAGTGACATGTTTATTTTCCTTAACAAATATTAATATAAAAATATATTATTATTTTGTATCTTTTGCATTAATTTTTATTTTTATTTAATATTTGTTATATAATGTTATTATAAATCATGTAATAGATATTAAACTAATTAAATGAAAATTGATAGATACAAAGGTCAACGTGGAGTTTTTTTAAAGCATGAGAAACCACTTCAAAACAGTACACCATGACTAGAAATTAGTTTGATGGTAACTAAATTATAAATAATCTATTTAGGGTGATGTGTAGAACTAGCTCTCAATTTTTTTGGTCTTTATGTTTTAATTTAAGATAATTAAAATAATTTTAATTTTAAATTTTAATTTGATATATTTAAAATAATAATTTATGTTTTAAGGACAAAATGTTAATTTTGTCGTAAATATCTTAAGATTTCAAAATAATTTTAAACACTTATATATGCATTATATGCACCTCCATAATTTTAATTGAAAAAGGTTATTTATATTGATGCAAAGCATCCCGCAACCAATAAGATAACATGCCTTTCCAAAAGGACAAAATAATGATTTCCAAAAGAGGTTCCAAAACCAATATCCCAAGATGACTTAGGCTTGCAATCACTTTCACTAAAAACTAATTATTTAGTCATTTTAGTTGTGATTTTACATGATGACCAAATTAATCATTTATTTAGTCATTTATATTTGTAGAACATGATCAGTTTTAGTCACGTGACTAAAAAAATGGTAGAACATGATCAGTTTTAGTCACGTGACTAAAATTTTTAGTCACCTGGTCATTTATTTGCAAAATTCTACTAGTGATGGAGGCTTGAACACATTGATCCATGAGAGAGGAGACATCCTTGATGTGCAAAAATCACAATAAAATATTATTGTGTTGAATGATGTTCAGAATACAAAGGAGATCGATCCTTATAAAGGAGATCTGAAACCCTAAAAAGAAGAAGTGCATGTAATAATTAGTTTAATTTTTACATGACTAATGCATGTAGGTTTATATTTAAGACGACTAGTGCACAAGTGTTTTAAATATAACACTAACAATGCAAGAGTGTTTTAAATATAAACAACTAATGCAAAAAGCATAAAGTGACATCTTAAGAAGGGAGTAAAGTTAATTTAATTAACATAATTAAATTAATACTTTACTCTAATAGATAATTTATAGGAGGGAAGATTTAACCTCACTAACTAGCAGGAAATTTCGAAGGCCTTCAACCAATATTATGGAAACTTATTTACCTTATAGGATTATGGATCATCAATGGAAGATGCTAGGGAAAATAATCAATTCATCATTCCAAAAAAGGTCAATATTGAAGATGCATAAACCTTGGACAAAGAAATTATGGTTGAGGAGATTATCTAGGCTATTAGAACATTGAGAAGTGACAAATCTCCTAGACCTGATGGTCTGCTGACTAATTTATATAAAAGCAAGATTAGCTAGATTGGTAGAGAGCTATATCTGGTGTTTAAGGAAGCTATTTTTCATAGATTACTAGGAAAAGAGATTAATTCTAGTCTCATTAAAAACTAATCCCCAAAGAGGGAGACAAAACATTGATTAAAAATGGAAACCAATTACATTGTTAAATGTCCCATATGAAATCTTGGCTAAAGTAATTGCTAAGAGGATTGAAACTGTCCTTCCAAAAGTTATCAACCCTACCCAAAATCAGTTTGTCAAAGGAAGATATATATTAGAAAATATCCTTACATGTTGGGAGGTCATGAGCTAGGCCAAGGATTCCACTCAGAATGTGAGCATATTACTTATAGGCTATGAAAAGGCCTATGATAGAATTATTACTATGTGGTTAGTCAAGAAGAAATTTGAAGACTTACTACAAGATGGAATGGCAAGGGTCTGCAAGTGGAAGATTTCACATGGATTTTCATTGGTGAGGAGGTCCAAGGAGAGGACTCCCTCTAAGACAACTCTACATAATTTCATGTTAGAGCTCATGTAGCAACAAGAAATGAATCCCAAAGTAGTAGAGGTACCTATGAAGGCATTGTCACTAACAATCATTCCACCTACGATAGCTCATGTTTATGCTCCCATAATAGTGGTTGTGACAATGAAACATCCCTATAACTAGCATATATAGGATGTGAAAGAACTGAAGTGGATGGATGGGTGCAATAGATGGGTGTCTTGGATAGAAAGGAGAGGAGATGACAGGAACTTGTATGGGGTCTTCTAGTGATCTTGAGAAGAACTACGGTTTGAACAACATGTCTATGGTTAATATTGTTAACAAGTTTTCCTTTCAAAGTACTTTCGTGGACAATAACTTATTTTTTTCCAATGTTGTTAATATTACTAGCATTGGTGAGTTTAATTTTGACTCTTTTTTTTTGTATTAGATAGGTGAGAAAATGTTTATATGATGTAATAGTAGAAAAGGTTGTGACTACAAAATGATTAGTATACCATTGTATTTTGACTTTCTTATATCTAATACAAAGAAATAAAAAGAAATGAATCCATAGAAATTTGAGTAGAGATGGGAATTCTTCCCAACACCAAATTGTCCCCCATGCCTCATATTTCTACGCAATGTATTTGACAACATCTCGAGATTTTGAAAACCAAAAACCCTAAATTTAGCAAATGTACATTTTATGAATCTAATCAAGTTTTTAATGAATAATGGGTAGATGAAGTCTAACTAAAAAGAGTGATATTTCCATCCTAAAATGTTGGCACCCGCCCAAATGACTACACAAAATTTACAGAAAAGCATGAAATTTCTATCCTGAAATGTGGGCACCCAAACAAAATGATCAAAACTTGAGCATGTAAATGGGTTAGAATTAAAATTATGTTACCTAGATTTCTAAGAAAGGGGGCTTCAGACACACAAAGACAATAGTTTTCTGAACACTGGTTATGCTTCAAGCCCTCAATGCACATTTTGTTGCCTCGCTGGCATTGCCTACAATAATCATTTGATCGATTTGGATAGCAAAGAAATGAGAATTGAATTTATCATACACATAGCTATTTTTCTTCTATCTAGACAAAATAGGAGGAGAAAGAAAAATTGATCCAATAGGTTGAATTTAATGAAGAATTGGTTGATGAGATTGGAAAGAACATTTCAAAACCTCAATGTAATTTAAAATCCGAACCATCTTATTTTAAATCAATGTTTTATTTTGCTTGTGAAGTGAAATGAATGTATTTTCATAAGATAATATTAAACTCCTCTTTATGCAATCATACTAGACTTTTTAAAAGTGATTAGAAAATATGAGAGCCTAAATGTAGATCGATGACTCTAATACTTTTTCTATTGGAAAAAAAAAAAAAAAAAACCCTCGATTTTGGGAAAGTATAAGCCATAGATCTTTTACAACATTTACAAACTTAGCTCACCATAAAATTACAGATATAAGGATAAATCCTAATACAATAGAATTAAAAAATTGAAATTAATCGCTCTCACAACTGCTGTTTTTTTCGTTACGCCTACATTACAGTTACAAATGTGATGCCCAACTGAATTGATATCCTTTCTTCACACAGTCTATGAATGCAGATCAAAGCAGCATATTATCATCCATAGTAATTTTGAGCAATGCAATCAGACATACAATATTATGTAGGACAAATGAAAACAACATTTGAGTATAGCAAAATATATATCTTTTACGGTTTACAATAACCCATCAAAGCCAGCTCTAATATCGGGATTTACCAGCTCAGGAATTCATTATTTCAGCATAGAGAAGCAATTCTTCCCAATAATCCCTACCCAAATCTGCTCCCTCCAATTCGAATGAGCCCAAACCATCTTCGCCAACTCCATCGCAGGTCCAAATTTGTGGCTGGGTTTTGAATCTTTTCACTTGTGGCTGCTTCTCTTCTTCCAAAGAAGCCCTTTTTCTGCACAAAATCTCATGGAAGCTTGCAGAACTATTTTTAAAGACGGCGGTTCCTGAATCGAGGTCATGCACCAATGCCCGAGACACAATATCAACTGGAAAGTTGAGGAATGTGCGAGGCCCCCTCATTTTTAGAGCAGCTTTGTCGTACGCCATGGCTGCCGCTTCTGCAGTGGATAATGTGCCCAGCCAAACCCTCCTCCCCTGCTTCGTCGAATCCCTTATTTCCGCCGCGAATTTCCCCCATGGACGCCTCCGAACCCCTCTGTAATGCTTTTCTATTTCTATTCCACTCCGCTTCGGCAAAATCGCAGCTTTCTTGTCACGAATGGCGGAACTCACATTTAAATGCTCCGATTCTTCAGTTTGAGGATGCTTCAAAGGAATAGACATTAATTGATCCAGATTTCCAACTGATGGCAATCTACTCTGTTCTTCAAGGTAAATGAGGCTTTCAATATCTTCTATTGATGACAATCCACCATAATTGAATTCTGATCGCTGCTCTAATGCCAATTCCATCTGATTTCCCCCATTTCCTTCGACAGAGATTTGATTTTCTTTAAAAGAGCTGACGATTACGCCCTCCTCTGCAAGGTCTGAAGCGGGAGTTAGGGCATCTGAGGTTATGCAGGATCTTTCAGAACCCCCGGCGAAAAATCGAATCCATATGTTTTCCAGAAGCCCATCCTTTTCTTCAGATTCACAAGAAGCTCCAAAGCCAAGGCCAGCCATTGTTATCTACTAAGCGTTCTACTTCGATCCAAACCCTAAAACACCGATCTTGAGGAGTTTTTGAGTAGGTATTTCTTGTATGAGATCAGGAAAGCGCTGAAAACACAATTGACGAGCAGTTCGCAGACGAGTCCGGGTATTTTAAGGAGTTGAGGAGGAGATAGGCAATACAACGAAATTTGTTACTTGCAGAGCAAATAACTCTGACGCGTATGAATTCCAACCGATCAACGCTTTCTAGAATATATTGTCGTAATGATCGTTGAAGTTCTTATAAACCCTAATTTATTATTGTGGGATTGCGATGGAAGTCGTTACTTAGAACTCTGAACACGTAATCTAATTTGTGGAAAACGAAGAACCAGGGATATCAAGTCAATACCTGTCCAGTAAAAAAATTATTTTGTGATCTCATTTTCACATCCTGAACTTTCCAGATCGTTATATTTGGAACAACCCACATGTTGTTTGACATTACAACCTGCAGGCTTTTTTTTAACAGTCCAGACGTCACATTTTATGGTCTGTGTGTTAAAACCTTTGTATTTTCAATTCTATACATTTTATGTTTTTATATATTATGAATGTTTGTCAACAGACGGTTCAACTGTAGAAACCAAATTACATTTCTTTCTTCAAAGATTCAACATAACCATATTGATGACCTTATCTAATTAAATCAGGTATGCTACACGTGAAGTGATTCTATATAGTTTTACTTGGAACTTGTGATATGAAGGAGTATGCCGACATCGAGGAATAAAACGTGACTTTCTCTCGGAATTTTTGATATATATATTTTTAACCTACAAAATATTAAATTAGAAGATTTTCTATATTTTTCATTATTTAATTTTAGATTAAAATTTGGATGGTTTTTAACTTATTGTCTAAAATATTTCATTAAGGTTGTCTAAAATGCTATGAGTTAATTTTTTTAAAGATATTGGAGTCTTCCATTTCGTAAAATGTCAAGGTCTTATACTTGTGTTAGACTCATTCAGAAGTATTCAATTTCACAAGTAGACCAAAAATCTCTTGATTAGACTTTATATTTCAAATTTTAGTTTCTTTTTTCAATTTAAATTAACTCTATTCTAATTAATTTTTCCCTAATTCATATATAAAATATTCAAATTCAATTGTTATAGTACTCTAAAAAAATCAAATCTTGAATAATTTAAACTATTATCTATTAGCATACAGTTAAATTGAACAATACCATAATATGACCAAATTTTTAACCTTTTGAAACTATTAAAACACATTTTTTAGAATCATCATTAACTATAAATTATAATGAAAAATGATTAAAATTTGAAATACTATATATAAATAGTTTTATCAAATAAATTAATTTTTAAGAGTGTTTATTATTGTATGAATTTTGTTTGACCATAGTTAATCTTTGTGATAGAATAATCACTCTTCATTTCTTATCTATGCTCCAATTCACTAAATGTAAATTAAAATAGTAGACTGTGATACTTTCATTTGATAGTCAATGAGGGACAAATCATATGCCAAATGCCAATAATTCGCCTTGGTTTCAAAACTTTAGGGCTCTATATAACACAAATACCATACCTTTTAAACTAATTATTTGTCATTTCAACTCAGTTTTGCACTAATGGTTCTAATTTAGATGTGAGTGGATTCGATCTAATAGATATAATTTAGTCTAACTTAGATTTTATTCACTCACCTCACCTTGATGTGATATTTATGTTGTTACAATGATACATAGTGTTTATAATATTTTTGAAGAATATTTTTGATCTCAAAGTTTATCTTCTTTTAGATTAGATATTTGAATGGAATGTCTTTATGAATTTAAGAAGAAAGATTAAGGATAATGATAAATAATATAATGTGTCTAGAATGAAGTGATCTTTAATGTAAATGTTATTTTAATTTCCAATTCAAATGACATGATATATGTGAGAATCTTTTGAAGAATTCTAAACCAACTAACCTAGACCTTCCTTTGGTTCGCACTAGAATTGTCTAAATGAGTCCCTTTTTCTTCCTATAGCTTTTTGAAAACTTTTTTTTAATATATTAAAAATCACAGGTTCAAAGAGATACATGATACATCAGAGACCCAAGGGCAAACAACAAGCCCAAGAGGTCACAACAGAGTTGCAGAAATTACATAATATAAAGAGCTAGAGTACAAAAAGGGATTCCCAACAAGAAACAATTAAGAGAGAATATCATCCCGGTTCTCTAACCAGGTCGTCCAACCCTGAGGGCCTTCCATCCAAATGACCTTCTTTCTATCCAAAATCTGAGCATACATATCCAGCTTTTCATAAGGAGGTGTATCATTGTTTTTAATATCATTAATCAGCTTATCAAGGGCTTTATCAAAGGTGTTCTTGTCTTCTATGATGGTGGCCCATTCATAACCATGCTTCATTTCATTTATGAACATAGATGCATGACCATCTTTAAGAAATCTCAAAAGCTTATCGCATTCAAGGTACATAATGCAACAAACCTGCGAGACAATCTTAAATTTGGTGAGTTTTCTATAAAACCTAGTAAGACTTCTATCAATGCCTTGAAATTTGGCTTCATTTCTAAATTTCCAAATGAACCAAAGAATGAGAGACAAAAGAATGTGCCAGAAAAGGTTAGCATCTTTTCTCAATCCTTGTATAAAACCAGTAGCAATTTCAAAAGTATACACATTTTTAGTTATATAAATACCGAACATTAACCAGATTTCTTTAGCAAAACTACAATAAAAAAAGATATGCCTCATAGTTTCAGGAACTCTACATAAAGAACAAATATCAAAACCATTAACATGATTTCTAATAGGGAGTTTGTCAAGAAGAAGTTTCCATTTGAAACATTTAATTTTAGGAGGAAGAGGAGATTTCCATAACTTGTCAAAGGAGTTTTGCCACTCAGTAGAGCTGAGATTACAGTACCAAATGTTGTTAATATGATCAGTCACTTCAGTGTCATAGTTGATAAACTTATAAACATCTTTAGCTTTAACTTTAGTAAGCAAGGAACCATCTCTCCATCTAAAGGATAGATAACGATGAGAATCCACATCGGTATTTCTAGGTAGATTTAAACCAGCACAAGCATTTTTAATTAAATTTTAAGTTTTGATTTGAGAATTAGGGAGATCATACATTGTTCTAGCTAATAAGGGTATTATGTTCCATGATATCCATAATGCATTCAATGCCCTTAGAATTCCAGGATCTAGCAGAGCAGCCTTTAGTGAGAGCAAGAGGCTTGCCATCATTGGTAAGGTTCCACCATATGGAACGTTCTCCATGAATAGTAAAATGGTAATCAAAGCTAGAATTATCTATGTAACCTCTAACCATCTCCCAAGCCTTCCAAATGGATCTAAAGACCCAGGTCCCTTGAACAGAGACAGCAAAGCGGCCAGCCACCAAATCACAGAAGGGAAGACCTTTCCACGATTTGGCATTTTTAGGAACACCACACTAAATATTATTTCTAATAAGGACTTTTCAAGGCTCATTACCCTCAAGGGCCTGGAAGATCCATTTGGAAGCTAGGGAGATTCCTTGTAATCTTAGATCTTTTAATCTGAGACCACCAATTCTTTTATCCATATGACACCATTTCCATTTCACCACATGAGATTTTCTATTTCCTTTACCATCTGACCAAAGGAAGTTGCGAATAAGTTTTTGAATTTCAAAGATTTGATAGTTACTAAACATCCAGGCAGAAGAGTAGTAAATGTTGTAAGAAGAAAGGATTTTTTGACACACTTGAACCCTTCCAGCAAGAGACGGGGCTCTATGATTCTAGTTATTTAGTTTATTCATGATCTTATTTTTAATCCACTCCCACATATCCTTGAGAGAGGGATCAATAGAAAAAGGGATACCAAGGTATCTAACAATCTTATGAGGTCCACCCCAAGAGTAGGAGAACTGATTCAACCAGTTCGAAGGAGAATCTTTCCAGCCAAGCATAATAGATTTAGGACTGGAAACACGAGCTCCTGAGGCTTTCCCAAAGATCTCAAACTTCTGATCAAGAGAGCGGATATTATTCTGGGAGAGCTCCAAAAAAAGGGAGGTATCATCAGCAAATTGAATATTTAAAAGTTCAGAGCTATCAGGGAGGGTGATCCCATGGACTCTAGGAGAGAGGGAATCATCACGAAGAAGGTAAAAAAGAGCATCAGAAGCAATGACAAAGAGGGCAGGAGCAAGGGGGCATCCTTGTCTAATAGAGCGAGACAGAGTAATTGGCTGAGAAAAGAGACCATTAACTTCAACAATAGTAGTAGCATCAACAAGCAGAATTTTAACATAACTACAGAAGGTAGGCAGAAAAATGAAAGCACTGAGCATTTTAATAATGAAATCCCACTCAATTATGTCATAGGCCTTTTCAAAATCAACAAGAAGCATAGCACTATTTTGATTAGAGGTCTTAGCCCAATTTATAGTTTCCCAGCTAGTAATAAGGGTCTCCAAAATGTATCTGCCCTTAATGAAACCTGTTTGAGTGGGGCAGATAAATTTAGGAAGAACTTTTTCAAGTCTGGTGGCAAGGACCTTAGCAAGAATCTTGTAAGAAGCATTCAACAGTGTAATAGGTCTCCAATTCTTGATAAGGGCCTTGTCACCAGATTTGGGGATGAGTTTAATAATACCAGTATTAATAGAGGATCCTAAAGATCCATTAACAAAAGCCTCAGAGTAAACATTGTAAAGATCTTTAGTAATCCACTCAATATTAGCCTTGTAAAATTCAATAGGATGCCTGTCAGGACCCAGGGATTTATTATCCTTAAGCTTACAGATAGCATTAGCGATCTCCTGAGGGGAGATAGTATTTTGAAGCTGGATAGAATCTTCCTCAGAGATCTTGGTAGGAATGGGGCTCATACAACAGTTCCTGGTGTCGACAGAAGTGGGGGAATCCTCAGAAGAGAAAAGGTTAGAATAGAAATCATGTAAGGCATTGATAATGTCAGGAAGGAATAGAAGCTCTTTGTCTTCAACAACAACCCTATCAACTCTTTCTTTCACATGCTTTTGCTTTAAGTAGTTAAAGAAAAATTTAGAGCCTTTATCCCCAAATTGAAGCCATTGGTTTTGGGATCTGATATAGGCTCCTTTAGTTTTATTCTGTTGGTGTTTTCTACGTTTGCTTTTGGCAAGAGAAACTTGCTCTGCCAGAGTCAAAGAAGACAGTTGGGCTTGAAGATTGCCTTCCAAAGACAGAAGGTTATTAGGTAAGATTTCCTCAACTCTTCTATAGTCTTTGGCTTTTTTCTATCTGAAGGTCTGAAAGACCTTTTGCCAAGAATTGATATTTGTATTCCATCTATCAATATGAGAAAGGTTATTATTGTTCTGATTAAAAAGTCTAACCATTTAAATAGCAATCATAACATTAGAATCAGCAAGCAGGGAGGTGTTAAGAATGAATTTCTTGGAACGGGGGGTGGAAGGAGGGATAGCATTTCTAAAATTGATGTAGGCAGAGATGGGGGAGTGATCAAAAAGTGTGGTGGGGTGAACAACTATAGCAGGTGAGGAGGCAGAAGAAAAAAAGGAGAAAGAGTCAAGGTTGGCATAAAATCTGTCCAATCTAGAGTAGACACGATTGGCACCTTGTTGATAGTTGCACCAAGTAAATCTAGAGTTGTCACTATTTTGATCATAAAAAGGATCAAAGAGATTAAAATGACTTTTGAAACTATCCTGAAAGCCTTTTTCCGATCCTTTCCACTCAAAGGGAACACCTCCAGATTTATCAAGATCTATTTCAATCATATTGAAGTCTACCCCAAAAATCTAGGGCATATTGAGCAGGGTAATCATCCAATCCCAAAGTTGGGATCGTTCATGATAATCATTGGAAGCATACAATGAGCAAATGCCGAAACAACCATTAGTATCTTTAATAACAACCCAAGCCACTCTGTTACAAGGAGAAACACCTGACTTAAGTATACGATTAACCCATTCAGGATGAATCAGAAGAGCAACTCCTCCTTTTCCCTTAGGATGGCTAGAGAAGATCTTAAAAGCATCTTTCCAAATGCAATCAAGGGCAACATCAAGGGTAAATCCAACAGATTTAATTTCTTGCAACATCAAAAAATCAAGATTATTATGCATATTAACAAAATTCTTAACAATAAACTTGCGATCAGGAGACTCAAGGCCTCTCACATTCCAAGATAAAACCTTCATGATGAATTGATATTATTATTTCTAGTAGGGAGACCAGCATTGTCCCTAGTCTTTTTTTTGTTCTTCGACCCAAGAGGTCTACCTTTCTTCTTGGAGGGGAGGTCTTTCATATTCTCATCCTCATCTTCATGGTTTCCCTCACAATCCACGGTCAAGGAAAGATCCACACTAGAGGAGGGGCGACTACAATTAAATAGAGGATTGGCATAAACCACCTCTATCATAGAAATGTCCTCAATTTCATTTAAAGTAGAGAAGGAATTTTTGGTAAAAGGATCTATCCATGTTCGGAGCACAGAGATTAGTGCAAGGAGCTAACCCTGGGTCCAGAGGTAGACAAATTTGAGTATCAACCATAGCATCATCAGGCTTCTCCATATCAACATGCGGAGTGTTATCCAATAATAGGACAAGATTGGGTTTAAGTATTTCAATTGGATTATTCTTTGCCCTTCTTGGTCGAATCTGATCTAAAGCTAACTGTTGAGCATTTTTCCTTCTTTTATTTTTACGGTGTGAAACAATCTGGAAGTCATCAGGGCAAGCTGGTTTATTAGATCCAACATTACTAGAGGTAAACATAGGGCAATCTGGTGTCGAGTTGCTAGTAAATTTAGCATCAGAGAAAGGGTTAACAATTTGCTGAGAGACGTTTGGAATGGATGGAGGAGTCGGGATTGGGTTCAAAGGATGGGAAATAGAGGGTTTTAAAGGAGCATTATGTTCAATCTGTGGTTTAGGGTTGACAGATTGGATGTTCGAAGTAGGGAGGAAAACAGGTTTAGGGCTAGGGTTATATTTCTCAGAGGTGGGTTTCTCAGAAGTGGTATTAAGGTTTTTCCTATTAGAAATGATAGGGCAATCCTTTCTTTGATGGCCCTCACGTTTACAGAGGAAGCAAGCATTTAAACCCCCTAGAATTTCAATGAGGCAAATGAAGATCTGACCATCTAGATTAACCTTCAAGCTTGGTGGAATATCAATACCTGGTTTAATAGATATTAAGACCCTCGCATCTAGGTTAGGAACCAGCCTAGCGGTTTCATCAATTCGAATGATCTTGCCGAATTCCTCCAACAACTGGGGTACGAATTTCCACAGAAAGGGAGGGACACTTCGCAAGATTAGCCATCTAGGGCATGAGAGGGCTAGGATTTCATCCTCAACAACCTCCTGCAATTAGGGAAGAGCTCTGAAAGAAGTTTTGCCCACTGACCAGTAATGTCAGTTTAGGGCTTGCATCTGGGATTCGTGATTTTGGAAGAAAATAATGAACAGACCTCTTTGTATTTGCCTGCAGAAAGAAATCTTTAACCCCATTTTGATATTCAGAGACTATTAAACCAGTCATCTAAAAATTTATATGGAGGGCATTTTTCAACATCGATACAAGCAAAAAATATAGCCGTGCTTGATAACCTATCCTTTTCCATGGCTATTTCCTTTAGCATCTCATCATTTGGCGAAATATGAGAGTTAGCCAAGGTAGAGACAGAAGACTTACCTTGCTCTTCCGGTTCCTTTCTTCTAGTATCCTTAATAAATCTAGCCAAAGGGGAGATGCCATTAGAGGGGGGAGCAACTATCTCTGCGAAGGACTTCTTAAGGGTTTGAGCAGAGCCGGCACCCGCAGAAGCAGATGGAAGAACATTAACAGATGGAGAAGGGATAGGGTTGATATCAGGGGCTTTGGGGAGGGCGCCATCAGGAGGGACGGCATCCATAAATGCAGAGGTCATCCGCACAGAGCAAGCAAAAGAGACTTAAAAACAAAAACGGTAAGAAATTAAACGCTGCAAAGAGATGGGGAGGAGATCAAACCACGTGGAGGAGAGAGACTCTCCTCCACCTCACAACCGAGCCGCTGACGCCACTTTCCAGATGGGAAATGCAGCCGGAACAGACACCATGCGCTGGAAACCACTGAGAGAAAGCCGATCAAACTTTTCGCATTCAGACCGAAAAATTGCAGACCGAAAATTCCATAATTCCTCAAAATCATTTCCAATGTCAAAACATGTAAAAAATTTCAAAAAAAATCATTACATTTTCACAAATTTCGAGATTAATTATTTTACCTTTTTGAAAACTTTTGACAAAATAACTAAGTGTTTCCCCTTCGTATGGTTAAAAATTTCCGTGGCTGCATAGCTGCTGCCAGTTCAATCTATGTATAAGAGTGTTTTTAGAAAAGAAATTATGTTCTTTTACATAAAGGATGGGAGAAAATGAAGGATAAGAAAGAAACAAGTTAAAAAGAATAATAGTTATTTCTAACAATTTAGAAATTTAAGAAGAGCTAACAAATCTTTGATTAGAATTAAAACATAATAATATAAAGACTTTTTCTTTTGTTTTTATTTTTAAATAAAATAAACGTTTCTTTCAAATTGTAGAGACTTGGGAGCCTGAATGAGAGTGTTAAAGAACTCACACTCTAACTCAACCTCACTAACCCCTATCAATAAAAAAGAGTTTTTAATGGTGGGCAATGATTAAAAAAGATAACCCAAAGTTTTCTCAGCTTTCTATTTGAAATTCGGTATTATCTGTGCTTACGAAAGGAAATTCATATAAAATATAGCCATGGAAGTTTTTATATTCGAAATATAAGAGTTAATTTAATTTGAAGTATATGTATTATTAAAGAACGTTCTAGATACTTGTTGTTTATATATAGATTCTTACAAGATTTTGCCAACTTAGATCCACCCAGTCATTATCAGAATTCTTCAATACGCTCGATTGTTTGCTGTTAACTGACAGCAAATGATCTTTCAGACAGAGAATTCTGTTTTCATTGTCTCCATTAAATGAGTGTTGTTTTCTGTTATGTGACAGCAGATAATCTGCGCTCCACTTAAACAGCTTTTTTAAACGGAGATTATATGACAACAAACTTTGGTGAGTAGAGACAAATATTATTTGACGGTTGCTTTAGTTGAAAAGTATAGAGAAGTACATCCAACATAAGAGAAGTATTGTGTTGTTGTTGAAGTCCATGTGTTTGATGGGCAATATATATCGCTAACAAATGCAGCAAGTGAGCAAAGATAAGCATTATCAAATGGGCCTTCATTAAATATAATAATACAATAATATATTTTTAATTATTTTTCTTAATAAATAATATATTTTTAATTTATTTATGAAGTTGAATGGTTATGAATAATTCTATTAGAGATCAAGTTATAAAGTTCTTATAAATTTTAGTCTTGATAAACCTCATGACTTGACTAGTGCACCAAATCCTTTTAGACATATAATAAACATATTATAATCCTTAATTTTTAACTAATAAAAATCAACATAAGTTTTAAAATTACTTTTTAGTTATATTCATAATTTTTAATATAGAAATAATAAATTTTATAAAATGATTATAAAGCTTGTTCATTAAAATAATAAAATATACAACATTAGATAATATTATTGCAAGAAAATTATATTCATAAAAAATTAAATGTAAGAAAAAATTTCTTAATATGCTAAATAATTGAAAGACTTAATGAGTTAAATTAAAATTAAAACTAAAAAAAACTATTCATTAATCTTTGAGTATTTTCTAATCATTTTTCTTTCAAACTGGATTTGTAATATAGTTATTTTATAATGTTCTTGATATAAAATGGTCTAATTAGATTTAAAAGTACATTTTATCAAATTAATTTTTTATAATATATATTTATGTTGAAAGGTGTCATAATTGTATATAAAAATTAAAATAAAATAATAGATATTTAAAAAAATAAAATAAAAAATCACACTTAGATAAAATAATATAAAATATTTGTAATTTAAAATAATTATACTAGTTTTATTTTATCTATAAATTTATTTTATTTTAATTAAAAATATACTATTTAAAAAAAAATGAAATAAATATTTTTGAAGTGGAATAAAAGATCAATTATATAAATAAAATTATTAGAGATCTTCAGTTTTTGGATATATATATGTACTAACTTTTTTTCATTTACATTGTTTATCTTATAGGCTTATAAGTGAACTTAACTAGTTATTAAATTAAAATAAAATATTCTAAGGTTATAATTTTATACCAATTATATTATATTTTATTCTATATTATATTATATTTTTATATTATTAATTAAATAAATTTTTATTTTATTATTTATGGTATTATATTAGATTATAATAATAGCATACTTTAATCTAATTGTACTATCCTCGTACATTATATTATTTTATCAAAAAACTAATAAATCATACATTATATTCTTGAAAGATGGGCACGCCACATCCTTCATCTATGAGTTGAAGCATGGTTATGAGTGGAGGAGGAATTTCGATGACCTTCAAATGTTTGAACGAACTTGCAAAAGGTTGAACCAAGAGATTAGGAAGAATATTAATTCTAGGCGCAAATCAGGAGCGTAAGAACATAGTTTGGATGGAGGGTCCTCTTGGTTGGACTGCTTGGGTTGATACCCATTATGATGTCTTACACTAGTAGTTCTTTTGCTTCTTCTTTCTTCTATTTTGAGTTTGTTTACATGATACTTTGAGTTCGTGGTGAGGTTGGACCTCTTTTTTGATACTCTCGGTGGATACTTTTTTTGTATTTGACCTACCTATATTTAATATAAAAAATATGCTATTATTATAATCTAATATAATACCATAAATAACTAAAGAAAAATTTATTTAATTAATAATCTAAAAAATAAATAATATAAATATAATATAATATAATATAGTATAAAATATATTATAATTGATATTGAATTATAACCTTAGAATATTTTATTTTAATTTAATAATGATATAAATATAGTATAATATAATAGAAAGATAATTTAATATTATAAATATTACTATTCATATAGTATAATATAAAATATAGTTTATTAAGTAATAATCTTAGTTTATTTGCATTGATTAAATAGCTCAATCAAAGAGTCAACTATAAACTATAATATAATATAGAATAAAGGGTTTGAGTCTCCTTTCAATGGGTGTTGACTTGGTGGTTAGCACCTCCTTGGGGATTCGTGACATGGCTTAACTGCCTCATGTGGGTTGGGTTAAATATTGCATTTGTATTGGACATTGACAACTCAAGCTTTTGGTGCAATGGAAAATTATTCAAACAATTGGTATTAGAGCCTTGGGTCATGGGTTTGAGTCTCCTTTCAATGGGTGTTGAAGACTCAGGCGGTGCTAAGGGAGGATTAACTGCCTCCTGTAAGTGGATTTAAATTTGGCATTTGTATTAGGTATTGACAGTTGAAGCTATTATTCTATTATTCTAGTTTGTACCCATCATTAGTTAAACTACATGTTTTTATCTCTAGATTTTTCATTTGTAATCTTAGATCATATTTGTGGATAGAGAATGAAGTGTCAATTTCATGCACACAAATTTGAACCTCAAAGTTTTAAAATTCAAAATTTAAATTTGATCTTTACCAACTTTACATGTATTTTTTAAAAGAAAATTGTATGTTATGTTAGTGCTATTGTATTTAAGAAAATGCATCATTTATTTCAAAATCATTAAGAATATTAAAAAAATATTTTCATAGTGTCTACCATACAATCATAGCAAAATTATCAAAGTATACACAAAGATAAACATTATCAAAGTATACATCAAGATATATTATCTATAACATTATTTTATGTTTTCTTATATCTTCATTTATTTTTTGATTAAATATTAAATAAGCTTTCTTGAGAGCTTAGCTAAAGGAGAATAAAACTTTTCTATTCCTAGACAAATCTCCACTTAAACATAGGTACGCTAAGCAAAGGCATATCTAATATAATAATCAATCTCTTGTGAGTTCACTTCTATAGGTCCATGTTTGATTCCATGCCCTGTTCAATTTTGCAAATGTACATTTCAATTAAAACAATCTACAGCCAATTTAAAAATTTAAAGTCATTTATATAGACAAAACCCTATTTTGTCACATATAAACAAATTAATCCATGCCATTTTCAACAACATATTTCTTGATATAAAACGCTATTAAATATTTCATTAAATTTATTTAAATTGTACATAGATGATATTGCATTTATTATTTCAATTTCAAAGCTAAATCTTTAATATAATTTAATTATTAAATTATTGATTTAAAATAATTTACAATAAAATATTTAATTTCATTACACATGTGAATCAATTAAATAGAATTTTAATTAATATTTTTATAATTATAAAATATGATAATTAATAATTTGACATGTAAATAAATTATAAAGAATGATGATTATAAAGAGCTTAATCCAATCGGAAAGCTATTAAGAGAAAATTATGAAGATTTCTCTTCTGTTTTGATATTTGTTATGATAAAAAAACTTTAATAACAATCAATTAATTTCAACCACCATAAAATGAAGTCAACATTTCGTTTGAAATTAATATCCAGCAGATCTGGAACGGTTCATAATAACGCATCTCCAATGGCGGAATTTATCAACCTCAGGAAGTCGTTTCTTGGAACTCCGAACAGGTTTTCTAAAATGTGGAGAAGGAAGAATCAACGTTCCTGGATTGAATGTCAACTCAAAAAAACAAACAATTTATTTTGTGATCTCATTTTCATATAGGGAAATTTTCAGATGGTTAAATCTGCAACAACCAACATGTGAAAAAAACGTGTAGGCTATTTATTTAACAGCCCAGATGTAACAATTTACGACTGTGCACTATGTATTTCCAATTTTATAATGTAGTTTCTTTTCTATATATATTATCAATTTTCAAATGTCAACATATAATTTACGTTTAGGTTTGAATATTTAAGTATGGTTTATCGGATTAGTTTACGGCAGTTGACAAATGTCGGGTAAGGAAGATGATTATTCCATTAAAATATAAATTGCCCCTTTAAATACTAAAGAAGATAAATTTAAAATTTTAACAGAATAAATTTTCCTCCCTAAACATTTCATTTCATTTATCAGTTAGAAATGGCCCTTGTTTCCACTTAGAGCCCAAACACTTTTCTTTCGTCAAAGATTCAACTAACGGTATTGCCGATCTTATCTAATTAAATAATGGGAATACAATCAACATCTAGTTTTTCCATAAAGTATCTTACTGCATATAGCTCATTAATCTAGTATGTTACACGAAGTGATTTTATATAGTTTTACTTGGAATTTGTGAAAACATGAAATCTATCATGTCATAGATGTTTAGATCATTATGGAATCCAACATAAGTGTTTAATTTAATTTATTTTTATTGAATAAATGGAGTTTATGAATATAGAATCTAATAAAATTTGTAAAATAAAATATTGTTAAAATATTATAATTCAATTAGGAATGTCATCCTAGATTGTTATTATATGATAAATAATAATTATATAAATAACTAGTAATTGCAACTCGGTATGCAATTTTTACGCTGAATAGAGGTTATGTTGTTTAACTTTTTGTGTGTTTTATTTTGTTTACTTCTTTTTCTAGATACGATTGTATTCATTTTTTCATAGGAGTAAGAAATGAAATTTGATGCTTATTTTGTAGTGATATTGTAAGTTATTTTGTTGTAATTAAAATCTGATTGTAACTTTTTTTTAGCATTCAACGTTTGATGTTTGGGTTGAAATTTTATGTTTGTTCTATCTTTATGAGGAGCCTTGCAATACTTTGTCTTATAGAATAGTCTATTTGAATGTCAACCACCCGATTTTAATTGAACGACAGTCAGTCAATCTCGGAATGTAACTTCTAACCGCCAATAATTTGGGAGACTGCACGATTTAGACATTTTTCCATTCTTGCAGATGTTTTGTACTTAACCAATTGAATTTGGAGATTTTGAGACCAAGGTTATTTCGTGTTCTCCAGATTTGTTCTGTAACCGCAAGAGTATTTTGAGGTTTGGCGACTAAGGGAATCTCGAGTTTTGTAATTTTTTCTTTAACCATCGTGAGTTTGTGTTGCTGACTAGTAAATGAATTATGTTTTCGAAGGTATTAATTACAAAATCAAATTTTATTTAATAACAAATTTTGAGATCATTAACATCTAAATCGATATGTCATGTAAAAGCATTTTTTTATAATATAGCTAGTTCAGAGTATTCTTTAAATTGCTGCAATTTTGTAAACATTTTAATGTACTGTCTCTTGAGACTTAGCAACTATAATATATTTCATTGTCGCTGGAAGATTTATTATTGAAGGAGAGATTAAGCGACTCCAACGAGTCTGTTAATTAGCAAAGTGGATTAATATGTTAGTCATTGGATTTATATGTAAGTATTTGCTAATTCCAACTTTGCCTTTAAGGTGTTTGCCTTCTTCACTAGTAAACGAAAGCAGGTTTCGAAGGTAGTAATTACTAAATCCGATACTATTTCATTAAGGATTTTGAGGTAATTAAATTGTAAACCCGATATGTCAAATAAAAGCATTGTACTATAATATTGGCAATAATATAAAGTTGTAGAAAGTCAAGTATTTGTATGTAAGGTTTTCGATCATCGGATTTGTATGCTAGTAACTACTAAATCCGACATTGTACCAAGTACTTTTATAGTTTTTAGATGATGGTTCATATATTTTTTTTAAAATCTTTGAATTAAATAGTAAGATCAACGGCTGGTGAATGATCGCAAGTTCTTAATAGATTTGTTGCAAACACACAAGAACCGTTGATTTTTTACAGTGTCAGTCATGCAGAAATCTTAGGGTCTGAGCGCATGCAGTGAACTGGCGACAAGATCAATGACTGGCGCATGATCGCAAGGGCTACCAAGATTCTTTGCAGTCTTGTGACAACTGTTGGATGATGATAAGATTCAAAGCTTACATGTGATGCTGAAACATTAGGGAGTGAAGTATTAAGGACTTAGGAAAATTTAATAATATCTATGTGCTTCAGACTTACGAAAATAAAAAGGGGCCTAGGTAAAAAGAAATGTTAGGAATTACAAATTAGAAACTTAAGTGACTTTGTAAAAAGTAACAGTCAAATAGAACATAGAATTGCAACGTAGGATAAACGAAAGTAGGTTTCGAAGGTACTAATTACTAAATGCGATACTATTTAATAACGGATTTTGAGGTCATTAACATGTAAATCTGATATGTGAAGTAAAAGCATTTTCTATAATATTTGTTATAATAGAAAGTTGAACAATGATGTAACATTTGAATGATTATTGGAAAAAAAACATTGTAATCTACATTTAAATTAAAACAAAATTGAGAAGTTGTAGTTAATTTAATATCTTATAATAAAGTCACTTTATTAATCAGTATACGATATTTCATAGAAATTAAGTGTGGCAGATTTCACATTAGAGGAGATCGATATTATATATCAAATTAGATGAGAACAATCAGAACATTTAATGCATATAGGTGAAAAATTTAAGAAAGATTTTGTTAATTTTTAGTTTTACAAATCGTATAGAAAGTCAAGTATTTATATTAAATGCAAGATTTTCGATCATCGGATTTGTATGAGACTAACTAGTAAATCTAACATTGTACCAAGTACCTTTATAGTTTTGAGATGACAGTTCATTTTTTTTAATGTTTGAATTAAATGGTAAGATCGACGACTGTCACATGATCGCAGGGTCTAATTTGATTTCTTACGAACAAATGACAATTGTTGATTTTCTGTAGAGTGTTAGTCTTGCAGAAACTTTAGAGACTGAGGGCATGTGGTGACCTGTCAACAAAATGAACTGCTGGCGCATGATTGTAAGGGCTATAAAGATTCCTTATGGTCTTGCGAGAACTATTGGATCAAGATAAGATTCAATCCTTACATGTGATGCCGAAACATAATAGATAAAAACATTACCATAGTATTATTTTACTATTTAAAAAATAATATGTTGTTTGAAAAAAAATCATCTCAGCATACACTCTAAATTATATTATATATTTTAACCATAAATTGTGAAATATTATATAACATATATTATTGTTTATATTAATAAATATAAGTATTATTTCACATATTAAATAAATAATATAATATTATTTTATAATATTTAGAAAAGTCTAATCATTATTGTTTATATTAACTCTAATCATTATATATTAATGTAAATATATTTATAATAGATTTAGAATATTTGGAAAAACTATATTTATAATTTAAAAAACAAATTAGAATTTTTAAATAAAATTCATTGAAAATGATAATTAACATTTTTAAAATAATACAAAACTATATAATAAAATATAATATAATTCATTTTCTATTAAATACATATACAATTTGTGTACTTAATTTTTTTTTAAAAATAAATAAACCATCCTTATATTATATGTTTTGCTAAATATATTGTACTCCTATGAATTCATTAGACCCTTATTAATAATCTATGCTTATTTACCTAACGTAATATAATTATCTTATACTATTATGGAAATAAATTTTAAACTTAATTTTTCATAAATAAATAAGTCATTACATTGTAAATTAACTTGAATTATTTATTATAACAATTTCATTATTAAGATATTTGAAAGAAAAATAAGATATAATTTTTTAATTAGATAATTGACTCTTTATACATATATATAGATATGTTAAAAAAATCACGTTTACTTAAAATGTGAATAAATGATTATGTATAATAAATAAAATTATAGTATAGGTTAAAAAAATTCTATAAACATTAAATATATAATATTAATAAATTATATTTAAATATGTAAATGTGATAAATTTATATTTAATATATATATATATATATATATATATATATATATATATATATATATATATATATATATATATATATATATATATATATATATATATATATATATATATATATATATATATATATATATTTATATTAAATATAGTTAACACAATTATATTTGTCAATATACATTACTTTGAATAATATATTAAATTATCCTTATTTAATTAATATGAAATTACAGATTTTGTGGTCATTAACATGTAAATCTAATATGTGAATTAAAATGTGAATAAATGATTATGTATAATAAATAAAATTATAGTATAGGTTAAATTTTTTTTATAAACATTAAATATATAATATTAATAAATCATGTAAATGTGACAAATTTATATTATATATTTTTAGTTTTTTATTTTATATTAAATATAGTTAACACAATTATATTTGTTAATATACATTACTTTGAATAATATATTTTTATCCTTATTTAATTAATATTAAATCACAGATTTTGTGGTCATTAATGTGTAAATCTGATATAAAGTTTTCACAAGTATAGGAAAAGCAAGGACACGGACAACGGTCAAGTGGTAGGAAGTTTGAATTTGAACTTGAAAGTAGGCGGGAACCTAGGGCTGTAGATAGAGAGAGCTGTTGGTAATGGTGTCTTTGTAGATCAGGGAGTGGGGAACTCAGAGAACAAGGAGGGGGATCTAAGGGTTAAGTAGAAAGATATCAGTAAGGAGGCCGGGGTGGGAGAAGGGAACCTTTCCTCTTCCCCCTTCGCCTCGAAGACTTAGACAAGGGGTCAGGATGGTAAAGCCATTCATCGCAGGTGGTCTACTCTTTTTGGAGTTCAACCTACAGACAAGTCTTCTTTCCCTTCAATAAAGGATCTTTCTGATAAAGAGAAAGGTAATTTTATCATAGATATTCCTGATGAGTTGGTGGATCATAATATCGCCTCATTGGACCATACTCTTGTAGGCAAATTTGTGGGGTCTAGACCTAACATAGATATTGTGAGAATCTTTGCGAAAAAGAAATGGGTGCTAAAGGGGCAAGTCCTTGTCACAGCCATGGCTAAGGGCTTTCTCTCCTTTGAGTTTTCTTGTAAAGAAGACTTAGACAAAATCCTTTGTGCGGGCACTTGGTCAATAGGCAAGGCTACTCCAGTGTTGCAAAAATGGACTCCGAAGCTAGATCTCAATGACTCTTTCTTCATCCAAGCCTCAGTGTGGGTAAGGCTCCCAGAACTCCCTCTGGAATTCTGGGTTGAAGATGTCTTTGATGGTATAGCTAGATCCTTTGGTACTCTTCTCTCGATTGACCCAGTGACTATTGCTAAAAGCCGCCTCACCTATGCCAAGATCTACATAGGGGTGGAAGAGGGCCAAGACATGCTAGAAATTATCGTGCTCCAATCCAAACTGGGCAAACACTTGCAAAAGTTGGACTATGAAAGTGTCCCTTTCGCTTTCTTCCACTGTAAGAAAGTGGGACATAAAGCCAAACTGTGTCCAGTGCACATGAATTTGGAAAAAGAAAGGAAAGCCATAGTTGTAAAAAATATCAAGCTAGGAAAACCCAATGATAAGGATAGCCTCCCAAGGGAGACAACCAACCCACAATCTAACTCAGAAGTCAAGAATCACAAAGTGTGGAAAAAAAGGGACAAACTAGAGGACACTCAAGTGATTCTTGACTTGCCAAAAGATAAGCAAAATCCTCTTGTTGGGGAACAAAAGGATAATATCAAATCAAGCCAAAAGAGTAATGCTCTTAGAGAGGTGTCTCCCTAGTCAGAAGGCATAGACTTGGAAGTCAACATTCAGCAAGACTCCACGATAGAAATAAGTGACAATGGTTTGGGGGAAGGAGGTGACTTGCACTCAAATTCTATCTTTGTCTCCTTTGTCCCGGACTCTCTCGAATCCCCTTTGGAAGAAAGCTTTTCAAGCCCAACTAGGGGCATACCTAGTGGCCCCCCGGACACTCGCCACTGCCCTAAGACTCTAGATTCAAACAAAGTCCAACAAATGTAATTTCTTTTGGGAACTATCTCTCCAAGGAAACTCACCAAGATGGAGGAGCTCTTTGCCAAATAAAAAGACAAAAAAGAGGGCTGGACAAAGGTTCAAAGTAAAAAGAGAACCAAAAGCAGAAACCCCTCTCTGGTTTCTCCTGCAGCTACTAGGAGTAGAAACAGAGCAAATGTAGGGGCTAAAATCAAATCCCCAAGTAGAAAGAAAGCTAGTCAAATAAGACAAGAGGAAGCCAACAAGAATATCATGGATGGAACCCATAAAACCATCCAGGTTGCCTGCAATCCCAGTAAGAAATGTTAGTAAATCAAAAGGATCCCAGTGAGCTTAGTAGCTCACAAAAGCTGATTGTTATACACAAACTTCTTATCTCACAAATCGGCTCTGTAGCAATAAAAAATGAAGTGAAAGCCATGTATGAAACTCAGCTGTGCAACATTGACTAGTTCTCCCATGGCCTGGGTCATAGACGTGGCAATGGTCTCAACTTAGTCATCACTTTTGTTGTTATGCGAACCAATCTTACTGACGCTGACTTTTCTCATCATGTGCTCACCTCTATTGCCAACTGGGCTGCTGATGGGATTGCCTTACTGGCCGCCAGCAAGGAAGCTTTCATCATCAGATTCCATGTTGATACTTTCCATCAAGTTGTGCTGGATTCTCTGGATGGAGACGATCTTCAAAGTACCGATGCAATAATTAAATATAATTATTATTACAAAGGGCTTGCTCAAAGAAGTTATTTCACTCATGTCGAGCTGGGGAGGATATGCATTGGTTTTAATAACTCATTGCCTCCACATGCTTTTAGGGCCCCCTTCCCCATATCTTGTAATCATTTCAAAAAACCAACTTTTAGTAAGCGCTTTGATGAAGTCAGAAAGAAGGCAAGTTTTCAGCTAAACTAGAGGAAAACCAGAGCCTTCACTAAAGCCATGGTTGGGGAAAGGTTAAGAAGGGAGCTGGAGAGCGACTGCGAGAAATGGAAGAAGTGTACAAAAGTCTGGAACACCTTACAAAAAGGGGATATCACTACTTTTTATTAAAAGACTCCATGGTTGTAGGAAGGAAATCACCAAAATTTTCGTCAATACTTGGAAGTAAGGGATGGTGGAGATTAAGGGAAAGTCATTTACTGTCACAGAGGAGGTTATATCTATGGTCACCAGCATTCCCATCGCCGAGAATAAACTCTACAAAGACCAAAAACTTTCTAACATTGTTGTCAAAAATTTTGCAAGGGACGACAAGGAGATGAATGCCATTGTCAAGTCGGGCACCTACTACCTTCCTGGGAGCTTGAAGATGCTTTGGTAGTATGATCTGAAGGCCCTCATATTCTATGTCACCCTTGATACTAGGTTTGACAGAATCCACACCTATCATTTCATCTTGTTGAATCATTTTAGGCATGGTTTTAAGTTTTCCATTCCTTTTCATCTCTTCTCTTCTATGAACAAGAATATTACTGGTTTTAGAGATAAGAAAATTGCTAATCCCGCCCTGCATGAAGGATTGCTTCTATTGTTATATGAATTCTTTAAAGTCCAAATCCTAGGCAAGGAAATTGGGAATAGCAAGGCTATTAGCGAGGACTCTGGGTCAGATTATGTCCCTTCAGGAACTTCTGTGGGCAAACTATCAGATGACAATGAGGAAGTTGAATATAAGAAATAGAACAAGGGAACGCCTTCGAAGAAGTGACCCATGAAAGCCATCAAATTGAAAAACCCTCTAAAAAATAGGATAGGAAGGAGGTTAACTCGGAGGAAGAGTACAATGACAAGGAGGAAGAAATGGATACCGAAGATGAAGAGGGTAATCCCAATATGGAAGCTGCAGACATGCAGGAACATGTTAAAGAGGAAACCCCCAAACCAATGCAGGACCTTTCAGGCCGTCTGTCAGTTGATCTTACAATCAGTGAGGATAACACCCATCCTCCTTAGTCCCCTACTGGCACTAATATAAAGAATCATGACCTTGTAATTGAAGATAAAGAAGAGTAGGGCACTAACCATTCACCTATAAGGATAGATGAAACTAAAGATGCCTTTGGGGGGAGTGTAACAGTCAGGATATCGGGAAAGGAAAGAAGGTCAGGAGAAATTTCAATATCAACATAGTGAGAATGGGAATAATAAGGGAGGTCATCTACCCTCAGATTTTGGAGGACAATGAAGGAAAATTCCACAAGGAAGAGTTGATTGACCCAGCACTGGTTGTTCTAAGTGATAAAGCTAGGGAAATGGATATGGATTTCCTCAACAACACCAAGAATAGCATGCTGGATCAGTTTAGATCTTTCAAATGGCTCTACCATGAGATTGAGGACCTCAAAGAAAAAATTCAGGGCAAGGACAACGAGGAAAAAACCATAGAGAAAAAGCCAAACCTAGAAACTAGGGTCTAGTACTTGGAATCCAAAATGATAAGCCTTGAAAAAACCCTTAAGGGTGTTACTGAGAAAAATTTTAACATCCTCAAAACTTCCAACGAGAACCTGAAGTTGTTAATCAAAAAGATGGAAGAAAAAATGGAATCCATGGTTGATAAGAGGACTAGGGAGGAAGAGAAGGAGCTCAATGAAGGACTAGGAAAAAGAACCAGGGCTAGAATCAAGAAAAATAGGGAGAAAATCGACCCCCAAGAAACCCAAGTTTAGAATGTGAAAGACACTGTTCAATTGATGGAGGCCCTCGAAAGCAATACGGTTGTCATGCTTAGGAGCTTGGTGTAACATGTTATGGTGCCCTTCTTTTTGGCCTTGTTTTGACTTTCTTTGTTTTGTCTTGTTCGGCCCTGTAGTGGCCTGTTCCTCGCTACACTGAATTGAATTACTCTGCTTGGTTTTCATGCTTTCCTTTTGATCATACACTATTGTGGGTTTCAGGGTCCCTATAAAACCTTTTTTACTTAATAAAAAACATGTAAATCTGATAGGTGAACTAAGAGCATTGTACTATAATATTTGCAAGAATATACAGTTGTACAATGATATAATTAAGTTACTAAATTAATATGTGTACGATATATCAGAGAAATTAAGAGTGGCATATTTCACATTAGATGACATCAATATTACACATAGTATTAGTTGACAACAGTCAGAACATTTAATTCACATCTGTGATAGATCTAAGAAAGATTTTGTTAATTAATACTCTTTCAAATCGTATAGAATGTAAAATATTTGTTTGAATGCAAGGTTTTTGATCATCGAATTTATATGCCAGTGACTACTAAATGAATGTAGTCCCAGTCTGTGGTAATGTGAATCTTGAATTTGATATTTTTAGGAGATTTAGCGACAATTGGATTCTGGTAAGTTTTTTATACAGCATAGTTAACATATTTTAAAAAACAAGATACCTGTTGAAAAGTGAAAATAATTATTTCGGATTGAGTAGTCATTAACATTGAAATCTGATATGCAAAGAAAAACCATTTAAAATCAAACAAAATTGAAAAATTAAAATAATATTGAAATTTTATGATTATCTTTCTAAATAATGAACTATATGAGATATGACATAAGTTATGAGTTTCAGAATTTGCATTTGATGACATCGATATTATACATCAAAGTAACTGACAGGAGTGACAACATTTAATGTACATCCGTAACAAATCTAATAAATATTTTGT
>BSBK01002537.1:355000-500000 GCA_027943335.1 Chamaecyparis obtusa
GAGGAGAAGGGTGGGTTGGTTATATGTTCAAGGTTACATCCTTATCCGCCCCTAGGTTTGCTAATTTGTCAGCTCGCCTATTCCCTTCTCTATAAATATGATTAATGGAGATTTCCTTAAAGGAGTCATAGAGGTTTAATGCTTGTAATAAAAGTGAATTAAGTCTCCAATTAGGGATTTTTTCTTTCCTTAAGCGCATTGATGATTATTGCAAAGTCTCCTATTTTTAGACATCTAAGTCCCAATGAAGCACATATACTTAGTCCTTGAACCAATGTGTAGAGTTCTGCCCAATTATTAGTTTCTATCCCTATTGATTTTGATATGGTTGCAATTTCCTTTCCTTCCTCGTTATGTACACAACAACCGATACCTGCAACTCCTGGGTTGCCTCTTGAGGTGCCATCAAAGTTTAGTTTAAACCAACCTTCTTTTGGAGGTCTCCATTTTCACTCAGCTCTTTTAGATGCCGTGATATTATTGTCAGAGCCTATAAAAGGGGGGAGGGAAAGACCGATCCATTTACCTCTCATTTTCCCATCCTAATGACTCATTTTCAAATTAGTATCTTGACATTTGGATATTCTACAATTGGAGTTTTCTATGATGCTCGCCTCAATCTTATTGCATAATTATTTCCATTCTAATTTCTCATCTTTAAAAATCCTATTGTTGCGTTCCTTCCATAATTCCCAAATCAAAATTGAGGGGGAGGAAATCCATAGGTTTGTATAAATGCTATCCTTTTTTAAGGCATACCATGCTTGAAGCATTGTCAAAAGAGAGTTTGGGAAGGTTGATGTCCATCCCAGGTTATTAACTAGCCAGACCCAACATTTATTTGCAAAAGGGCAATTGAGAAATAGATGGTCTATGTCTTCTTTGTTGGATTCACAAAGGACACACCTACTGGGACCATAGAACCCCAACTTTTTGAATCTATCCGCTGTTAAAATTTTATAGTTGAGGGTGAGCCAAGTAAAAAACCTGCTTTAGGAAGGCAATTTTTATTCTAGCAAAGGTTGATGGGAAAGTTAGTTTTGGGCTGATTATAGTTTTGGGAGATGAGATTGTACCGATCTTTGGTGTTGTAATCCCCTATTTTTGAGCCATCCCAAACTAGTGTGTCTTTAGCAGCTCTAAGAACAAGCTTCCTTTTGTTAAGGATTTCAATAATTTTTTATTCCTCTAAAGCTGAAATACCCAACCCCTCCATAGATTTCCATTCCCATTTCGTTCCATTAACTTTAATGTAGTCTTTAAGGCATACACCTATCTCTTCTTTGAGGCATTTTATGAGGGCGGTGTTATCCAAGGATTTAGACAGGGGCTCATAGCCACCCCAAGAATCATCCTAGAAAAGAATATTCTCTCCTGAGCCAGGATTCTAGGTGAGTTTTTCCTTTATGATGTATCTACAACTCATCATAAAATTCTAGATTTTGGATCCTTTGGGAGGGGAAGCTTCTCTAAAAAATGTTAGAGGGGTCTTTATTTGAAAGATATTTATAGATGAGGATTTGGGCCCATTTAGCCTTCGGATTCCTATAAAGCCTCCAAATTAACTTAGCTCCCAAAGCTCTCCCATGATCTTCCAAAATCTTGAGACCTACCCCACCTTCAGTTTTAGGTTTGCATAAATTTTCCCATGAGATAAGGGGTGGGTATGTGCAGGATCATGAGGGGCCAAACTATGCCCTTAAGTGGCAATGAAAAATTAGACAATTAGGATTAGTCAACTTGGCATGAAAAAATGAACTAGTTATCAACCTAATATCAAAAAGTTGTAAGAATATAATTTGTAGGAAATTGAATGTAGTTTCTAAACTATTAAGCCTTTTCTGAAAAAAAATTAATATGATTGGTAAAAAGTATAGATTGCAATGCAGCACTACAAACATTTCAGCAAAAAAATAAGAAGTACGTGTATGTCTGACGACCCTAATCAAAAGCAAATGATAATATTTTTTTATAATATTCTATATATAAGTAGCTGACTCATGCCCAGATGTAACACATATTTTTTGGTATTTTTATTCCAAACAGATAATTAATTATAATTTTTTTTCTACAATGCTTTCAAAATTTAAAAACTCTCGTGTCTGACCACCTTAACTTATTGAAAACTTATCATAATTCAATTTTTAAATTTTTTTTCTTATACTAGATGAAGCATAGAATGTGACGCATCTTTCGGATTTTAGAAATGTTATACGGTTTGAAAGTTATAGCTATTTTTCCATTAGTATGTCAATCGGGACTTTAGACGTAAGTGAACTAGAAAATAACTAATAAATACTTAACGAATTCAAAATCTGACAACACTTATATCGATGGAAAGATGACAATCATCTGAAGAAACCCTTTTCATTTTATCAAAATCGAGTGGAAAAAAATTCGTCAACCTAATGGTCGAAGTGTTGACATAAGAAAAATAGAGAAAAAACACATTTTTTGCACACCTTCATCGTTGACCATGGAGCTTTGGTTTCCAAAGCTATTACCCGATTTTGCTTTAATTTCAAATTTGAAAAGTTTCCCCCTCCCACTCTTTTTTTATTTCCCTTTAATTTTGATGTTTTTTTCTTTCACCCTGACAATGAATAATTTATATATTTTATATTTAGGTTTTATATTTTATGTTTTATATTTTATATTATATAGTATATAGTATATATATTATTTATTTATATTATATATTTGATAATATCAGTTTAAACGGCCTAAATATATAGTCTGTTCAGATTTATATTAAATGCAATATTTTTATATTATAATATAAATGTTACATAATATATATATGTATATATTATAAATTATATATTAAATATTGTTGTGTATATAATATAATAAAATATAATATAATGTCTAATATATATAATATATAAAATGAATAGGACATTAATATATTGTATATTTGATAATATATATTAAATGTAATATCTAATATATCTTATAATATATATATTATATATTTAGTCTATTAAATATTGTATTTTTTCAAATATTTTATATATTATTTTAATATTTAATTTAAGTTATAACAGATCCTCTCATGAGACAACAGGTCGAATCGGGGTTGCTAGACATCTTAAGGGGTATTTAGGGTTTGTGAGGCAACTTCAAATGTACAGTGACCATTTGGAAGGCAATAGGGCATGTCCGAGTACCAATGTACCAAATTTTAATGATTTTTTCCTAGTCCAACTTGAAAAGGGTCCATGGGGTGCTCTCAGGAGACCACATGTCCAATCAGTGTCGCTAGGCATCTTAAGGGGTCATTAGGGCTTGTGAGACAACCTTTGATGCACAGTGACCATTTGGAACGCATTAGGACATGTCAGAGGACCTAACTCCACAATTTAGATGAATTTTGATTAGTCAAACTCGAAAACGGTCCATGGGGTGCTCTTGGGAGACCATTGTGCAATTCGGGGTTGATAGGTGACTTAAGGGGTCATCGGGGTTCCAAATGAAACTTTCAATGAGCGGTGATCCTTTGGAACGCATTAGGATATATCAGATGACCTACATACCAAATTTGGATAACTTTTGCCTAATAGAACTCGAAAGGGGTCCATGGGGTGCTCTCGGGAGACAACATGTCGAATGGTGACCCTTTGGAATGCATTAGGACATTTCATAGGACCTACATACCAAATTTAGATGACTTTTTCCTATTAGAACTCGAAAGGGGTCCATGGGGTGCTCTTGGGAGACCTCATGTCGAATCGGGGTTGGTAGGCCTATTAAGGGGGCATTAAGGTTTGAAATGAAACTTTGATGGAATGGTGACCCTTTGGAACACATTAGGACATTTAAGAGGACCTAATTCCATGATTCATATGAACTTTTTTCCAAAATAACTCGAAAGGGGTCCATGGGTTGCTCTCGGGAGACCTCATGTCGAATCGGGGTCGGTAGGCCTGTTAAGGGGTCATTGGGGTTACAAATGCAACTTCGATGGAATGGTGACCCTTTGGAATTTATTAGAACATGTCATAGGAACTACATACCAAATTTGGATGATTTTTGCCTACTAGAACTCGAAAGGGGTCCATGGGGTGCTCTCGGGAGACTACATGTCGAATCGGGGTGGATTGGCCTGTTAAGGGGTCATTAGGGTTTGAAATGCAACTTCAATGGAATAGTGACTCTTTGGAATGTATTAGGACATGTCATAGGACCTGCATACCAAATTTGGATGACTTTTTCCGAGTATAACTTGAAAGGGGTCCACGGGGTGCTCTCGAGAGACCTCATGTCGAATCAGGGTCGGTAGGCCTGTTATGGGGTCATTAGGGTTCCAAATGAAACTTCGATGGAATGGTGAGCCTTTGGAACACATTAGGACATATCATATGACCTATGTACAAAATTTGGATGACTTTTCCCTAGTAGAACTTGAAAGGGGTCCATGGGGTGCTCTCGGAAGACCTCAGTCGAATTGGGGTCGGTAGGCCTATTAAGGGGTCATTAGGGTTCGAAATGCAACTTCGATGGAATGGCGACCCTTTGGAATGCATTAGGACATGTTAGAGGACCTATGTACCAAATTTGGATGGCTTTTTCCAAGTATAACTCGAAAGTGGTCTATGGGGTGCTCTCGGGAGACCACATGTCGAAACGGGGTTGGTAGGCCTATTAAAGGGTCATTAGGGTTCCAAATGAAACTTTGATGGAATGGTGACCATTTGGAATGCATTATGACATGTCATAGGACCTATGTACCAAATTTGGACTAATTTTTCCTAGTATAACTCGAAAGGGGTCCATGGGGTGCTCTTAGGAGACCTCATGTTGAATCAGGGTTGGTAGGCCTGTTAAGGGGTCATTAGGGTTCCAAATACAACTTTGATGGAAAAAAGACCCTTTGGAATGCATTAGGACATGTCAAAGGACCTACGTACCAAATTTGGATGACGTTTCCCTAGTAGAACTCGAAAGGGGTCCATGGGGTGCTCTCGGGAGACCACATGTCGAATCAGGGTCGGTAGTCCTGTTAAGGTGTCATCAAAATGAAACTTAAATGGAATAGTGACCCTTTGGAACACATTAGGATACGTCATAGGACCTATGTACCAAATTTGGATGACTTTTTCCTACTAGATCTCATAAGGGGTCTATGGGGTGCTCTCGGGAGACCACATGTCGAAACAGGGTCGTTAGGCCTATTAAGGGGTCAATAGGGTTTGAAATGAAACTTCAATGGAATAGTGACCCATTGTAACACATTAAAACATGTCATAGGACCTATTTATCAAATTTGGATGACTTTTTCCTAGTAGAACTCAAAAGGGGTTAATGGGGTGCTCTCGGGAGACTACATGTCGAAACGGGGCCGGTAGGCCTGTTAAGGGGTCAATAGCGTTCGAAATGAAACTTCGATGGAATGGTGACCTTTTGGAACACATTAGGAAATGTCAAAGGACCTAATTTCATGATTCAGATGAATTTTTCCTAGTAGAACTCGAAAGGGGTCCATGGGGTGCTCTCAGGAGACCACATGTCAAATCAGGGTCCGTAGGCCTGTTAAGGGGTTATTAGGGTTCCAAATGCAACTTTGATAGAACAGGGACCCTTTGTAATGCATTAGGACATGTCAGAGGACCTACGTACCAAATTTGGATGACTTTTGCCTAGTAGAACTCAAAAGGGGTCCATGGGGTGCTCTTGAGACACCACATGTCGAATCGGGGTCGGTAGGCCTTTTAACCCCTTAAGACACACTTGAGCATTCCAATGTGTCTTAAGGGGTCATGGGGACTCCCTAAGGGTCCTAGTATGCCTTATCACATGTTAGGACCCCTAGAGAGTCCCCATGACCCCTTAAGACACATTGGAATGCTCAAGTGTGTCTTAAGGGGTCATAGGACCCTTAAGACACACTTGAGCATTTCAATGTGTCAAAAGGGGTTATGGGGACTCCCTAGGGGTCTTAATACACCTTATCATGCCTTAGGACCCCTAAGGAGTCCCCAGGACCCCTTTTGACATGTTGGAATGCTCAAGTATGTCTTAAGGGGTCTTAATACGCCTTATCACATGTTAGGACCCCTAGAGAGTCTCCATGAACCCTTAAGACACATTGGAATGCTCAAGTGTGTCTTAAGGGGTCGTACGACCCCTTAAGATACACTTGAGCATTCCAATGTGTCTTAAGGGGTCATGGGGACTCCCTAGGGGTCCTAGTACACCTTATCACATGTTAGGACCCCTAGAGAGTCCCCATGACCCCTTAAGACACATTGGAATGCTCAAGTGTGTCTTAAGGGGTCATAGGACCCCTTAAGACACACTTGAGCATTCCAATGTGTCAAAAGGGGTCATGGGGACTCCCTAGGGGTCCTAGTAAGCCTTATCATGCGTTATGACCTCTATAGAGTCCCCATGACCCCTTAAGACACATTAGAATTCTCAAGTGTGTCTTAAGAGGTCAGAGGACCCCTTAAGACACACATGAGCATTTCAATGTGTCTTAAGGGGTCATGGGGACTCTCTAGGGGTCCTAGTATGTCTTAGGACCCCTAGGGAGTCCCCATGACCCCTTTTGACACATTGGAACTCTCAAGTGTGTCTTAAGAGGTATTAGAACCCCTTAAGACACACTTAAGTGTTCCAATGTGTCAAAAAAGGTCATGGGGACTCCCTAGGGGTCCTAGTATGCCTTATCACACGTTATGACCCCTAGGGAGTCCCTATGACCCCTTAAGACACATTGGAATACTAAAGTGTTCCAATTTCTCTTATGGGGTCATGGGGACTCCCTAGGGGTCCTAGTACACCTTATCACACCTTAGGACCCCTAGGGAGTCCCCATGACCCCTTTTGACACGTTGGAATGCTCAAGAGTATCTTAAGGGGTCGTAGGACCCCTTAAGACACTCTTGAGCATTCCAATGTGTCAAAAGGGGTCATGGGGACTCCCTAGGGGTCTTAGTACACCTTATCACACCTTAGGACCCCTAGAGATTCTCCATGACCCCTTAAGACACATTTGAGCATTCCAATGTGTCAAAAGGGGTCATGGGAACTCCCTACATGTCCTAATACATGATAAGGCATACTAGGACCCCTAGGGAGTCCCCATGACCCCTTTTGACACATTGAAATTTTCAAGTGTGTCTTAAGGGATATTAGGACCCCTTAAGACACACTTGAGCATTCCAATGCGTCAAAAGGGGTCATGGGGACTCCCTAGGTGTCCTAATGTGCATTATGACACCTAGGGAGTCCCCATGACCCCTTTTGACATATTGAAATGCTCAAGTGTGTCTTAAGGGGTCCTACGACCCCTTAAGACACACTTGAGCATTCCAATGTGTCAAGAGGGGTCATCAAGACTCCCTAGGGGTCGTAGTACGCCTTATCATGTGTTAGGACCCCTAGAGAGTCTCAATGACCCCTTTTGACACATTGGAATGCTCCAGTGTGTCTTAAGGGGTCCTACCCTAGAGAGTCTTGATGTCAGATAAGGTGTACTAGGACCACTTAAAACACACTTGAGCATTCTAATGTGTCAAAAGGGGTGATCGTGATAAGGCGTACTAAGACCCCTAGGGAGTCCCCATGACCCCTTTTGACGCATTGGAATGCTCAAGTGTGTCTTAAGGGGTCTTAGGACCCCTTAAGACACACTTGAGCATTCCAATGCATCAAAAAGACCCCTTAAGACACACTTGAGCATTCCAATGCGTCAAAAGGGGTCATGGGGACTCCCTAGGTGTCCTAATGCACATTAGGACACTTAGGGAGTCCCCATGACCCCTTTTGACACATTAGAATGGTCAAGTGTGTCTTAAGGGGTCCTACGACCCCTTAAGACACACTTGAGCATTCCAATGTGTCAAAAGGGGTCATCGGGACTCCCTAGGGGTCCTAACATGTGATAAGGCATACTAAGAACCCTAGGGAGTCCCGATGACCCCTTTTGACACATTGAAATGCTCCAGTGTGTCTTAAGGGGTCCTATGACCCCTTAAGACACACTTGAGCTTTCCAATGTGTCAAAAGGGGTCATGGGAACTCCCTAGGTGTCCTACTGTGTGATAAGGAGTACTAGGACCCCTAAGGAGTCCCCATGACCCTTTTTGACACATTGGAATGCTCAAGTGTGTCTTAAGGGGTATTAGGACCCCATAAGACACACTTGAGCATTCTAATGCATCAAAAGGGGTCATGGGGACTCCCTAGGCATCCTAGAGCGTGATAAGGCATACAAGGACACCTAGGGCATCCCCATGACCCCTTTTGACACATTCAAATGCTCAAGTGTATCTTAAGGGGTCCTAATACCCCTTAAGACACACTTGAGCATTCTAATGTGTTAGATAAGGTGTACTAGGACCCCTAGGGAGTCCCCATGACCCCTTTTGACACATTAGAATGCTCAAGTGTGTCTTAAGGGGTCCTACGACCCCTTAAGACACACTTGAGCATTTCAATGTGTCTGAAGCGATCATGGGGACTCTCTAGGGGTCCTAAGGCATGATAAGGCATACTATGACCCCTAGGGAGTCTCCATGACCCCTTTTGACGCATTAGAATGCTCAAGTGTGTCCTAACGGGTCCTACAACCCCTTAAGATACACTTGAGCATTCCAATGTGTCTTAAGGGATCATGGGGACTCTCTAGGTGTCCTAATGCATGATAAGGTGTACTAGTACCCTTAGGGAGTCCCCAGAACTCCTTTTGACACATTAGAATGCTCAAGTGTGTCTTAAGTGGTATTAGGATCCTAGGACCGCTTAAGACACACTTGAGCATTCCAATGGACCCCTAGGGAGTCTCTCTCTACCTCCAGTATTCTTCAAAGCCTCCATTTCTGCGTAGCTAGGGTTTACGATGCCTATAAAAGATGAGCGAAAGATAATCAGAGAGTACCATTTTTATATGAGCGACGACAGGTCTCACTCTCATGAGTTTGTTCAACATTGTTTCCAGAACTATTTTGACTTCTTGCAGGAAAATGGTATTGCTATGGATAGGCATCTCATTTGGTCAGATAATTGCACCGGTCAATTTAAGAATGCCAGAATGTTTTATTGGTTGTGTAGAATGCATGTGGAGAGAGGTGTACCTCATATTTGGAGTTTTTTTGAGTCAGGGCATGGGAAAAGGGAGCATGACGGAGCGGGTGCGTGTGTAAAGAGAGCTCTAGTTAAGGAGCAATTGAGGATTTCAGGTGCTGTACTTCTTGATGCTCATTCTATTGTTGATTGGTGTACTTTAGCATTATCACAGGGGGGGACTCTTGATTCTACAGTGCGTAGATTCTTTTGGTTGGTTGAGGAGGGAACTATAGGAGATAGATTGGATTGTCAAACAGTGAAAGAGTCTTCAAAAATGCATTCATTCCAAAGCTCCAATAGTAGTACATGGACCATTTGGACATGAGAGTTGGCTTATTTTTGCCCCATGTTTTTTCAGTATGATTGGGATCATTGCGAGTCAAGTGAGTGGGTGGATACATGGGTTCCACAGTATCTGACTCCTTCATCTTTGACACTCTCTATAAGAAATGATGACATGGACACTTCAGTTGACTATGACCATCTTTCAGATCTTTTGAAGCCAAGAGATGTTTTTGCATTGGTTGCACCACAGGGGAATGATGAGAGGTTAGATTATTGGTTAGCACGTTGTGTACAAGGTAAACAAAAGCTTGTACAACCAATGACAGATGGTGATGGGTTCACATATCCTACTGGTTTAGTTGTTGTTGCAGGAACATGGTTGCAAACATACATGATTAGAAAGAATGGAGTTCCCGCATTTGAAGACTATGAGAAGCACAAAACTATTCTGATGTATTCACACCTTGTTATAGCAACAAATGTCAAGTTGTCAAAGCATCATGGAAGACCAAAGACAAAAGAACTTTGGACTATTACTATTGCTGATCATGAAGCACTATTGGAGACCCTGAAGCAAAGAGATGACCCTTCAGGAACACTTGACTAGGTAATAAGTTAACTTAGTGCATTATTTTCTAAGTTCGTTAAGCTTAATTTCAATACATTAATTTGACCTTTCTTAGATTGTATTTTGAGTCAATAAACTTGGTTTTGTATGTGGAATGTAACTTGTGTAGGAGCACCTATGAAGACGCCTATGGTCACCATGGATCCAATCAGAGATAGAAGGACAAAAGGATCCTTAATGGTTAATTGAGATCTTTTGAAGCCTATAATGGCAATTTGTAACAATCAATTTGATTTAAAAGTTAAATGTCCTTAAACTCTTCACAAGGACTTATGACCAAAATCATGTATGGGTGGCCAATAGTGCCAAGAAGAGATATTACATGTCATATACTTATGTCATTTGCATGGTTTGAATTCTTACATGTTTGATTGTTATTTGTAATGCGTTAAGGATATTATTTTTTATGATTTCAAAAAATCTATAAAAGTTAAACCTCAAACATAATAAGCTCCACAGTTCAAATTTAACAAGCTTAATCATGATTAATTTCACAGTTCAAATTTCAAACATACCACTAACAGTCAGTTGAAAGTGGCTCGTATCTTAGACCTCGTGAGAGGTATTGACAAAGTATTAGGTGCTATAGGATCATGTTTTTGAGGTCTACAATAACCTCTCTCAGTTTTGGGCGATTCGACTTCGTTTGCATTTGGCAAGGCGATCTCAGTCGATGCCAAAACTTGTAGTGAGGGTCAGTTGAAAGTGGCTTAGTAGCGTATCTTTCAAACCGTCTGACCTGGCATCAAACCATTTGCTCCATCAGCTCCAGTTGGCTGGGTAAATGCCAATGACAACCCCATTCTTCCCACAGAGTCACCGGAATGCTCGCAACCATGCTCGACCCAAGTGACCCCAAGGTGCACTAAGCATGATTGGGCCGTGATCTTCTGGGGCTCATATCTTGGACCTCGTGAGAGGTATCAACAAACTGTTAGGTGTTACAAGATCATGTTTTTGAGGTCTACAATAACCTCTCTTGGCTTTGGGTGATTCGACTTTGTTTGCATTTGGCAAGGCGATCTTAGTCGATGCCTTAACTTGCAGCGAGGGTCAATTGAAAGTGGCTCAGCAGTGTATCTTTCAAACCGTCTGACCTGGCATCAAATCATCTTCTCCATTGGCTTTGGTTGGCCAGGTAAACACCAATGACAACCCCGTTCTGCCCACAGAGTCACCGGAATGCTCGCGACCACACTCGACCCAAGTGACCCCAAGGTGCACTAAGCACGATTGGGCAGCAATCTTCTGGGGCTCGTATCTTGGACCTCGTGAGAGGTATCGACAAACTATTAGGTGTTACAAGATCATATTTTCAAGGTCTACAATAACCTCTTTCAGTTTTGGGCGATTTGACTTCGTTTGCATTTGGCAAGGCGATCTCAGTCGATGCCAAAACTTGTAGTGAGGGTCAGTTGAAAGTGGCTCAGCAGCGTATCTTTCAAACCATCTGACCTGGCATCGAACCATCTACTCCATCAGCTCTGGTTGGCCGGGTAAATTCCAATGACAACCCCATTCTGTGCACAGAGTCACCGGAACACTCGTGACCACACTCGACCCAAGTGACCCCAAGGTGCACTAAGCACGATTGGGCAGCGATCTTCTGGGGCTCGTATCTAGGACCTCATGAGAGCTATTGACAAAATGTTAGGTGTTATAGGATCATGTTTTTGAGGTCTACAATAACCTCTCTCAATTTTGGGCGATTCGACTTCCTTTGCATTTGGCAAGGCGATCTTAGTCGATGCCAAAACTTGCAATCAAGGTCAGTTGAAAGTGGCTCAGCAGTGTATCTTTCAAACCATCTGACCTGGCATCAAATCATCTAATCCATCAGCTCTAGTTGGCTAGGTAAACACCAGTGACAACCCCATTTTGCCCACAGAGTCACCGGAATGCTCGCAACCACGCTCGACCCAAGTGACCCCAAGGTGCACTAAGCATGATTGGGCAGTGATCTTCTGGGGCTCGTATCTCAGACCTCATGAGAGCTATCAACAAACTATTAGGTGCTACGAGATCTTGTTTTTGAGGTCTACAATAACCTCTCTCAATTTTGGGTGATTCGACTTCGTTTGCATTTGGCAAGGCGATCTCAGTCGATGCCAAAACTTGCAGTCAGGGTCAGTTGAAAGTGGCTTAGCAGCGTATCTTTCAAACCGTCTAACCTAGCATCGAATCATCTTCTCCATCAGCTCTAGTTGGCTGGGTAAACACTAGTGACAACCCCATTATGCCAATAGAGTCACTGAAATGCTCGCGACCACACTTGACCCAAGTGACCCCAAGGTGCACTAAGCACGATTGGGTAGTGATCTTCTAGGGCTCATATCTTGGACCTTGTGAGAGGTATCAACAAATTGCTAGGTGTTATAGGATCATGTTTTTGAGGTCTACAATAACCTCTCTCAGTTTTGGGTGATTCAACTTTGTTTGCATTTGGCAAGGCGATCTCAGTCGATGCCAAAACTTGCAGTTAGGGTCAGTTGAAAGTGGCTTAGCAGCGTATCTTTCAAACCGTCTGACCTAGCATCAAATTGTCTACTCCATCAGCTCCAGTTGGCTGGGTAAACACTAGTGACAACCTCGTTCTACCCACAGAGTCACCAGAACACTCGCGACCACGCTTGACCCAAGTGACCCCAAGGTGCACTAAGCACGATTGGGCAACGATATTCTAGGGCTTGTATCTTGGACCTCGTGAGAGGTATCGACAAACTATCAGGTGTTACAAGATCATGTTTTCAAGGTCTACAATAACTTCTCTCAATTTTGGGCGATTTGACTTCGTTTGCATTTGGCAAGGCGATCTCAGTCGATGCCAAAACTTGCAGTCAGGGTCAGTTGAATGTGGCTCAGCAGTGTATCTTTCAAACCATCTGACTTGACATCAAATCGTCTGCTCCATTGGCTCTGGTTGGCTAGGTAAACGCTAGTGACAACCCCATTCTACCCACAGAGTCACCGGAACGCTCACGACCATGCTCGACCCAAGTGACCCCAAGGTGCACTAAGCATGATTGGGCCGCGATCTTCTGGGGTTCGTATCTCAGACCTCATGAGAGCTATCAACAAACTATTAGGTGCTACGGGATCATGTTTTTGAGGTCTACAATAACCTCTCTCAGCTTTGGGCGATTCAACTTCATTTGCATTTGGCAAGGTGATCTCAGTCGATGCCAAAACTTGCAGTCAGGGTCAGTTGAAAGTGGCTTAGCAGCGTATCTTTCAAACCGTCTGACCTGGCATCAAACTGTCTGCTCCATCGGCTCTGGTTGGCTAGGTAAATGCCAATGACAACCCCATTCTACCCACAGAGTCACCAAAATGCTCACGACCACGCTCAACCCAAGTGACCCCAAGGTGCACTAAGCACGACTGAGCAGCGATCTTTCAGGGCTCATGGATCAAGTAGAAATTTTTCTGAGCAGACATTATCCTATTTGGTATGGTTATGAAGGTAGACTGAAATGGTTGGAGAGGCTATTAATGCCATTGTCTATCCAAGGACATGCCATCATCCTTGGGGTCGGTTATAATTTTAACTATCGAGTCCCATAAAAATTGTGACTTGGAAGCATAGACAATATATGTAAACTATTCAATAGAATGCCCGCAAGTAGAGCACGACATATGGAATTGCAAATAGGAGTAGTAGAACTAGTAAAAGGTATCCAAAAATGAAGTTTCCAAAGCTTTGTCAGGTTAGACTGGTCGATGACAATGAGAATTGGTTTTGCACATCGATAGTATTGGCATTCGAGAACATGATAATCTATAACGCAATTTCAATATTAAGACATTATCATTTCCTGAGAATGCCCCAACACCGAATGTCAAGGAGGACCCGATATCTTCCTTGATGGACAGAACCTTGTTTCATGCTCGGTTGTTGGATTCATAAAGGTCTGGGACTATATCAGTGGGAAACTTAAGAGTGATTTTCAATACCAAGCTGATGATGCCTTCATGACGCATGATAATGCAGTTCTTTGTGTTGACATCAGTCATGATTCAGAGATGTTGGCTTCAGGTTCATAGGGTGGGAAAACTGAGGAGGACGTGCTCGCAATTGAATCCCAAAATACATATGTATGATGGCTTGACAAAATGTTTCTTGGTGTCACTTGCATGAAGTGTTATGTTTGTGGAGAGCCAGAAATGACACGCTCTAGTTATAGCACCAAGCGTCCAATCAAAACATAGAGGCATTAACACTTATGTTGCAATAAGATCCAGATGGCACTATTCTATAGGAATAGATCCATTTTGAAAGATGTAGAGCACCAAGTAACATGGACTTTCATAACAAAATATTACTAAGGCACTCACAAAGGGATACTTTAATGTATTCGAGAAAGAAGATGTGGATAGACACATCCTCAAGAATTAGTTATTATAATAGGAAAGAAACTAAACGAAAGGGGAAAATAAATAAGGCTCGTAGAGGAGATTTTGGGGGTTCCGGATTCCACCTGACCTGAGAGACTTTGTGCCAGGGGAGGGATAGATTAGCATTTTTATTGTAATGCAGGGAAAGAGGGATTTTATTTTTAGATAATGATTAATGTACAGGAACATCAGAATCTTTGTTGTTTTACTGTGTTTAAAGAAGGATATGTCAGCATATTAAAACTTTGATTTTAGATGCTCATTTTCTGATTGATATTCATCTTTGAATGATATTGATTTCTTTTGAATGCATATCTGTTACATTTGATCATCAGCACGATCATCTATGGACTTTATGCTATAGTTTTTCATGTATTTGGAAAGAACCATTTGTCTTTCTCTCTTAGTTTCTTTCTGTAATGCATTGTTTAGGCAAATGAAATTTGTAGGGTTTACTGTCCTTTTCTTTTCAGTAAATTAGTCCCTTTGCATCTATCTCATGTTTACGAATAGATGTTTGTAAGCCTTTATTGCTTTTAGGTTAAAAGCATTATCATTTATAGTTTAGTTGATTCATTGTAAATCCTGCACGTGGAGCTGTACCCGGATAATTCAAAGGGCACTTACGCTTCTCAATAGTGAAGTGACCCAACTGTTGGTGTTGGTTGAGTCTTTTTGTTTGGGCTTTAAGGGTCATTTTGTAAGCGTTTCTTTTGAAGACAAATCTGTTCACCAACAAGAAGTTAAACCTCAAACATAATAAGCTTCATGAACAGGGTATTCCAGAGTAAAGAAAAACAAATGTAACTTCAACAAGATATAATTTAAATCATAATGATAATCATAGTCAAGATATAACTTCACCATTCAATTCCATAAACATGAATAATAAATATGTATATACAAAAGATGATGCAAATATAACATATAAATGAATATGTTCTATATATGTATCAAAAGTATGTCCATATACAAATATGGCACATGCCATTTCAAAATGTCTACAAAATCAATGTTTTAAGGTGTACAATGTGGCATATATGCCATCTCAAAATGTGCCAAGTGTCATCTCTAAATGACCACAAAACTAAAACTGCATCCTATGCTGTAGGGGGATCATCAAAATGTAGCCTCTTTGAAGGAGTGTTGGGCTTTGATTGATCCTGCATAAAAAATGAGTTCAAACCAAAGTTAGATTGCTTACTTTATATGATTGCTTCGTTCTTGTCTCGAGGCTTTTGTATATTTATCTAAAATCTTTTTAAAGACTCTTGCTTCCCTCCTACTACTAGATCCATAAAGCAGTGTATCATCTACGAAGTGCTGATGTGTTGTAGGATCTAATTGGCTGGTTATGGTTATTCAATCTATATTTCCTCTCTCTTTTTTAGTAGTTATCGTTCTCCCAAGGGCTTCGACCATGATGATAAATAAAAAGGGAGAAATAGGGTCCCCTTGTCTTAAACCTCTAGATATGTTGAAGAAATCTTTTGGAGTTCCGTTTACTAGAATGGAGAGCATAGGGTAGAGATACATTCAAAAATAAGATTAATCTAGCTTTTAGAAAATCCAAAGGCCTCTAGACATTTGCACAAGAACCTCCAATCAACCTTATCGTAAGCTTTCTTAATGTCTAGTTTAATAAGCATGCTTGGATTTTTATTTTTTTGTATTGAGTGGATAGCTTCTTGAGCTATGATTACCCCATCAAAGATGGACCTACTTGGCACAAAACTAGTTTGTTCTTCACTAATAATAGTTGGGAGTAGTTTTTGAAGTCTAAGTGAAAGAGTTTTAGTGAGGAGTTTGTATAACATGTTACACAAAGCTATTGGTCTGTAGTCATTGAGGTTTAAGGGTTTATCCTTTTTGGGAATAAGGGCAATAAAAGTATTATTTACTTCCTTTAGAATTTTCCCTGAATTTCTTACTCCTTCTAGGGCCTCTGTTACTTCCTTGCCTACAAAGTGCCAACATTTCTGAAAGAAAATGGCTGAGAAGCCATCTGGTCCTAGTGATTTGTCTGGATTCATGAGCATAAGGGCATTTTTAACTTCTTCTTATGTAAATTTGTCAGATAGTCTTTATTGTGCTGTTTGTTTGTAATTTTGGGTATATTTTTAAGCATTTCCACTTGACTTTCTAAGTTTGAACTCTCCCTATTATTCAAAATTTGATCAAAGAAATCCACTACTTCCAAGGCTATTTCCTTTGGATCATCAATTTTGACTCCCACCTCATTGGTTATGCTTGCTATTCTATTCATGTTTCATCTTTATTTCGTGCTATTGTGAAATAATTTTGTATTCCTATCACCTGCTTCTAACTAGGTTTCCCTTGATTTTTGTTTCCAAAATAATTCTTCTCTTGCTAAGACTTCTTCATATTCTTTGAGCAACTCTTTCTCTTTTAAGTACAAATCTTCATTCATTCCTTTTTGAATAACTTGTGAATTGATCTCATTCATTTCCTTCTCTAAATTTAGTTTTGATTCAAAAATGTTTCCAAACTTATTTGCATTCCATTCCAGTAGTTTCCTTTTAATCCATTTTAGTTTGTTTACTACTATAAACATTTTTTATCCTAAAAAATTAGGTTCTGACCACCATGTCTCTAGAAGCTTCAGAATGTCAGGATCTCTCAGCCAAGCCTGTTCAAACTTAAAAGAGCTCTTCTTAGGTTTGGCATGTGTCAGAATGTTGAGAAATATTGGATAATGGTCTGAACTTGAGACTGATAGAATTTTGGCTTCTAGGGAGAACTCATGATCGATCATTCTACCCTTAAGGAAGAATCTGTTAGGACTTCTAAAAGAGAATTTCTCTCCTTCCAAAGGTTGAAGTCTTTGGCTACTATTGGAAGAGATTTTACTCCCCCTTTTTTCTCTGAAAGTTTAGAGATCACACTAAAATCACCTCCTAAAAAGAAAAGTTCATCATTCTTATGATTCATGAAATTTTCAATTTCCTGCCAGACTAAAAGTTTCTCCTTATTTTGTGTTGGACCATATATATTAATGAGATTAAAGGTTAGGTTATTCCTAAAGTCCTTGACTAGACCAGCCATCTAGTATCGTTTCTTTTCAAGAATGTCAATAGAAATGTGTCTGGGATCCCAAATGAAGGCAAGGCCCCCTGAAGCTCTTGTAGCATTTGATGTCTGAATGAGTTTGAGTCCTACCTTTTTTTTGAAATTATCCATTTCTATATTATTTAGTTTAGTTTCCTGAATTAGCATTATGTCTAGGTTATATACTTTGATGTAGCATTTGATAATACGCTGCTTGTTAGGGGCATTCATGCCCCTAACATTCCATGAGAGGAGGTTCATGGCTCCTTGGGAAGGAACTTCCCCTTCCTTGCATACTGAATTGATGTAATTTTCACCTGTCCCCTAGCTTCTCCTGCTAAATCTCTTAATTCAGCGTTGGCCTTCCTACCCCTTTTTTTTGGTACTTTTGCACAGTCTGGGGAGCTCCTTCCTACGTTGAGGAAAACAATACCTAGACTATCTTAATCCTTAATTTCCATTTCCTTGAGTTCCAACAAAACTTCTTCTATTGAATCTTCTTTAGTTCCAGTGTTTGAGTTAATACCCTCAATGAGAAGCTTCTTTTGAAGTTCAAGCTCCCCTTCATCAAAGATTTCATTTAGGAGCTGGTCCATCAATTTGTCTGTTATGTCTTCTCCCATATAATCTACTATTGTATCCACTTCCTCCTGAACTCTTTCCTTTTCTAAGGCCAAATTTTCCTCAATGAGGGATCCTTCTGCCAGACTATGTTCCATATTTGAGTCTGTTACAGGGATAGATTCTTCATCTGCTACTTGAGAGTCTTTTGCAATTGTGAATGCATCCTGGGACAATATTTTTGGGATCTTTATTGGAGTTGAATCTTGGGGTAAAGTTACTGATGAAGAAAGGGTCTTGTCGGGTTGAAGAGTTGCAACCATCACTTCTTGAATTGTGAGTATCTGAGAGGATAGGCCTTGAAGGGATGGAGGTGATTCATCCATAGGAAAGAGAGGATGACTAGTTTTGATAACAGGCTTCTTTTCTGTTAGATGAAAGCCCCCTGAGTCGGTGTTGAAAGAAACAGAGGAGTTGGAATCTTTGGAGAACAATAAGGTTGAGTGTGGAGCAGATTTATTTTTTTCCTTAAATGTTTTATCCACAGGAAAGGAGGACAAGCTGTATTGAAGTTCCTTGAGGGCTTCTTTTGTTGGTGAAGACTTTGTTGGTAGAGGATTGCTCTCTAATGGCATATTATTATAATAAGAGCCTGAGATAGGTAAAGAATTTTTGCTAGGGGATTGATTCTTTGTTTTGATGAGGGGCTCAACTGTTTCAGAGTTCTCAAAATCATCATTCTCTTCTACGAAGTCCCCATCAATAATCTCATGATAGATGCGAGCTTCCCCATTTCTACAATTGATCTTTAATGAAAAATCTAAAGGATTGTTCAGATCCATTTTTACTATGATGATCTTCTCAGCGTAATTCTTGTCTAAATCTATAAACCCCACAAATTTGCCTAAACAATTCCCAATAATTCTAAGTGAACCTGTGTCCGAGAGTTCAATAGGTAGGTTTTTAAGTTTAATAGCTTTTTCTAACAAAATATTTTCTAATTTTTGAGGGTTGAAGAAAGGGGACCAATCCTGGATATGGAAGCCAATATTCATAAATTTAGGAAGGCCTTCCTTCATTAGTTTATCCTTTAAAGAAGTGTTGATGCAATCTACATAGAGAAATTTATCTGAGATGATTGTAATACGTACCTTTGAGTCAATTGATTTTTGATCCATCTTGTTGTCATTTTTGAGGATGCCCCTACTCCGGTCCATCTGCAGAAAAAACTAAACTTCGCACACATCCTTTGAATATTGTTAGTAATATTTCTATAGATATCCACCTCTTTTTGAAAAAGAGTTTTTACTAGAGAATGCTTTTTATTAGGGTTATAAATGTGAGAAGGAGAGTGGATCTTAGCTGAATGTGGGCTGAGTCTAGGGTTACTTGAGTGGGGTCTTCTGTGGGGGGGAGAATATACCATCATGGGAGATCTGCAATGTGGAGGAGAATAGAGTCCCTTCTCCTAGATGTTTCCAGAGTGTTGTGGACGTGTCGATGGATTATGCTCAGGCTTTCTTTGTGAGAGCTTTTTGGAGAAATCTCTCGGATGATAAACATTCTTGCTTGGGGAAAATGTCTTCTGCTTATCCATTTCTTTCCTTCACCGATGAGGGGGAGAATATAGATTAGGGTTCTGATAGGATTCCTGAACCTTAAGAAAATCAAATTTGTTGCTTAATGAAATAGGTATTGGTGCATGAATGAGCAAAAATGGGGTATTTTTGTGGGTTTTTCATGGTCGGACTTCCTGCCATTCAGAGACCTCCATCTTATGACTGTTATCATTGAGTTCTTCCCTCAGACACCATTGATCTCCAAGCATTCCCCCTCTACTTGCTGAAGTTTGAGTGTCATAGGAGCTTTTTGCCGGCGGATTCCTGAAATGAGGAGCCCTAGGTGTCCCAGAGAGTGCTTTGCAGGTTCAATCAGGAAAAGAGGCATATTTTGTTTTTGCAAAAACCCGTAGTTGATGATCCAGAGATTCAACGCTGAAACACAGCCGTAGTGAGCGAAAATGTAGTGTGTGAAAATGTAGAGCCATCATATTTTTTGTTAGATTGTAAGGTAATTATTATAATATTTATATTTTATTAAACTTAAAAAATTATAACATTAATTTCCATCATTTTAATCTATTTTTTGTATGTTTTAATTCAGGTAAGCAAAATAATATGCTTTTGGAAACTAAGATAAGCGGAAGAAAATATTTTCAATTCTATATGGTTGGTTGTTCATATTTGCAGTAAACTACATTCTCGTTATATTATCTGGTTTACATTTTGTTTTTCGTGAATGATATTGTAAAAGAAAATACATTTGAGGATAATACTTTTTTATATAGAATCAAAATATATTTACAAATGTGGAAATGATATCCAGTGTTTTCACTGAAATATAGCTAATTGAATAGCAAATATGTTTTTTTGATATTCTAAAATATGTTTTAATTTATGTATTTATAAAAAAATGTTAACTTTCTTTTATTCTCCAAGTTATATGTTTAAAATGTGGTTTATATTGTATTTAATGTTACATTTAAATTTCTTGAAAAGAATGAATACTTTTAATTTTTTGTTGTAATTTTACATATGATTTTTTAAAATAATATTATAATTGAAAATATATTTGAGTATATTGTCTACTTGAAATTATGAAATTTTTTTTGGTTGTGAAGCGATTATATAGATTGTAGTAGTTGCTCAAAGAGTTGGCATATTTTTATTTTGTATAGCGATCTGGCGAATAAAGAAAGTGTGTTATATTCAGTGATAAATTTAGCAATACAAATTTGTTTGGTGACTTAACAATTGAGGTTTGAATGACAGTCGGTCAATATTTGAGGTTTTCATGATTTTATCCAGACACTCATCAAGTAGTTTTGATCTCAGAGACTTATTGAGTATACAAAGAAAAGATAGTCATTGAATTTTATAGCTTGTTATGAGTTTTTATAACTATTGAATGGCTATGGTTAGATCTTAATTAAACGGCATTCTTTTTTTGTTTTTTGATGTGTATTAAATGGCGTTCTTTAAGTGTCTTGATACTATTTTTAAAAAAATGTCGAGACTAAGTGACTATAGTGTATCTTGTAGTCATTGTAAGTTTTTTCAATACTTGATTTAATTGTGAGACTTTGCGACTATTATTAGATTTGAATCTAATTTTTTTCCTTAGGTGTCTTTATCTTTACTTTTTATTGAGATACTTAGCGATTGATAGGAGTTTCTTAGTCGGAAAACAATTTTTTACTTTTCAAGTTTTCGTTGAGTTTACACGAGGTGTGTCATTTTGAGATTTAGCGACTACTGAGTATTCTCTAAATCGTTGCAACTGTTAATAAAATTTAATTTCTTGTCGTGACTTCTGTATTTAAGAGACTGAGTGCATACGGTGACCTATCAACAAAATGAATGGCTGGCGCATGATCTTAGATTGTGTGGCTGGCGTGAAGTCGCCAGAAGAAATAAAAGTCTATTTAATGTTTCTGCGATTAAGAGTATACTATGTAGTCGCTTAATAAGAAATATAATTTTTTTTTCGTCAGGGTTGTAGTTAGTAGAAAATTTGGATTTAGAAGTCGGTAACAACTAAATCCAAGAATTATTATATAGATGAGTTAATTTTATAAACGAATACAACACTTTCGATTTTCGGATTTATTTGTTACTGACTTCTAAATCCGAACTTGTTTTTGAAAGTTATTTGTCTCTGGCAGAATTGTTAGTGGACATGACAAATATATCGATTAACGATTCTAAAAAAACTTATTGTTCTGACAGTACTTCGAAAAACAAACCAATCAATAAAAAAGAAATTAAAGCCATACGCTGTTCTATGTACCATCATTACTAATATTTCCTATATTGAATACATATACTGATCATAGTTACAAGCCAAAAGAATATTTCTTGAAAATGTCAAGAACATTAATTCCTTTTACCATTTATATCTTTCATGTCTATTAAATTATGACTTAAAAATAATAAATTTCCAGTATCTATCATTTCATTGTTTGAAGTGCGTAAATCTTGAAGAGCAAATGGCTACCAATCTATCAATTAGGATAGCCCTGCAAGTAGAAAGAAAATACATATATTTAATAAAGTTTTATAATGGAATTTTCATAAGTACAATAAAATAAACTTATTATGGAATGCATCCAAAGATTTGATCCACATACTAGAGAAATAAAGAACAAAACAACGAAGTAGTCATCAGTTTGAATAGAGATTGAATACATAAATTCTTTGTTTTACCTTCAAGAGAACAATATTCACAATGGAATTTCTCTCTGGCAGCTTCAAATTTTAACTTGAAGATGTCATGATGGTGAGGTGTAATTTCAAATAAATGGTTTGATAGCATTAGAGTAGCCAGTTCAAAGTTACCAAAAACCCTATACGGAATAAATCTAAAAAAAGAGATTGTTGACATACTAGTACTTCTGCATAGAATCAAAGGAAGTGAACAAGCCCTAAATTTTGAAGAATGACGGTATTTTCTTGTGCAATCTTACAGTCTTAAAGCATTACATTAGGACTGATGGGTTGACCATTTATGGGATTCAAATCATCGAACCAGTACAAATGTTCAGATGTTTCACGTAGTACACCCCAGTTCTGTGTATGAACATTAATAGTTGGGTAGAGTCTACAAGTGGTCAATTTTTTTTTTTGTCCTGACTGGTTGGAAAGTGATAATTTATGTTTGTTAATGAAATTGAAGGTTGTATATCTAGTATTTGTGCCATTGTTTAGGTCATGGTTAGTGACCAGGTATTTTTATGTATGATTATATCATTATAGAAGTGGGTAGGAACTATAATCCAATATGAAGAGGTGTAAATGATATATATGAGAAGATCTTATAAGTATTTTAAATGATGAGATCAAATAACTTTTTTCATTAAATGACTCCTCTATTGGTTTACAAAATATTTACTTTGATGAATTTTTGATGATTTATGAAGCCGAAATACAATATTTTAGGTCTGCTTCTCTGCGAGAATTATTTGGTAAACTTGTTACTCTGTGTATGATTCATGGAATTATATGAAAACTGGTTTTAGTTGGATATTTTTTAGATTTAGGGCATTGGGTTTGTGTAAATTGTTATCATATAATTTGAGTGAAGATGATATTAGAAACTTGTCTATTCATGTAATGTTTATGATGATGTAAATTTTAAACTTTCAATATAAAAAAAAATTCTGACTATTGTAGGGCTTTCTATTTGTTGAACTGAACTTCTATTTTTGGGTACTATATTTTGATAACATGTTATATTTGGTTGAATAAGTTGACTTCTTTGAGTTGGTGTATCTTCATTGAAAGTTTGGTTTGTTGTATTTCTGGTATTGCATAATTCATTAGTCGTGTGTGGACCCATAAATTTGTTCATAGGAAAATTTGTTGCCTTATATATAAAACAATGTCAGATTGAAATTCTTTTTCATTGGAAGAATAAAGGTGTTGAAAAGTGGTGCAAACATAATTGACCTTGTGTCCATTCGATTTTTTTTTCTTTGATTGATCCTATATTATTTAAAAGAATTGATATGAGATTGAGAGTATTGGTCATTCAATGATTCTGTTTGGTGATTTAGATCATCTTTGTAGAGTTAAAGACATTCAAATGTATGCTTGAAATTTCAATAAAAACTGCTTGACATGTCAATAAAGTATACTATAGCTATTTCAGAGACTATACATAATCTGAGAATTATGTATACATATTTGTGATTCCAATGAAGAATATACAATAATGATACAAAAATGTGTTAATATTTTGTTAACGCATTTAAGTGTCTTTCTTCTTCTTTTTGCCTTGTAACATTCACATTTTGTTGCATGCATGAATATCTTTCAAAACTAAAAGCTAGATGAATACAAAGTCATGAAAGTTCATGAACTCTTGAAAGAGCTGTAAATGGAAGATTGTCATAATTATGACATGATTGAATGCACAATTGGAATCAAAATCAAATGCACAAATTGAGGGCATTTTGAAGAAGATAGATGGAGGTAAATTAGTAGGCAATTAGGAAGTACAATTAGGGGAGAAATGGATGGGGAAAGGTGGAAGAAATGAATAAGCTAATTAGTAGGCAATTAGGAAGCACAATTAGGGGAGAAAAAAATGGGTAAAGGTGGAAGAAATGAATAAGCTAATTAGTAGGAGATGAAGCACAATTAGGGAGAAGGATGTAAGAGTTAATTTTTAAAATTTTAAAACTCATTATTCCCTCCAAATTAGAAATTAGGAATTCAGGAAATCCCATAAATGATTCAATTTAGCCAATTAATTAATATAAATTAATTAATTGTGGATACATAGGATAGAAGAGATAAATATAGTCAATTTATTAATCCAAAACTAGGGATAAAGAATGGATTATGTAACCCTAACGGACAAATTAGTTGATTTTTGACTGAATTGATGACTTGGATGCAAAGTTGACTTGATTTTGACAATTTTGATAAGGAATTAGAATGATTTTGATGGATCTGAAAATGTTTCAGAATGACATTGATGAACTTGGATAGTGTGTAAGGTTGATTATGAAAGTGATTGATAAGATTTAAACTGATTTGAAAATGACTGACAATGAGACATTGATGAAATTTGACAATGCCATTAGATGGATTTGAGATGACTTGATAAGATTTGAAATGATGAAATGATAGGGTTGAAATGATAATAAGGCATTGATGAACTTTGACAATGTCTTGGATCAAGATGATAATAACAAGGCATCAATGAACTTTGGCAATGCCTTAGATTGATTGGTTTGAAACTAGTTGACAAGGTTGATTTTCAATAGCATTGTTGAACTTTGACAATTCCATTAAACAAAATGACAATGACAAGATTGACAGGATTAGATTGATTTGCAAGAGATTTGACTAGGCATCGATGAGCTTTGACAATGACCTAGAATGATCTAAAATTTATTGGATGAGTTCAAAATTATCTTGGAATGATTAGGAAGGAATTAGGATTGATTTAGGAAGATTTGATATGGTTTAGGATCAATTAGGAAGACATTAAAATGGCTTAGTAACTCTTTGAATGGTCCCAATAATGATTTGAACATGATCAATCTAGCCAAAGTGAGCAAGGTTATGAGAGAAGTGTTAGTAATTGATCAAATGAGGAATGCCATAAGATAGAAGATATAATGAATAGGGGGCACATAGGTGTGAACCATTTTTAGGCGTCTATAGGACCAAAGATGATATGCATGATGTAGCTTATGTAGAGGTTATGATGGCAACATATGATGCTCCTATGCCTAAAACCTAGATATTTAATTTGATTTATTTTAGTTCATGAATGTACTTATTTAATTTTTAGTTTAAATTATATGTTTGTAGTCATGTACTAATAGGTGTATATTTTTTTTTTAGGCATAGTTAACTCACAACACCCCCAGCTTGGGGTGAAAGCATGTGCATAGGAAAGATTCAATCGATGCGACACCTTCTAATGGGCAGGAGAGTTTTAAATACTTAAACATGTGTACATGTATTTATATATTTATATATATTCAACTGTGTACATGCATATATATGTACATGTTAACGTTATTTTTACTTGACAAAATTTACATTATTCTATATTGATATATAACCAGGTGTTGCACTAAATTTACATGGATTAGTTGTAGCACATCCATTAGTGAAGGAAACTCAGTTAGAGGGTCATAGAGCATAATACTCAGTCAGAGGGTCACTCTATTTGTATGCATTGTAATGACATGGCTTAGGATTACATCCATTTGGACATACATTGTTTACTTTTATATATGTTGAATTTCATAACTCCATGTTTACACATGTTTGGACATTTGTGATGGTACTAGACTTGTACATTTAATTATTATATGTTTGACATGCATGTTTATGCTTTGACATATATTTATACTCTAGACATGACATAGATGGCCAGCTCGTGTGTTTATGCTTGACATCTAGATACATGTTTATTTATTTGTTGTTTATTTTTTACATGTTGTTTATTGAGATTGTTAAATCCATATTCATACACATGTAACTATCTATCTATCTACTTTACATATTTATCTAGATGTTTATTTTTATGATGTTTATCTAAATGTTTTACATGTGTCTAGATCTAGATGTTTTACATGTGTTTATGATGATTGGAATACAAGTGTTTATGAGGTTTTACATATATTTAATACATAAATTAGTGATGTTTTAAACGTGTTTACTTGTATATATGATGTTTATCTAGATGTTTTACATCCATTTATGATGATTGACATGTGTGTTTATGCTTGAAGACATATTTATGTTTGAAATTAACTTACCATGTAACTTATATTTCTAGATTAAATCTATTTACATATGTTTAAATATCTAGATTAAAACCAATACATCAATTAGTCAATTTCACATACTTTATGTCAAATAGTAGATTTAATGTACAATGTAATGTCAATTAATACATAAATTCATCAATATATAACCTATATAAGGTCATTTAATCAATAAATAAGCTACTATTTAATACATAAATTTAAGATAATTTAATATGAAATATCAATTTAATACACCCCCTTAAGACATACATAAATATAAATAATCTATCATCAACAAAGAAACACATTTATAACATTTCCTTAACAAAGAAACACATCTATAATATATCTAATTATCTACATCCATCAATGAGATACAAGATTTGAGACGAAGAGAGGTAGGCCAAGAGATTCTATGAGATCTAAACCAAACAAGATCGCCAAGTGGGCATTGTCCAAGTCTTATAATAATTTTAGGTCCTCGATGGACAACACCTCATGATCCCCACAGAGTTAAAATTATGATCTTGGAATGTGAGGGGAATTGAGTCCCCATATAGGAAACATATAGTCAAGATATTCCTAAACATGAATAAGAATATAGATATTCTACAACTTCAAGAAGAAAAATATATTGCTTTTAACTTGGACATTAACATGATATGTGTTTGGAGAGAGGCTAAAATAAATGCTACCAATCACTTTAAAGGTAAGGGGGTTTCCATCTTGGTAGGGCCTAATAGGAAGAATGCTATATCTAGATGGGAGTTCTCATCTAGCAACAGGGAGTGTGGGTGGTAATGAAAGATAAGGAATTAGAAATTGGCATCTATTTTGTGTATACTCCTAATGAATACAAAGAAAGAATAAACCTTTGGAAGTGGATGTTTTAGATAGAGTATATTCCATTGATAGTAGGGGTATATTTCAATATGGTTGAAAGACCTCAGGATAAGCTTTAGGGAAGAAAATATGAGTGGAAAGGGGATAAAAGATTCTACTGGAATAAGATGTTGAACAAGATCAATCTATTTGACCCTCTTGTGGGTAAAAAGAAGGATAACATAGTCATTTGGAATACATAATGCAGTTTCCAACAAGGGAATATGAGGATTTACTACATGCTTGACTGGTTCTATGTGAATAAAACTAATTTCATTTTCAAGAAAGAAGAAGTAGGATCTTTCATAAAGGTGATAGCATACAAATTGTTAGATCACCATCCTGTGGTGGTAGAAATATTCACAAATGGTTCTCCACCTAATACAAGACCCATAAAGGATGTATTTTCCCTAAATGTAAACCTACTAGAAGATGAGGATGTGATTAATGAAATTGGTATCATTAGGAAATCCAATGCATGGGATAAAAATAATTCTAGTGAGAGAGAGAGAGAGAGAGAGAGAGAGAGAGAGGTGTAGAACACAAAGAGTTGGAGAAACAAGTTTTAGGTGGTTGGTAGAGAAAAGGCTAAGGATACTTGGTAAAAAGAAAATGAATTACATAATATGATGATAGCTACCAAGGAATCTATCTGGAAGGACCCCTCTAGTTTGGTTTCCAAATAAACCCTACACGTAGTAAAGGACTCCCTAAAGAGAATTAAAAATATAAAAATTGAGGGAGCCAAGGTTAGGTAAAAAATAAATTAGATGAACAATGGGGATAAAGGTTAAAAATATTTCTTTTAGTTTTTAAAAAGGAAGGAAGCTAAAGAAAATACTGATAATTTATAGGAGGGAGGATTTAACCTCACTAACTAGCAGGAAATTCTAAAGGCCTTCAACCAATATTATGGAAACTTATTCACCTTAGAGGATTTTGGATCATCAATGGAGGATGCTAGGGAAAAAAATCAATTCATCATTCCAATAAAGGTCAATATTTAAGATGCATAAACCTTGGTCAGAGAAATTATGGTTGAGGAGATTATCCAGGCCATTAGAACATTGAGAAGTGACAAATCTCCTAGACCTGATGGTCTACCGACTAAGTTATATAAATTCAATATTAGCTGGATTGGTAGAGAGCTATATCTGGTGTATAAGGAAGCTATTTTTCATGGATTATTAGGAAAAGAGATTAATTCTAGTCTCATTAAACTAATCCCCAAAAAGGGAGACAAAACACTGATTAAAAAATGGAGACCAATTACATTGTTAAATGTCTCATACAAAATCTTGGCTAAAGTACTTGCTAAGAGGATTCAAATGTCCTTCCAAAAGTTATCAACCCTACCCAAAATCTATTTGTCAAAGGAAGATATATACTAGAAAATATCCTTACATGTTGGGAGGTCATGAGCTGGGCCAAGGATTCCACTCAGAATGTGAGCATATTACTTATAGACTATGGAAAGGCCTATAGTAGAATTATTACTACGAGGTTAGCCAAGAAGAAATTTGAAGACTTACTACAAGATGGAATGGTAAGGGTCTGCAAGTGGAATATTTCACATGGATTTTCATTGGTGAGGAGGTCCAGGGTGACCCCACAATAGTGGGTTATACTTTTTTAGACATGCTGATTTTTGCTGAAATAACATATTTTTAATAAAATATGATGGTTTAAGTTTTTAGAGGTTCCATTCATAGGAATTAATTACAAATGGTTAGCTCAAAGCCTCTTAGATAAAAAAAACATTGATTTAGCATCTATACTCCTCATTCATACCTACAATGGAGTCTCCTTCGCACCTATTAAAATGGTGACAAAAAATCACTTCGACTTTATCTTTCGGTAGATCAAATGAATCCATTTGAAAAACCTATCTATGTAGTAAGGTACTACTGAAAAAAATCTTTCCAATGATTATAATGTTAATGTATATTAAGTTTATTATGACTTTGTATTTTTAGTTTTACTAAACATAAATATTTCACCGTATGTATACCTCTATGTTTGACGCTTATAGAAAAATAGTAAATGAGAGAAAAAAATTTCTAAAAAATATCTATGCCCCAGGTATTTAAGTTCTCTTTCTATCAAAAAAATAAAAATGAAATTGGACAGATACATGACAAGATATAAGCTATGTAGTCAAGGTATGTCAAAATTACAGTTTAGTCAACTTCAAACGTTAATAAAATATGCAATAATCATGATAATGTATTCAAACCAATTGCATGTCCTTCATATGGATGTTAAAAAACTAAATTTGAAAGAATCACATTGAAATCTATTTTAGAAAAAAAGTTATGGTCTATGAAAACAATGTAACTCTTTGAAAATGACGTTTTCAGCAACTTACCGGTTTTTGTGAGAGAAAGAAAAACCCATTCAAATAAACTCAAAAATAAAAATAAAAATATATTTAGAATCTAGACAAAAAATCCTAAAAGACTCTAATTTACTTCATCTTCGGATTTCAAACAGTTTAACAACAATATGCATTTGAATCTAATTTTTTTTTCAAAATGCAGAGTTCAGTGTCCGTTCAAGAAAACAAGTGTAACCCACTATTGTGGGTTCACCCTCCAAGGAGAGGACTCCCTCTTAGACAACTCTAGATAATTTCATGTCAGAGCTCATGTAGCAACAAGAAATGAATCCCAAAGTAGTAGAGGTACCTGTGGATTTATTGTCACTAGAAGTCATTCCACCTACAATAGCTCATGTTGCTGCCCCCATAACATTGGTTGTGACAATGGAATGTCTCTATAAATAGCATATCTAGGATGGGAAAGAACTAAAGTGGATGGATGTGTGCAATGGATCGGTGTCTTGGATAGAAAGGAGAGGAGATGATCATAACTTGTATGGGGTCTTCTAGTGATCTTGAGAAGAACTACGGTTTGAACAACATGTCTATTGTTAATAAGTTTTCCTATCAAAGTACATTCGTAGACAACTACTTATTTTTCGTTGGTGTTACATTAATATTACTAATACTTGTGAGTTTAATTTTGACCTTTTTTTTATATTAGATAGGTGAGAAAAATATTTATACATGATGTAATAGAAGAAAAGGTTGTGACTACAAAATGATGAGTATTCCATTGTATTTTGATTTTCTTATATTTAATACAATGAATCCATAAAAATTTGAGTAGAGATGGGAATTCTTTCCAATAACCAAATTGTCCCCTATGACACCTTATATTTCTACGCAATGTATTTGACAACGTCTCAAGATTTTGAAAACCAAAATCCCTAATCTTAGTAAATGTACATTTTATGAATCTAATCAACTTTTTAATGAATAATGGGTAGATGAAGTCTAACTAAAAAGAGTGATATTTCCATCCTAAAATGTTGGCACCTGCCTAAATGACTACACAAAATTTACAAAAAAGCATGAAATTTCTATCCTAAAATGTGGGCACCCACACAAAATGCTCAGAGCTAGGGCATGCAAATGGGTTAGAATTAAAATTATGTTACCTAGATTGCTAAGCAAGTGGGTTTTGAACAGACAAAGACAATAGTTTTTGATAACTAGTTATCCTTCAAGCCTTCAATGCACATTTTGCTGCCTCATTAGCATTGCCTACAATAATCATTTGATCGATTTGGATAGCAAAGAAATGAGAATTGAATTTAAAGATGCATAGCTATTTTTGTTATATCTAGACACAATAGGAGGAGAATGAAAAATTAATCCAATAGGTTGAATTTAATGAGGAATTGGTTGATGAGATTGGAAAGAACATTTCAAGACCTCGTTGTAATTTGAAATCCAAACCATCTTGTTTTAAATCAATGTTTTATTTTGCTTGAAAAATGAAATGGATGTATTTTCATAAGATAATATTAAACTCCTCTTTATGAAATCATAGCAGGCTTTTAAAAAGTGATTGGAAAATATAAGAGCCTAAATGTAGATCGATGACTCTAATACTTTTTCTATTGGCCAAAATTCCCAAAAAAGGTGTATTATGGGAAAGTATAAGCCATAGATCTTATACAACATTTACAAACTTAGCTCACCATAAAACTACAGATATAAGGATAAATCCTAATACAATAGAATTAAAAAATGGAAATTAATCGCTCTCACAACTGCTATTTTTTTCGTTACATCTACATTACAGTTACAAATGTGATGCCCAACTGAATTGATATCCTTTCTTCAAACTATAAAAAAGTTAGACAACGATTCTTGCTATTCAAAAGCAAAATAAAATAAAATAAAAAATTTAACACAATCACTTAGGGCCCGTTTGGACCACGGCATATCGGCCGTTATTCCCGAATTGCGAATTCAGAATTTGAAATCCATTATTTGTGGTTGACATGCACGGATGGAATTGGAATTTCGGTATGCCAATTTTGCCAAAAAAATGGGCATACCATCTTCCACTTGAAAAGGTGGAATTAGAATATCACGCTCGCATGCCGGTTTCCAAATGCCAATTTTGAAATGTCGTCGGGTCCGCGTGGGTGTTATAATTTTTGACGTCCGCATTTTAACCTTCATTTTCACATCTGCAACGGCATTATTTCATTGTTCGTCCACGTGATTACCTTGTTTGAAGCTTGGACACCCGTTCATGGTTCTCTGCATCTGGTTTTTGACATCCGCGTGATTCTCTACTTCGAAGCTGCATCAGCCCTCTGCAACGCCGGTGGGAGGTCCATAGTTTTGAAACCGTAACCCCTTGAAACACTGGTAACCCTAACCCCCTTTCTCTATTTCTCTCACGATTTTGGTTACTGTGTTTGGATCGTCATTTTACCTTACATTGCTAGCATGTTGGTGTAAATTTATGTAGTTTTTTTTGGGTGTTGTTTGAATTCTGAGGAAAATGAAAATTATTTTTTCTGGGTGTTGTTTGAATTTTGAGGAAAACAGAAATTAAGGGTCAGTGTTGTTTTGTTCAGGTTTTAGCTCGATAGCAGAGTATTTGGTTCGATAGCAAACATCTAAGCATTCTTTCTTTTCACACATTGACATTTCTCTTTTCCGCCATAGCACACGTGTTTAAACAATTAGAATCAAGCTAAATCAGGGAATGGATAAAACGATTCATGAGATCATTTATAAATTGAAAATAAAAAGAGCATACATATACTACTGAACTAAGAAAAATCGGTAGAAGATAGAGATTTTTGCATAGGATTCTTTTTGAAATAGAATTTCCTGTGAGTATAGACCAGTCTTGCGATATGGAAGTAATATCATTTTGTTTGGCTTTAAGAATTTTCAGGTACTCTGAGATTAGTAAATTCGTATTTAATAGTGATAGTTTCTATTATATAAATTTCTCAGCTGTATATCTTGAAGAGTAGTTTACTGTAGGTTTATATATTGTCTGTGTGCCTATGAATAAATGGAAGCTTATTGAGGTCTGATGTTTGTTGAATAATTCTTGAATGTTGTTTTGTTTAGTGGAGAGCCCAACAGTTTTTGGGCTGGAGGTAGTGCTTGTTAAGGTTTACACTAAAATGATATGTTGAGACATCTTGGCATGTTGTCCCTGCTTTTATTTAGTGGAGAACCTAACATGGTTTGAACTATTTAAACATTACTTTTCATAAATGGTAGGTTCATTAGGGAACTCTAGTGTAGGTGTGATGAGCATGCCTCTCTCTGTATCCACATCTTTTGGCGACTATGTTTTAATTTGTATAAAATACTGATGTGCCCCTAGTCATTTAGTTATGTACCCTGATTTGAACTGTGTCCTTGCCCCTTTACCAGTACATGTATTCCCACATCTCCATATGGCTGAGATAAACGGTGCTTTTGGTGATTTAAAGCAGAATTTTTATATTGAGATAGCCCTGTTTTGTTTATTGGATGCCTTTCAAGGATTTAAACTAGAGCTAGTGCTTGTAGGGATTCAAACTAAATCGTTATATTTAGATGCTCTTGTTTTGTTTCACAGATTGCTTCACAGGATTGTACTTTTGATTTTTGCACAAGGCAAATGGTGCCCATGGGATTTAAGATAAAAATTTGTGTCAAGACCTAAACAGTTTGATATTTTGGATGCTCTTTAAGGTAAACAGTTGTTATAAGGGGAAGTTAGTATTGGTTGTAAGTGTCCTAGCTGAACAGAGTCTTATCTGGGCCCCCAGCTTTGCTTTAGAGAGCATCTTATTGTTTTTGAACTACAGATGATTGTTTTGATCAATTGGGCATGGGGGATATAAATTAGAATTTTGTAAGGAGAATAAGTGTTTTGTTTGATTGATGATACAAAGGACTATTGAACACTGTTTTTGATTGATAATGCTTGTGTGCATTTGAACTAGATTTCAGCTAATAGACCTTTACATTTTAATTCATTTAGTGGAGAATCACATATTCATATTTTATAAATTTGTACACACAGTGACTATCCCTTGTGTAATTGCCACTTGAATGAGGACAATCACTGTAAAGACAACATGATAATGTACACTTACAGTGAGTGTACATTATCATGTTGTCTTTAGAGTGGCTATCCTCATTTGTTGAAGAAGAAAAGCATAAATGTGGTTCAATAGCAATAAATTCAAGTGGCAATTACACAAGGTACTTTCACTGTGAGATGTCCTCATTTGTGACAAGGAAAGTCACAAATGAGGACATTTCACAGTGACTGTCCCTTGTGTAATTGTCACTTGAATGTATTGCTATTGAACCACATTTATGCTTTTCTTCTTCAACAAATGAGGACAGTCACTCTAAAGACAACATGATAATGTACACTCATTGTAAGGACAGTCACAAATGAGGACATCTCACAGTGACTGCCCCTTGTGTAATTTCCACTTGAATGTATTGCTATTCAACCACATTAATGCTTTTCTTCTTCAACAAATGAGGACAGTCACTCTAAAGACAACATGATAATGTACACTCACTGCAACTGTACATTATCATGTTGTCTTTACAGCGACTATCCTCATTCAAGTGGCAATTACACAAGGGACAGTCACTGTGAGATGTCCTCATTTGTGACAAGGACAGTCACACATGAGGACATCTCATAGTGACTGCCCCTTGTGTAATTGCCACTTGAATGTATTGCTATTCAACCACATTAATGCTTTTCTTCGTCAACAAATGAGGACAGTCACTCTAAAGACAACATGATAATGTACACTCACTGCAACTGTACATTATCATGTTGTCTTTACAGTGACTGTCCTCATTCAAGTGGCAATTACACAAGGGACAGTCACTGTGAGAACTTCTCATTTTGTGAAATTACACAAGGTACTTTCTTGTCAACATATGTTGTATACTGAACTTGCAACTCTATTCTCTGATTATGCATTATAGTTGGGTGTTTTCTTATGTTGTTTCATGATTGTTTTGTTGGTATTTTTAGTTAATTCAATGGATCTCATTGATGATATTGATGATGATGATGATGATATTGAAATTGAAGGAGAGATTATGAGGAGGAGAAGACTCCTGCCTGTTATTGTAGTTGTTCTTGCCACCCTTGTCGTGGCCATAGGGGAGTGTATAAAAGAAGGTAGTCAAAAAATGCGTAAGTGCACAAGAGATGTAATTCCTTTTTATAAGCGTGTTATCAACTCCAATGAGACGGATTGCCATGACCAAATACGCATGACTAGACGATCTTTCTTTAAACTAGCCAATATTCTAAGGCAAAAAGGAAGCATCAAAGATACAGAATTCCTCACGTTAGAAGAACAATTAGTCATGTTCCTCCATACTCTTGGCCACAATCTGAGGAATCGTAAGATTGCCCATAACTTTGGGCACTCTGGAGAGAAAGTAAGCTGATACTTCCACAAGGTCTTGAGGGCTATCTTGGCACTCCATTCGGATTATTTTATACCCCCTAGTCCAAACACTCCCCGGGAAATTACTGGGAAGGCCCGTTTTGATCCATACTTCAAGGTATATCTCTCAGTGGTTTAAGTTTGTTTAGAGTTTTAATCCTATTATTGTTTGATTAGACCTATGATTTATTTGAGTACAGGATTGTGTGGGAGCAATGGATGGATCCCATATACCAGTCACTGTGGATATCAACTTGCAAGCTAAATATCGCGATAGAAAAGGCAACTTGTCACAAAATGTTATGGGAGTGTGTTCATTTGATTATAAGTTTCAATACATCCTTGCTGGTTGGGAAGGGTCTGCTGCAGATAGCCGTGTTCTAGCTTCGGCTCTATCTAGAGCCAATCCATTGGTAGTTCCCCCAGGTTTGTAAAATATGATTATATTATTGAAGCATACGACAAATAAGACAATGTTATGACAATGACATTTTGTTTTGTTTAGGTAAATATTATTTGGTCGATGCTGGATATCCAAACGTACCAGGATTTCTCGCGCCTTATCGGTGCACACGCTACCACCTAAAGGAGTTTTCAAGAGCAAACCCAATAAACACCCCAGAAGAGTTGTTTAATCATCGATACTCCTCGCTTAGGAATGTAATAGAGCATACATTTGGGATTTTGAAGCAGCGTTTTCCTATATTGAAGCATGCGACGTCTTATCAAATCAAGACACAAACATATATTGTTCTGGCATGTTGCATACTTCACAACTTCATTACGATAGAGGATGGCCTTCCATCTGATGTAGAATTTGAAGAGGAAGATGGTCATGATGGGATAAATGTACCAGTGCTTGAGACATATGGGTTGAGCCAGCGTGAAAGAGATGATTGGGCCAATTTTCGAGACGAAATAGCAAGAAGGATGTGGGAAGACTATAGATCCCGATCTTAGTTGGTTGAATAACTATTATGGCAGTGTTTAAACTAATGTCAGATTTCATAAATTTCACAAACTGATACTATACATTGATAAAAGTTGTTATGCCATATTTAGTATTGTCATGTTATATTCAATGTTGCTATATTTTATATTTAATGTTGCTATATTTTATATTTAATGTTGTCATGTTATATTTAATATTGTCATGTTATGTTTAATGCTGCTATATTTAATGTTGTCATGTTATATTTAATATTGTCATGTTATGTTTAGTGCTGCTATATTTAAAGTTGTCATGTTATTTTTAATATTGTCATGTTATGTTTAATGCTGCTATATTTAATGTTCTCATGTTATTTTTAATATTGTCATGTTATGTTTAATGTTGCTATATTTAATGTTTACATAAGGTATGTCTAGGGATGTCCCAAATGAGGAGAGTCACTGTGAGATGTCCTCATTTGTGACCGTCCTTACAGTGAGTGTACATTATCATGTTGTCTTTAGAGTGATTGTCCTCATTTGTGACTATCCTTCCAGTGAGTGTACATTATCATGTTGCCTTTAGAGTGGTTGTCCTCATTTGTGACTGTCCTTACAGTGAGTGTACATTATCATGTTGTCTGTGCATCAGGTATGTCTATGGATGGTGATGTTCAAGTTGTCCAGTCAACTTCTTCTTCCAAGAAGGTGTTTTGGACAAAAGAAATGGAACGCAAGTTGCTAGACTTGCTACAGGAGCAAGTGCAGCTTGGAAAGAAAGCCGAAGGGGGTTTCAAGAAAGAGGCTTGGACAGCCATAGAAAGGAGGTTCAATAATGAGATGAAAATGAACCTAGAGAAGGAAAACTTCAAGAACAAGCTAAAAACTTGGAAACAAGGGTATAGAATTATGAAAGACTTGAGGAATACAAGTGGCTTAGCCTGGAACGAGACCACCCAAAGTATGGATGCTGATGATAGTGTTTGGGAGGAGTTGTTGAAGGTAAAATGGTCTTCAAATCTTTTTTTAAGTTGAATATATCTTTTTAAATAATGAAGGACCAATAATGAATTGAATTGTTATGCCATGATACAGAGAAAGGAATTTAAAAATGCCAGAATGTATAAGAGGTAGCCATTTCAGTACTATAATGAATTATCCTCTATTGTTGGGAATGACATAGCTGAGGGCACTGCAGCTGCAACAGCTCAAGAGACAGAGGAGGATTTCATTGATGATGATGTTTTCAGTTATCATGGTATGGATCTTGCCTATTTTGAGATTGCTGCTGATTTGGCTAATGATGGTAATGAATCTGTTGATACACCTGTATCGAACCAATCTACTGGGAGTGGCAACGATAACCCTTCAACATCGTCAAGGAGGCCAAAGAGGAGGAGGGGAACATTGGTAGGTTCCTTGGATTCGATTTGTGAAATGATCAAAGATCTATCTGTAGGCATTACAGCAGGCCTTGCACAGCCTTTGAAAGTGGACAAAGCATCTAGTTTGAGAAGTGAGGCAGCGGAGTTGCATAAAGCACTTAAAGCAATCCCTGGCCTTTGCGACTCTACTATAATTGAAGCATACGAAAAGTTAATGCATGAGCCACAATCAGCTGCACTATTCTTGTCAATGGATGAAGGGGAGAGAATCCAATATATGATATTGAAGTTTGGACTTTAGTTGACCGATGTTTATTAGGTCTTCTATTTAAAATCAAAACTAATGTTTGTGAAATGTTGCTTTTTGATACCAGTTTTTTGCTATGGATTAATTTGTATTCTCTACATTATCTTTGGATTAATTTGTAGTCTCTGCATTATCATGTTGTGTTTAGAGTGACAGCCCTCATTTGTTGAAGAAGGGACAGTTTCAACTGGTCTCCTCTATAGTTGTTACACCTGGTATATTCTTCTCTGTAGATGCTACTGTGTGCTAGGGAACTTCTTAGAACTGTTGGTATATTCTTAGAACTTATTACACCTGGGATATTCTTCTCTGTAGATGGTACTATGTGCCGTGGTCCAAACAGGCCCATAAATGCAATACTTATCAAGTTTGAGGGGTATAGCCCTTGTTGTAACAAGCTAAAACTACTGAACTGAAATCAAATGCAAAACTAACAACAACTAATAATTTTTTTTTACTTGAAATAAACCATAAGCTTTAACTCTGTTGGCTAAGTTTGGTGTACATTTTGAGGTTTAGTTGAATTGGGTATCAAGGAAGTGCAGATGTGATCTCATCATGGTTTGCAGTGTTGCACCAATAAGACTACCCAAAAAATTGTGAAGAATTCAATCAGAAAATTCCTTCGTTATCTGGCACCTGTCATTTTGTATTCTTTTGTATAAGGCTACGATTCATTCAAAATCTTAGTCAGAGCAAGCAGGCCTTAGACAAAAGGTAAAAAATATTAGGTTGTCAAACCACAACTTGTAATATTCTTATGTAAGCTAGCCAGGACCAGTCAGGGTTGCTACTGGATTTTGGTTCTCTCTGTTCTGAATGAAAGTGGGTTAGAGAGGCCTTGACAAAGTGTTTCAGCCTGCTGTTATAGTCTGTCTTTGACAATTAATCTGCTGATTTGAAGAACTGCTCTCAAAATTGTTAGTTTGATTAATTTGTGAGGCCTTTTGATTACCATGAGTATCATTGGGCATTAATCAACATTTGAGACATTATATCAATCAGAGTTTCAAATCTCATTCCCATCCATGTATTTGAGCTCAAAAAACAAGCTCCCTCCTTGCCTCTATCTCTAGAAAAGTATCTTTGTACCCAGAGACTCATACAAAGTTCAAATCTGATTGAAGGTTACTATCACAGGCTGATCGAAAAAACTAGATTTGATACCATTGTAATAACCACCCTTGATTTTTTTTTAGGCTTACATAAAACGATATAAAAACCAAAGTAGAATGATTGTTGATTGTTAGCTTCAGATGCATGCAAATATGCAATCTATCGATATAATGCTCTTAACAGGGACAATGGAGTGGGGGTTGGAACCATCCCCATTCAATTAGTACAATAACAAGAAATAATAAGAGCAACTAGATAAGTGGGGGTCCAAAGCAATTGCCACTTAATTAGTACATATGCTTATGAAATTAAAGAGCTGATTGCAGATTACAAAATGAAAAGGGAGTTGGGCCTTTGCCTCTTAATTTGAAAATGAGAAAAGGAAAAACATCGAAGCATTGAAAGGTAATGTTCTTTCATTTCAACAAGTATATGTTAGCTCAACATTAATTTCCAAGTAAATAAAAGCAAATTGAGAATCAGACTTTCCGGTATGAAATCAGACCTACAAAGCCATTCCAAGATAAATGTAATATTTAGGAAAGTTACCCACATGAATGAATGAATGATTTCTACACGAGATTGAATAATTTATTTTTCTTTTCATGTTGGATCTTATTTTCTTTGAATATCACCAAACAAAATCAACTGCAAATTTACAACAGAAGATGAGTCAGTTTTAGTGTGAATTTTATCTTCAAAATATCTACAAACAAGAAACAAGAAATAGTGTCAAAAACTATTTTCTTTCCTTATGTAAGGATAATGCTGCAATGCCGCAATGTTGATGGCCCTCTTGATAATTGAATGGTTAATTGGTTGGGATGAATAAGAGGAGGGTGACCCTCGTTCAAAGGATAATTGGTTGCAGTGGATACGATGACCATCATATAAACATAATACTTCATTAGTTGTGTCTGGAAGGTTCATCATATGCAGTTATTATGCGTCCCCCTTGTGATATCCATACATATCTGCCATGTTTATACACCAATACAAAAATGCACCCCATAAAGCATCTGATTGGTTCGAGTATCTTTGAACTATTTGGGTCTGTTGACAACACTAGACCAGTGTCTACAGAATGACTAATTTCATGCAAGACAATGGCTCTATCTGACAGAGAGTCCATGCTAGGCTTCATGACTTGATGCATTTTACGTTGCATGTCAGAGTGTCTGAATATTGAGTGTCTTATTGCTATTGCTATTGTTTAATTTTGGGATTGTTGATATAGGTGCATTATTGAAATCGGTTTTAATGGCTCTGATCAATGTGCCAAGTTGTCGATGTGGTGGTGGGCAGTGCCAATTGAAGATTTCACGGTCAGTGGAGAACCCTGGACGACAATATTGGTGTTGTCCAAACAAAAAAAAGGTTGGTAATGTGTATCTATTTAATGTTTGTAATGTAAATAGTATTCAATACTAATGTAGATTGGGTATCACAGGGCTATCATGATTGTGGGTACTTTAGATGGGTCGATGACAACCCATCTACATCTATTCGCCCATCTCTAGTCATCCACGATCCAAACATCCGGTCATCTCCACTCATCCACAATCCAAGATTTGAGTGCAATAGTTGTCAAGCTAGGACAAATGAAATTATATTTTTACGATGCCTTCTCTGTATTGTAATCGCATATCTTTTGTGCGACCATATGCGTAGATGAGCTCAAGAAGTATTCAGTTTTGTATTTTGATATTGTAATATGCGGAGATGAGTTCAGGAACTAGTCAATTTTGTATTTTGATATTGTAATATACAGATATGAGCTCAGGAATTATTCAATTTTGTATTTTGATATTAACATAGACATATCATGTATAAACTCATTTAATTGGTCGTGTTTTTATCTTGACAAGCGTGGATCATTCAGGTAAGAATCAAAGGGGGTCATAGAAGGTAACAATAATTCATAAGATTTTTTTTTAAAACTCATACAAAAGTTAGCAACTGAATGTACTTCATTGGTGTACTAACAAAAGCACAAAGCAGTTGTTTGTTCTATGTATGCAGTGTCTACAAACAAAAACAAGAGTTCAGACATGACAGAGCGTCAAAGACTCATCAGACTAAATTATAACATTGTATCTGCATTATATAAAATGAGGAATGCCTCATTCAAGTTGTAACACTATCTGCATTATGTAAAATGAGGAATGCCTCATTCAAATTATGTAAAATGAGGAATGCCTCATTCAAATTATGTAAAATGAGGAATGCCTCATTCAAATTATGTAAATTTTATATCAGCGCATGATTTTGTGGGGCTAGACCGGAGGTTTTCTCCACCCGGCTCTTTCCTACCGGTGCTCCTATTGAGCTGGGTTGGCAACATTTTGTAAAAAATAAATAATAAAATAAATGACTTGTTTATAAATTTGTGTATTTTGGGTCTACAAATTTTACAAATTTTATAAACTCATAAACATAATTTTATTTCAAAATATTATAAATATTCAAAATCGCATACAAATAAAATAAAATAAAATAAGTATTCAAAAATAAAATAAAATATTATAATAAATTTTGTTTGGGTATAAATTTTATAAAAAAGTTATACAAAATGTTACAATTTTTATGAACTTATAAACATAATTTTATTTCAAATTATTATAAATATTCAAAATCGCATACAAATAAAATAAAATAAAATAAGTATTCAAAAATAAATAAAATATTATAATAATATTTTATTGAAAAAATAAAATAAATATTCAAAAATACCAAAAAATATGAAAAACATCATAACATTTGAAAAAATCACAAATTGTTACAAATAAATTAATAAAATAAATTCTCATCCAGTCAATATTCCAATTCCAAAATGCGCAGCCAAACGCGGAAAATAGATCTTCTCAGTCATCTTCCAGGTGGTCCAAACGGGTCAAACACATATTCCGGATATCATTTTGAGAATATAGATATTCCGAATTTGCAACATATTCCAGAATTGACCATATCCGGCATTCCATATGCCATGGTCCAAACGGGCCCTTACAGTCTATGAATGCAGATCAAAGCACCATATTATCATCCATAGTAATTTTGAGCAATGCAATAAGACATACAATATTATGTAGAACAAATGAAAACAACATTTGAGTATTGCAAAATATATATCTTTTACGGTTTACAATAACCCATCTAAGCCAGCTCTAATACCGGGATTTACCAGCTCAGGAATTCATTATTTCAGCATAGAGAAGCAATTCTTCCCAATAATCCCTACCCAAATCTGCTCCCTCCAATTCGAATGAGCCCAAACCATCTTCGCCAACTCCATCGCAGGTCCAAATTTGTGGTTGGGTTTTGAATCTTTTCACTTGTGGCTGCTCCTCTTCTTCCAAAGAAGCCCTTTTTCTGCACAAAATCTCATGGAAACTTGCACAACTGGTGTGGGAGACAGTGGTTCCTGAATCGACGTCGTGCGCCAATGCCCGAGACACAATATCAACTGGAAAGTTGAGGAATGTGCGAGGCCCCCTCATTTTCAGAGCAGCTTTGTCGTAGGCCATGGCTGCCGCTTCTGCAGTGGAGAATGTGCCCAGCCAAACCCTCCTCCCCTGCCTCGTCGAATCCCTTATTTCTGCCCCGAATTTCCCCCACGGACGCCTCCGAACCCCTCTGTAATGCTTTTCTACCTCTATTTCACCTTGTTTCGGCAAAATCGCAGCTTTCTCGTCGGGAATGGCGGAATTCGCATTTAAATGCTCCGATTCTTCAGTTTGAGGATGCTTCACAGGAATAGACATTAATTGATCCAGATTTCCAACTGATGGCAATCTACTCTGTTCTTCAAGGTAAATGAGGCTTTCAACATCTTCTATTGATGCAATCAACCATAATTGAATTCTGATCGCTGCTCTAATGCCAATTCCATCTGATTTCCCCCATTTCCTTCGACAGAGATTTGATTTTCTTTAAAAGAGCTGACGATTACTCCGTCCTCCTCTGTAAGGTCTGAAGCGGGAGTTAGGGCATCTGGGGTTATGCAGGATCTTTCAGAACCCCCGGCGAAAAATCGAATCCATATGTTTTCCAGAAGCCCATCCTTTTCTTCAGATTCACAAGAAGCTCCAAAGCCAAGGCCAGCCATTGTTATCTGCTAAGCGTTCTACTTCGATCCAAACCCTAAAACACCGATCTTGAGGAGTTTCTGAGTAGGTATTTCTTCTATGAGATCAAGCAAGCGCTGAAAACACAATTGACGAGCAGTTCGCAGACGAGTCCGGGCATTTTAAGGAGTTGGGGAGGAGATAGGAAATGCAAGGAAATTTGTTACTTGCAGAGCAAATAACTCTGACGCGTAGGAATTCCAACCGATCAACGCTTTCTAGAATATATTGTCGCAATGACCGTTGAAGTTACTTGGAACTCTGAACACGCCATCTAATTTGTGGAAAATGAAGAAGCAGGGATGTCAAGTCAATGCCTGTCGTCTAAAATAATTATTTTGTGATCTCAATTTCACTTCTTAGAACTTTCTAGATCGTTAAATTTGGAACAACTCACATGTTGTTTGACATTCACTGCAACAAACAACCTGCATGCATTTTTTTAACAGTCCAGACGTCACATTTTACGGTCTGTGTGTTAAAACCTTTGTATTTTCAATTCTATACATTTTATGTTTCTATATATTATGAATGTTTGTCAACAGACGGTTTAGACTTGAATTTTTAAGGATGATTTATCAGATTAGTTTACAGAAGTTGAGTTTATTTTATATATCAGTTTAATATAATATTTCTAATTTTAGAAAGATGTACTGTAAAAGATTTTATATCTTATTTTTACTATTCAATATTGATATATGAATTAATGATCAATAGATGGTTATTGACGCACTAGATTTCTTTTAACGGACTTTTGAAATTTTAACTAAATAAATTTTCATCTTCGTGTTAAGAAGATTTCATATTTCATTTATCATTTAGAAATGGCGTCACTTTCAATTGTAGAAATTTCTTTCTTCAAAGATTCAACGTAACCATATTGATGATCTTCTCTAATTAAATCTGGCACGTTACACGTGAAGTTATTTATATAGTTTTACTAGCAATTTGTGAAATCAAGGAGGATACCGAACAACGAGGAACAAAACGTGACATTTTCTGTTGGAATTTTTTATATTTATATTTTTACCTACAATATTTTGTACGTTTAAATTAGAAGATTTTCTATATTTTTTAAGATTTAATTTTATATTAAAATTTGGATGGTTATTAACTTATTATCTTATGTATTTCATTAAAGATGTCTAAAATAGTATGAGTTCAATTTTTTTTAAAGATACGAGAGTTCTATTTTTCTAAATGTGAGGATCTTGATTCATTCAACTTCATTCGTAAATAAAAAGTTTCTTGATTAGATTTCAAATTTTCAATTTAAGTTCTATTATCAGTTTAAATTGACTATAATCTAATTAATTTTTCCCCAATTCATATATAAAATATTCAAATTAGATTGTTAAAATATTATGTAAAAAAATCAAATCTTAGACCATTTAAATAATTGTTCATTATATTACAATTAAAATGAACAACACAATAATGTAAACAAACTTTTAACCTTTCAAAGTAATTGAAATAGTTTTTTAGTGTCATCATTAACTATAAATTATAATAAAAATGGTTAAACATTGAAATACTATACACACTAGATATATATAGTTTTATCATATAAATTAATTTTTAAGAGTATTTATTATTGTACAAATTTTGTTTGACCATAAATAATCTTTGTGGTAGAATATTCACTTCATTACTTATCTATAATTTACTAAATGTAAATTAAAATAGTAGAATGTGATGATTTAGTTTGATAATCAATGATGAAGAGATCATATTCCAAATGTCAATAATTTGTCTTGGTTCCAAAAGTTTAGGGCTCTCTATATAACACAAATATCATACTCTAAAAACTATTTGTCTGTCATTTCAATTCACTTTTGTACCAATGATTCTAATTTGGATGTGAGTGGATTTGATCTAACAGATAGAATTTAGTCTAAAATATAATTCTAACTTAGGTTTTATTCACTCTCCTCACCTTGATCTGATATTTATGTTGTTACAAAGAGATATATAGCGTTCATAATACTTTTGAAGAATTTTTTAGATGACAAAGTTCATCTTCTCCTAGATTTAAGAAAAAGATCGAGAATAATAATAAATAATATAATATGCATAGAATCTTAAAGTAACTAATCTAGGCATTCATTTGGTTCACATTAGAATTGTCTAACCAAGTTCAATGACTACTATGTTCAGTTTATGTAGAATAGTGTTTTTAAAAGAGAAGTTATGTTCTTTTATCAGAAGGATGGAAGAAAATGACTCTATTACACAAAAGAAGGATAAGAAATAAAGAAATTAAAAATACTCATAATTATTTTTCTAACAATTTAGAAGTTCAAGAACAGCTAACAAATCTTTAATTAGAATTAAAACATAATGATATAAAGAATTCTTTTCATTAATTTTAAAAAAACAAAACAAAACTTTTCTTTCAAATTGTTGAAATTTGGGAATCTGAATTAGGGTGTTCAATTCTCTTAAATGAACTTACACCCTAAGTCAACCTCACCAACCTTGATCAATAAAAAAGAGTCTTTAATGGTGGGCAATGATTGAAGAAAGATAACCCAAAGTTTGCTCAGCTCCAATTCTATTTGAAATTCGGTATTATCTGTGCTTACGCAAGGATATTCATATAAAATATAGCCATGGAAGTTTTAATATTCGAAATACAAGAGTTAATTTAATTTAAAGTATATGTATTATTAAAGAACGTTCTAGACTCTTGTTGTTTATATAAAATAATTTAAAAGATTTTGCCAACTTAGATGCCCCCAGACATTATCAGAATTCATCAATGCGCTCGATTGTTTTCTGTTGAATGACAGCAAATGATCTTTCAAACAGAGAATTCTGATTTCATTGTCTCCATTGTGTTGTTTTCTGTTATGTGACAACAGAGAATCTTTACTTGACTCCTCCTAATCAACTTTTAAAAGCGGAGATTATATGACAACGTATTTTGGTGAGGTGAGGAAAAATTTATTTGACGGTTGCTTTCGTTGAAAAGTATAGAGAAGTACATCCAACATAATAATAGTATTGTATTTTTGTGGAAGTCCATGTGTTTGATGGGCAATATATATCGCTAACAAATCCAGCAAGTGAGCAAAGATAAGCATTATCAAATGGGCGTTCATTAAAATATAGGAATACAACAATAGACAAGAGGTTTTAATCTTTTGAAATTAAAACTAGCACTTGCATTTTTGAAGGGTGGAAGGGTTATGTCGATAGTATTATATACATTACATGATATAGGATTGCTTTTATAGAAAATATTTGTTTACCATATAATTGTATATGGATTATTTTTATTGTTCTTCTTTTTCTCGTTCTTCTGCTTCTTCTTCTTCCCTGTTTTGCCTCTTCTTCTTCTTCTCCTCCTCCTCTCTCTACATATAAGGCAACTCACACATTATAACCTTATATCTTAGTCTGATTTCTCTAATTGAACCCTAACCTAACTTTAACCATTACTCAAATTCCATAAAACCTTAATTTTAATTCAACACTATTCATTTAACTATTGTTTCCTACATGAAATAGACAACCTAACTTTTTCAAATCAATAACTCAAAATTGGTTCTATCTCTTCTTCTCCATTTTACTCTTACCCTAATTTCAACACCTCTCCAGCCTTCTACATGATAAATCAAAATCATCTTTTTATATTATCCATCTTACTCACTCTCTTCACCCCTTTCTTTCCCCTTATCTTTCCCTATATGAAAAATATAAGGAAACTCACACAATCTAACCCTATATCTAACTCTAATTTCTCTAATTGAACCCTAACCTAACTTTAACCATTACTTGAATTTAATAAAATCCTAATCGTGATTCAACACTACTCATTTAACTATTGTTTCCTATATGAAATAGACAACCTAGCTTTTTCAAGTCAATAATTCAAAATTGGCTCTATCTCTTCCTCTCTATCTTTCTCCAACCCTAATTTCAACACCTCTCTAGCGTTCTACATGATAAATCAGAATTCTCTCTTATGCCTTCTACATGATAAATTAAAATTCTCTCCTATGTTTCCCTCCCTATTTTTATCTCTATCAATATTTTTACCTCTCTATCTCTCTTTTCTCTTTATATTATTCATCTTACTCACTCTCTCCACCCCTTATCTTTCCCTATTCTATCCTATCTCTCTTTTCTCTTTATATTATTCATCTTACTCACTCTCTCCACCCCTTTCTTTCTCCTTATCTTTCCCTATACTACCCTATCCCTATAACTATTCTCTATCTCTCTTTTCTCTTTATATTATTCATCTTAATCACTCTCTCCACCCCTTTCTTTCCCCTTATATTTCCCTATATTACCCTATCCCTCTAACGATCATTCAACTATCATTTCATATTTCCTATATGAAATAGACAACCTAACTTTTCCAAATTAGTAATTCAAAATTGGCTCTATCTCTTCCTCTCCATCTTACTATATACCTCTAGATCTCATATCATGAAAACTTAACATTAATTAAAAGATTTAAAATACAAATATAATTATTAACAGTAAATAAAAGATTTTTAAAAAATTAATATCATTAATGCAATTTATTTTTTTTTTTTTTTAATTGACTTTGGTATTTTTTATTAACAATATCAGAAATGAAAATGAACATTCTAATAAATTCATGATTTGGAATGTTGTAATAATCAAAGATAAGCACTATATTTAATGATTAATATAGTTTGATAAGGTTTCTCTCATATTATTCTTGTTACTCATTATTTAGTAAATATTTTTTTATAAATTTATCTTGTAAAGAAATATGATTAGTTCTTAAAAGAAAGTTAGTATAATATTATTTTATTTTAAATCCTATCTTCTATCCTATACTACCATATCCCTCTAACTATTCTCTATCTCTCTTTTCTCTTTATATTATTCATCTTAATCACTCTCTCCACCTCTTTCTTTCTCCTTATTTTTCCCTATACTACCCTATCCTTCTAAGTATCATTTAACTATCATTTTATATTTCCTATATGAAATGGACAACCCAACTTTTCAAAATCAATAATTCAAAATTGGCTCTATCTCTTCCTCTCCATCTTACTATATGCCTCTAGATCTCATATCATGAAAACTTAACATTAATTAAAATCTTTTAAAATACAAATTTAATTATTAACATTAAATAAAAGCTTTAAAAAAAAAATTATCATTAAGACAACTATTTTTTATTTTTATTTTTATTGACTTTTGTATTTTTTATTAACAATATGAGAAATGAAAATGAACACTAATAAATTAATGATTTGGAATGTTGTAATAATCAAAGATAAGCACTATATTTAATGATTAATATAGTTTGATAAGATTTCTCTCATATTATTCTTGTTACTCATTATTTAGTAAATATTTTCTGATAAATTTATCTTGTAAAGAAATATGGTTATTTCTTAAAAGAAAGTTAGTATAATATTATTTTATTTCAAATCCTATCTTCTATCTTCTTTGTAAATAAAGGTGAATTAACTTTGTAACTTCCATTTAAAAATAAAGATATGGTGTTTTTCAATTAATAAATTTGTAGATTTGTTACAATTTTTATTTCCCTTTGTTCTAATTAGGGAATCCTCTTGTAGGGCCAATTTATTACTCTTAAGCTTAAGCTTTTCTCTATATTTTTCTTTGGTAAGGCTCACAAAACTTATCAAATTTGTGTCCCATATGTAATACCCAAAGTCTCTACACTAAGTAATGATAATCTAATTTTGACTAAATATTCATATGTGCAATGAACTGGCTTTGTATTAACATATTAAAATGGTACGTCCGAATGGCAAGATCAGTTTTTTCTGACGAGCGTATTGTCATTGCTGTGACTAATTTTATTTGTATGCGGAGAAACTGGTTTTATCTTACCCTTTCTAGCCTCCACGCACATCCCTTTCTTCATCTATGTGGCGATGACGAGGTTTTTCTGTTACGCTTTGATTCTGGGTGTATTGTGATCAGACGTGGCACGGGGATGGACATACGAATGTGGAGTGGCCTGTCAACATGACTGACTGGCATGTTGAATTCTTACACTGTCGTGGCCTTGCCTCTCCAGCTGGAGAAATTTCATCCGACGTCAACAACCGCAAAATTTTCCGGCAATGTTTTTTCGGCGTAAGACTGCCGGAAAGTCTGAAAGTCTGAACAAGCTAAAAATAATTTCTAAAAGAGTTGGTTCACTTTTTCTAATTGGTTTTTATGCAGATAGAAAAATAGTATAATAATTTATAAGATATTGAGTTTATTTGTTTTATTAAAAATAATATATTTTTAATTTATTTGTGAAGTTGAATGGTTATGAATGATTATGAATAATTCTATTAGAAATCAAGTTATAAATTTAGTAGAAGTTTCAATCTTGATAAATGTTATGACTTGCCTAATGCACCAAAGCTTTTTAGACATATAATAAACATATTATAATCCTTAATTTTTAACTAATAAAAATCAACATAAGTATTAAAATTACTTAATAGTTATATTCATAATTTTTAATATAGAAATGATAAATTATATAAAATGATTAAAAAATTTGTTCATGAAAATAATAAAGTATACAACATTAGATAATATTATTGGAATAAAATTATATTCATAAAAAATAAAATGTAAGAAAGATTTTCTTAATAGGCTAAATAATTGAAAGACTTGATGAATTAAATTAAAATTAACACTAAAAGAACTATCTTTTAATCTTTGACTATTTTCTAATCATTTTTCTTTCAAAATGAATTTGTAATATAGTTATTTTCTAATGTTCTTGATATAAAATGGTCTAATTAGATTTAAAAGTACATTTTATAAAATTTAATTTTTTATAATATATATTTATGTTGAAAGGTGTCATAATTGTATATAAAAATTAAAATACAATAATATATATTTTTAAAAATAAAATAAAAAATATTTAAGTAAATAAAATATTTGTAATTTAAAATAATTATACTAGTTTTATTTTATCTATAAATTTATTTTATTTTAATTAAAAATTTACTATTTAAAAAAAGATAGAATGAAATAAATATTTTTGAAGTAGAATAAAAGATCAATTATGTAAATAAAATTATTAGAGATCTTCACTTTTTCAATATAGAGATATGTACTAAATTTTTTCATTTAGATTGTTTATCTTATTTTTATCCCATCTTACTAACACATTTATTTTTTTGACAAAAAAATAAAAATATATTAAATAAGAGTTCTGAAGAGAATACAAAAATACTTACTGACAAATATAATTATCACAACAAGAAAAATAAAAAAGATCTATAAAGACATTCTACAACATTATATTATTTTATATTTTAAATATTATTGAAGTTTTCTTGATTTCTTATTTGACGTTATCTAGAATGTATTTTATGCAACAAGTTCACAAATGGCGTATTCTTGCATGACATTCAACTCATGATATTATTCTAGTTTGTACCCATCATTAGTTAAACTACATGTTTTTTATCTCTAGATTTTTCATTTATCATCTTAGATTAGATTTGTGGATAGAGAATGAAGTGTCAATTTCATGCACACAAATTTGAATCTCAAACTTTTAAAATTAAAATTAAAATTTGAACCTTACCAACTTTACATGTATTTTTTAAAAGAAAACTGTATGTTGTTATGTTAGTACTATTTTAAGAAAATGCATCATTCATTTCAAAATCATTAAGAGTATTGAAAAAATATTTTTATAGTGTCCACCATACAATCATAACAACATTATCAAAGTATACACAAAGATAAACATTATCAAAGTATAGAGATCAAGATATATTATCTATATAACATTATTTTATCTTTTCTTATATCTTCATTTATTTTTTGAAAAAATATTAAATAAGTTTTCTTGAGAGCTTGGCTAAAGAAGAATAAATCTTTTTTATTCCTAGACAAATCTCCACTTCAAACATGGATACACTGAACCAAGGAATATCTAATATAATAATCAATCTATGTGAGTTCACTTCTATAGGTCCATGTTTGATTCCATGGGCTATCCAATTTTGCAAATGTACATTTCAATTAAAACATTCTACAATCAATTTAAAAATTTAAACTCATTCATAGACAAAACTCTATTTTGTCACATATAGACAAATTAATTTAGGTCATTTTCAACAATATATTTCTTGATATAAAAAACTATTAAATATTTTATTAAATTTATTTGAATTGTACATAGATGATATTGAATTTATTATTCCAATTTCAAAGCTAAATTTTTAATATAATATAATTATAAATTATAGATTTAAAATAAAACATTTAATTTCATTACACGCGTGAATAAATTAAATAGAATTTTAGTTAACATTTCTATAATTATAAATTATGATAATTAATAGTTTCACATTTAAATAAATTATAAAGAATGATGATTATAAAGAGCTTAATTCAATCGAAAAGCTATTAAGAGAAAATTATGAAGATTTCTCTTCTATTTTGATATTTGTTACGATAAAAAAAGCTAATAATATTCAATTAATTTCAATCACTACAAAATGAATTCAACTATTCATTTGAAATTAATATCCAGCAGATTTGTAACAGTTTATAATAACGCATCTCCAATGGCGGGATTTTTCAACCTCAGAAATTCAGGATAACCTCGATTGAATGTGAACCGAAAAAAACAAACAATTTATTTTGTGATCTCATTTTCACACAGGGAACTTTTCAGATGGTTAAATCTGCAACAACCCACATGTTCTTTGACATTCAAAGTAACATTAAAAAACCTGCATGTTGGACTGTGCACTATGTATTTCCAATTAAATAATGTAGTTTCTTTTCTATATATATTATCAATGTTCAAATGTCAACATATAATTTACGTTTAGGTTTGAATTTTTAAGTATGGTTTATCGGATTAGTTTACGGCAGTTGACAAATGTCGGGCAAGAAAGATGATTTCATTAATAAGAACATAACTTAGCTTTCTTATTAGATTATCTATCTAACCATGAAGGTGGTGCGATGTTTTTTAATTATATAAATTGTTTTCAATTTGTTTAATATAAGAGAAAAAATATAATAAAAATAAATATTATTAAAAACAATTAGGATCCTTGCAATATTTAGTAAGGTACATTTAGAAAATGAATATGAAAATATTTTTATAAAAATGAAAATAGTTTTCTAATAAATAGTATTTGGGCAAACGATTGTTGAAGATTTAATTATTTTAAAACACTTTGAACATTTGACATGCAACGAACCTTTCGACTATGGTCCCTCTCCCCTAATAAATGTAGAACTAACTTGTAAGTCGTGACCATCTAATACATTTTTGTCATCTAGATCATTGGTACTGTAAATCTGTCCAACCATATCTACACCAAAACATTACTTTACTTTTGGTAACTGCAAATATTTCATGTCACGTGCTTCGAAGTGATCCATAAATCTTTTCGATCTAATGGTTTGCTGAATAAATGTTCATTACTAAAACAAGCAAGTGTTTACGTTTTAGTTGGTTGTTTACCCATTTTCCCACTAGTGCCTCTTGCTCTCTTGCTCCTTTTCCAACACATGCAGTAATTAAAGGTTAAAAATTATACATGGCCAACTCATTGCTAGTTACGCATTTACTACGGGAATCGAACGACGACATACAATGCACCTCTCCAATAATAAATGAAGAACTCGCTCGTACGTCCTGAACACCTAATGCATTTTTGTCATCCAGATCATTGGTACTATAAATCTGTCGAACCATATCTGTACCAAAAGATTACTTTACTTTTGGTAACTGCAAATGTTTCATGTGACGTGCTTTGAAGAGATCCACAAATCTTGCCGATCTGATGGTTTGCTGAATAAATGTTCATTACCGTAGTGTTTTAATGCCATTATCATCGATTAACATGACTAAAACAAGCCAATGTTTACATTTTAGTTGGTTGTTTACCCATTTTCCAACTGGTGCCTCTTGTTCTCTTGCTCCTTTTCCAACACATGCAGTAATTAAAGGTTAAAAATTGTACATGGCCAATTCATCGCCAGTTGCGCGTTTATTGTGGGAATCAAAAGATGACATACAATGCACCTCTCCCCGAATAAATGCAGAACTCACTCGTACGTCATGACCACCTAATGCATTTTTTCCATCCAGATCATTGGTAATGTAAATTTGTCCTGCCATATCTGTACCAAAAGATTACTTTACTTTTGGTAACTGCAAACATTTCATGTGACGTGCTTTGAAGCGATTCACAAATCTTGCCAATCTGATGGTTTTCTGAATAAATGTTCATTACCATAGTGTTTTAATGCCATTAGAATTAATTGACATGACTAAAACAAGCCAATGTTTATGTTTTAGTTGGTTGTTTACCCATTTTCCTACCGGTGCCTCTTGTTCTCTTGCTCCTTTTCCAATGCATATAGTAATTAAAGGTTAAAAATTGTACATGGCCAACTCATTGTCAGTTGCACATTTACTACGGGAATCAAACGACAACATACAGTTCACCTCTCTCCTAATAAATGCAGAAATCACTCGTACTTCATGACCACCTAATGCATGTTTTCCATCCAGATCATTGATACTGTAAATCTGTTCAGCCGTATCTGTACCAAAAGATTACTTTACTTTTTGTAACTGCAAATATTTCATGTGACGTGCTTTGAAGCGATCCACAAATCATGTCAATCTGATGGTTTGCTGAATAAATGTTCATTACTGTAGTGTTTTAATTCCATTAGAATCGATTGACATGACTAAAAGAAGCCAGTGTATACGTTTTAGTTGTGTTGTTTACCCATTTTCCCACCGGTGCCTCTTGTTCTCTTGGTCCTTTTCCAACGCATGCAGTAATTAAAGGTTAAAAATTATACATAGCCAACTCATTGCTAGTTGCACATTTACTACAGGAATCCAACGATGGGATACAGTGCACCTCTCCCATAATAAATGTAGAACTCACTCATAAGTCGTGACCACTTAATGCATTTTTGCCATCCAGATCATTGGTACCGTAAATCTATCTAGCCATATCTGTACCAAAAGATTACTCTACTTTTGGTAACTGCAAATGTTTCATGTGACGTGCTTTGAAGCGATCCACAAACCTTGCTGATTTGATGGTTTGCTGAATAAATGTTCATTACCGTAGTGTTTTAATGCCATTAGAATCGATTAGCATGACTAAAGCAAGTCAGTGTTTACGTTTTAGTTGGTTGTTTACACATTTTCCCACTAGTGCCTCTTGTTGTCTTGCTCCTTTTCCAATGCATGCAGTAATTGAAGATTAAAAATTGTACATGGACAACTCATTGTCAGTTGCGCATTTAATGTTGGAATCACATGAGGACATACAGTGCAACTCTCCCCTAATAAATGTAGAACTTGCTCGTATGTCGTGACTACCTAATGTATTTTTGCTATCCAGATGATTAGTATTGTAAATCTATCCAGCCATATCTCTACCAAAAGATTACTTTACTTTTGGTAACTGCAAACATTTCATGTGACGTGCTTTGAAGTGATCCACAAATCTTGTCGATCTGATGGTTTGCTGAATAAATGTTCATTACCGTAGTGTTTTAGTGCCATTAGAATCAATTGACATGACTAAAATAAGGTAGAGTTTACATTTTAGTTGGTTGTTTACGTATTTTCCCACTGGTGCCTCTTGTTCTCTTGCTTCTTTTCCAATGCATGTAGTAATTAAAGGTTAAAAATTGTACATGGCCAACTCCTTGCTAGTTGTGCATTTATTGCAGGAATCAAACGATGACATACATGGACCTCTCCCCTAATAAATGAAGAGCTCGCTCATACAATGTGACCGCCTAATGCATTTTTGCCATCCAGATCATTGGTACTATAAATTTGTCCAGCCATATCTGTACCAAAAGATTAATTTACTTTTGGTAATTGCAAGCGTTTCATGTGACGTGCTTTGAAGTGATCCACAAATCTTGCCGATTTGATGGTCTGATGAATAAATGTTCATTACTGTAGTGTTTTAATGCCAATAGAATCGATTGATATGACTAAAACAAGGCCAATGTTTACGTTTTAGTTGTGTTATTTACCCATTTTCCCATTGGTTCCTCTTGTTTTCTTGCTCCTTTTCCAAAACATGCAGTAATTAAAGGTTAAAAATTGTAAATGGCCAACTCATTTGCATTTGCGCATTTACTGTGGGAATCCAACGATGACATACAGTGCGACTCTCCCCTAATAAATGCAGAACTCACTTGTACGTCATGACCCCCTAATTCATTTTTTCCATCCAGATCATTGGTACTATAAATCTATCCAGCCATATCTGTACCAAAAGATTACTTTAGTTTTGGTAAGTGCAAATGTTTCATGTGACGTGCTTTGAAGTGATCCACAAATCTTGTCGATCTAGTGGCTTTTTGAATAAATGTTCATTACCGTAGTGTTTTAATGCCATTAGAATCGATTGACTTGACTAAAGCAAGCCAGTGTTTATGTTTTAATTGGTTATTTACCCATTTTCCCATCGGTGCCTATTGTTGTCTTGCTCCTTTTGTAGCGCATGTAGTAATTAAAGGTTAAAAATTGTACATGGCCAACTCATTTCTAGTTGCACATTTAATGCCAGAATCATACGACGACATACATTGCACCTCTCCCCTAATAAATGTAGAACTCGCTTGTACGTCGTGACCGCCTAATGCATTTTTGCTATCCTGATCAGTGGTACTTTAAATCTATCTAGCCATATCTGTACCAAAAGATTACTTTACTTTTGGTAACTACAAACGTTTCATGTGACGTGCTCTGAAGCGATCCACAAATCTTGCCGATCTGATGGTTTTCTAAATAAATGTTCATTAACGTAGTGTTTTAATGCCATTAGAAATGATTGACATGACAAAAACAAGCCAGTGTTGACATTTTACTTGGTTGTTTATCCATTTTCCCACCGGTCCCTCTTGTTCTCTTGCTCCTTTTCCAACACATGCAGTAATTAGACTTTAAAAATTGTACATGGCCAAATCATTGCGAGTTGCACATTTACTACAGGAATCGAATGATGACATACAGTGCACCTCTCCCCTAATAAATGTAGAACTCACTCGTACATCGTGACCACCTAATGCATTCTTTCCATCTAGATCACTGGTACTGGAAATCTGTCCAGCCATATCTGTACCAAAAGCTTACTTTGCTTTTGGTAACTGGAAACGTTTCATGTGACATGCTTGAAGCGATCCAAAAATCTTGTTGATCTGATTGTTTGCTGAGTAAATGTTCATTACCATAGTGTTTTAATGCCATTACAATTGATTGACCTGATTAAAACAAGAAAGTGTTTATGTTTTAGTTGGTTGTTTACCCATTTCCCACTAGTGCCTCTTCTTCTCTTGCTCCTTTTCCAACACATGTAGTAATTAAAGGTTAAATATTGTACATGGCCAAGTCATTGTCAGCTACGCATTTACTGTGTGAACGAAAAAGTGGCATACAGTGCACCTCTCCCCTAATAAATGCAAAACTCACTCGTACGTCTTGACCACCTAATGCATTTTTGCCATCGAGATAATTGGTTATGTAAATCTCTCCACCTATATCTGTACCAAAAGATTACTTTACTTTTGGTAACTGTAAATGTTTCATGTGACGTGCTTTGAAGCGATCCACAAATCTTGTCGATATGATGGTTTGCTGAATAAATTTTTATTACTATAATGTTTTAATGCCATTAGAATCATTAGACATGACTAAAAAAATCTAGTTTTAAGTTTTAGTTGGTTGTTTACCCATTTTCCCACCGGTGCCTCTTGTTCTCTTGCTCCTTTTCCAATGCATGTAGTAATTAAAGGTTAAAAATTGTACATCACCAATTTATTGCCAATTGTGCATTTATTATGGGAATCAAATGATGGCATACAGTGCACCTCTCTCCTAATAAATGTAGAACTCGCTTGTACGTCGTGACCACTTAATGCATTTTTTCCATCCAAAACATTGGTACTGTAAATCTATCCAGCCATATCTGTACCAAATGATTACTTTACTTTTGGTAACTGCAAACGTTTCATGTGACGTGCTTTGAAGTTATCCAAAAATCTTGTCAATCTGATGGTTTGCTGAATAAATGTTCATTACCATAGTGTTTTAATGCCATTAGAATCAATTGAGATGACTTAAACAAGCCTCTTGTTCTCTTATTCCTTTTCCAACGCATGCAGTAATTAAAGGTTAAAAATTGTACATGGCCAGCTCATTGCAAGTTGCACATTTACTGCGAGAATCGAACAACGACATATAATGCACCTCTCTCCTAATAATGTAGAACTTGCTCGTACGTCATGACCACCTAATGCAGTTTTCCCATGCAGATCATTGGTACTATAAATCTATCCACCCATATTTGTACCAAAAGATTAATTTACTTTTTGTAACTACAAACATTTCATTTGACATCCTTTGAAGCGATCCATAAATCTTGTCGATCTGATGGTTTTCTTAATAAATGTTCATTACTGTAGTGTTTTAATGCCATTAGAATCGATTGACATGACTAAAACAAGCCAGTGTTTATGTTTTAGTTGGTTGTTTACCCATGTTCCCATTGGTGCCTCTTGTTCACTTGCTCCTTTTCCAACGCATGCAGTAATTGAAGGTTAAAAATTGTACATGGCCAACTCATTGCTAATTGCGCATTGACTACAAGAATCGAATGATAGCATATAGTGCACCTCTCCCCTAATAAATGCAAAACTCGCTTGTACGTCATGTCCACCTAATGAAAATTTTTGATCCAGATCATTGGTACTGTAAATGTGTCCAACCATATCTATACCAAAAGATTACTTTATTTTTGGTAACTACAAGCATTTCATGTGACGTGCTTTGAAGCGATCCACAAATCCTGCCGATTTGATGGTTTGCTGAATAAATAGTCATTACCGTAGTGTTTTAATGCCATTAGAAATGATTGACATGACCAAAACAAGCTAGTGTTTACATTTTAGTTAGTTGTTTATCCATTTTCCCACCAATGCCTCTTGTTCTCTTGCTCCTTTTCCAACCCATGGAGTAATTAAAGGTTAAAAATTGTAAACTCATTGCCAGTTGCACATTTATTGCCAGAATCAAATGATAGCATACAGTGCACCTCTCTCCTAATAAATGCAGAACTCCCTCATATGTCATGACCACCTAATGCATTTTTTCCATCCAGATCATTGGTACTGTAAATCTCTCAAGCCATATCTGAACCAAAAGATTACTTTACTTTTGGTAACTGCAAACATTTCTTGTGACGTGCTTTGAAGCGACCCACAAATCTTGTTGATCTGATGGTTTGCTGAATAAATGTTCATTACTGTAGTGTTTTAATGCCATTAGAATCCATTGACATGACTAAAAGAAGCCAGTGTTTACATTTTAGTTGGTTGTTTACCCATTTTCCCACCGGTGCCTCTTGTTCTCTTTCTCGTTTTCCAACACATGTAGTAATTAAAAATTAAAAATTGTACATGGCCAACTCATTGCCAGTTGCGCATTTACTACGGGAATATACCGACGACATAAAGTGCACCTCTCCACTAATAAATGTAGAACTCGCTCATACGTCATGACGACCTAATGCATTTTTTCCATCTAGATCATTGGTACTGTAAATCTGTCCAGTCATATCTATACCAAAAGATTACTTTACTTTTGGTAACTGCAAACGTTTCATGTGATGTTCTTTGAAGCGATCCACAAATCTTGGCGATCTGATGGTTTGCTGAATAAATGTTCATTACCATAGTGTTTTAATGGCATTAGAATTGATTAACATTAATAAAACAAGCCAGTGTTTATGTTTTAGTTGGTTGTTTACCCATTTTCCCACCAGTGCGTCTTGTTCTCTTGCTCCTTTTCCAATGCACATTTTAATTAAAGGTTAAAAAGTGTACATGGCCAATTCATTACCAGTTGTGCATTTATTGCAGAAATTGAACGATGAAATAGAGTGCACATCTCCCCTAATAAATGCAAAAATCACTCGTACGTCGTGATGACCTAATGCTTTTTTGCCATCCAGATAATTGGTACTGTAAATTTGTCTTGCCATATCTGTAACAAAAGATTACTTTACTTTTGGTAACTGCAAACGTTTCATGTGACATGCTTTAAAGTGATCGACAAATCTTGCCAATTTGATGGTTTTCTGAATAAATGTTAATTACCATAGTGTTTTAATGCCATTAGAATCAATTGACATGACTAAAACAAGCTAGTGTTTACATTTTAGTTGGTTGTTTACCCATTTTCCCACCCATGCCTCTTGTTCTCTTGCTCCTTTTCCAACGCATGTAGTAATTAAAGGTTAAAAATTGTACATGGCCAACTCATTGCCAGTTTCCCATTTACTGTGGGAATCGATCGATGGCATACAATGCACCTCTCTCCTAATAAATACAGAACTCACTCGTACGTTGTGACCACCTAATGCATTTTTTCCATCCACATCATTGATATTGTAAATCTATCCAGACGTATTTGTACCAAAAGATTTCTTTACTTTTGGTAACTGTAAATGTTTCATGTTACGTGCTTTGAAGTGATCCTCAAATCTTACCGATCTATTGGTTTGTTGAATGAATGTTTATTAACATAGTGTTTTAATTCTATTAGAAATGATTGACATGACTAAAACAAGCCAGTATTTACATTTTAGTTGTGTTGTTTACCCATTTTACCACCGGTGCGTCTTGTTCTCTTGCTCCTTCTCCAACACATGCAGTAATTAAATGTTAAAAATTATACGTGGCCAACTCATTGCCAATTGTGCATTTACTGCGGGAATCCAACGACGGGATATAGTGCACCTCTCTCCTAATAAATGCAGAACTTACTCGTACATCCTAACCACCTAATGCATTTTTTCCATGCAAATCATTGGTACTGTAAATCTGTCAAGCTATATATGTGCCAAAAGATTACTTTACTTTTGGTAACTGCAAACATTTTATGTGACGTGCTTTGAAGTGATCCAGAAATCTTGTCGATCTAATAGTTTGCTGAATAAATGTTCATTACCGTAGTGTTTTAATGCCATTAGAATCGATTAACATGACTAAAGCAAGTCAGTGTTTATGTTTTAGTTGGTTGTTTACCCATTTGGACCACTGGTGCCTATTGTTGTCTTGCTCCTTTTTCAAACGCATGTAGTACTTAAAGGTTAACAATTGTACCTTGCCAACTCATTGCCAATTGCGCATTTAATGTTGGAATCGCATGAAGACATATAGTGCACCTCCACCCTAATAAATTTAAAACTCGCTTGTATGTCATGACCACCTAATTTATTTTTTCTATCCAAATAATTGGTACTATAAATCTGTCCAACAATATTTGTACTAAAAGATTACTTTACGTTTGGTAACTGTAAATGTTTCATGTGACGTGCTTTGAAGCGATCCAAAAATTTTGTCGATCTGATGCTTTGCTGAATAAATTTTCATTACTGAAGTGTTTTAATGCCATTAGAATCGATTCACATGACTAAAACAAGCCAGTGTTTACATTTTAGTTGATTGTTTACCCATTTTCCGACCGGTGCCTCTTGTTCTCTTGCTCCTTTTCCACCGCATGCAGCAATTAAAGGTTACAAATTTTACATGGCCAACTCATTTCCAGTTGTGCATTTATTGCGAGAATCAAATGATGACATACAGTGCACCTCTCCACTAATAAATGCAAAACTCCCTCATACTTCGTGACCACCTAAGGCATTTTTGCCATCCAGATCATTGGTAATCTAAATCTGTCCAGTTATATATGTACCGAAACATTAATTTACTTTTGGTAACTGCAAATGTTTCATGTGACGTGCTTTGAAGCAATACACAAATCTTTTCGATCTGATGGTTTGCAGGAATAAATGTTCATTACCGTAGTGTTTTAATAACATTAGATTTGATTGATATGACTAAAACAAGCCAGTGTTTATGTTTTAGATGGTTGTTTACCCATTTTCCCAACAGTGCTTCTTGTTCTCTTGCTCATTTTCCAATCTATGCAGTAATTAAAGGTAAAAAATTATACATGGCCAATTCATTGCTAGTTGTGCATTTATTGCAGGAATCAAATGACGACATACAATGCACCTCTCCCCTAATAAATGTAGAACTCACTTGTACGTCGTGACCACCTTATATATTTTTTCCAACCATATCATTGGTACTGTAAATTTGTCTAGCCATATGTATACCAAATGATTACTTTACTTTTGGTAACTGCAAACGTTTCATGTGACGTGCTTTGAAGCGATCCATGAATCTTGCCGATCTGATGCTTTTCTGAATAAATGTTCATTACTGTAGTGTTTTAATGCCCATAGAATCGATTGACATAACTAAAAGAAGCTAGTGTTTACATTTAAGTTGGTTGTTTACCCATTTTCCCACCTGTGCCACTTATTTTTATGCTCCTTTTCCAACACATGCAATAATTAAATGTTAAAAATTGTACATGGCCAACTCATTACCAGTTGCACATTTACAGTAGGAATCAAACGATGACATATAGTGCACCTCTCCCCTAGGATAAAAGCACAAAGCTATGTCACATTTCAGGACAACTTATCAGCACAGCTGAATTTGAGTATTTCTAACGAAAATTATTTTTTGTCAAACATATGGTCTAGCTAGATTCATTCTAGCTAAGTTAGATAAGTTCTTCACCTTTTCCAATTGGAAATATCTATTAAATGCATGTTTTATAACAATTACTAAAGAAATAAAATTATTTCAGAAAAGCGACATTTCAATAATTCTTACTCTTTTTAATGATATTTTTTTACAAATATAAAAATACCCTTTTTTAGAGCACAGAGTCAAGATTATCATCATATAATTTTTATAGTATTTTAATTAGATCTAATATATTATAATTTCAAAATACTACAAGTAGGTATTTTAACATTCGAGAACAAGATGCTTCAAAAATAGAAAAAAATAGTAAAGCTTATCAAAAAAATTGAAAATTTATATTTAACACTAGAGGAGAGAGTTATCTTCAAGAGTGTGTAATTTATTTTCTAAATGGTGTAGATTTGATAGGGGAAATTTGACGCGAGATGAAAACTATCGATTTCAGGTATGTTCGACTTTGAGTACTTATAACAGAGAAAATATACATCGAAAACTAATTTTTCTTCTTTTCTGCACTAGCTATACATTTTATCTATGACATATTTTGAAATCAAAGGAAAAAGAGATTATTTGCATATACTTTTTTGGTGCGGACAAGACCCTCATTTTTCAGCATTTTTCAGCAAGTAAAAAATGGACTTCAAAAATTTAAAAACTATGTGAATTGTTGTTCAAAAAAAATTAAAAAAATTATAGCCATAAACTTCATCCACTTTTACACATTTCATTAGTTTACATCATCTCCAAATTTTAAACATAAATGGCATTTTTATGTCATTAAAGTTAAAATTTTTGTGTGTTGTTGACCTTTTCCTTTATAAAAGTGTGACACAGCTTTGTACTTTTACCCCCTAATAAATGCAAAACTCACTCATAGGTCATGGCCACCTAATGCATTTTTTCCATCCAGATCATTGGTACTGTAAATCTCTCCAGCCATATCTGTACCAAAAGATTACTTTACTTTTGGTAACTACAAATGTTTCATTTGATGTGCTTTGAAGCAATCCACAAATTTTGCCGATTTGATGGTTTACTAAATAAATGTTCATTACCATAGTGTTTTAATGCCATTAGAATCGATTGACATGACTAAAACAAGTTATTGTTTACGTTTTGGTTGGTTGTTTACCCATTTTCCCACTGGTGCCTCTTGTTCTCTTGCTCCTTTTTGAACGCATGTAATAATTAAAGGTTAAAAATTGTACATGGCCAACTCACTGCCAGTTGTGCATTTATTGTAGGAATCGAATGACATCATATAGTGCACCTCTCTCCTAATAAATGTAGAACTTGCTCATACGTCGTGACCACCTAATGCATTTTTGCCATCCAGATCATTGGTACTATAAATCTGTCCAGCCATATGTGTATTGAAACATTACTTTACTTTTGGTAACTGCAAATGTTTCATGTGACGTTCTTTGAAGCGATCCGCAAATCTTTTCAATTTTATGGTTTGCTGAATAAATGTTCATTACCGTAGTGTTTTAATAATATTAGAATTGATTGATATGACTAAAACAAGCCAGTGTCTATGTTTTAGTTGGTTGTTTACCCATTTTCCCGCTATTGCCTCTTGTTTTCTTGCTCCTTTTCCAATGCATGCAATAATTAAAGGTTAAAAATTGTACATGGCCAACTCATTGCCAGTTGCGCATTTACTACAGGAATCGAACAATGACATAAAGTGCACCTCTCCCCTAATAAATGCAAAACGTGCTTGTACGTCGTGACCACCTAATGCATTTTTTCCATCCAGATCATTGGAACTGTAGATCTGTCCAGCCATATATGTACCAAAATATTACTTTACTTTTGGTAAGTGCAAACCTTTCATGTGACGTGCTTTGAAGTTATCCACAAAGCTTGCCGATCATATGGTTTGCTGAATAAAAGTTCATTATCGTAGTGTTTTTATACCATTAGAATCGATTGACCTGACTAAAACAAGCAAGTGTTTACATTTTAGTTGGTTGTTTACCCATTTTTCCACCAATGCCTCTTGTTCTCTTGCTCCTTTTCCAACGCATGTAGTAATTAAAGGTTAAAATTTTTACATTGCCAATTTATTGCAAGTTGTGCATTGATTGCAGGAATCGAACAATGGCATACAATGCATCTCTCTCCTAATAAATGTAGAACTCGCTCGTACGTCGTGACCACCTAATGCATTTTTTCCATCCAGATCATTGGTACTGTAAATCTATCCAGCCATATCTATACCAAAAGGTTACTTTACTTTTGGTAACTACAAACGTTTCATGTGACATGCTTTGAAGTTATCCAAAATATTGCCGATCTAATGGTTTGCTGAATAAATGTTCATTACTGTAGTGTTTTAATGCCATTAGAATCATTTGACATGACTAAAATAAGCCATTGTTATGTTTTAGTTGGTTGTTTACCCATTTTCCCACTAGTGCCTCTTGTTCTCTTGCTCCTTTTCCAACGCATGCATTAATTAAAGGTTAAAAATTATACATGGCCAAGTCATTGCCAATTGCACATTTACTATGGGAAGGGAACAATGGAATATAGTGCACTTCTCTCCTAATAATGCAAAACTCACTTGTAAGTTGTGACCACCTAATGCATTTTTTCCATCCAGATCATTGGTACTGTAAATCTGTCTAGCCATATTTGTACCAAAAGGTTACTTTACTTTTTGAAACTGCAAACGTTTCATGTGACGTGCTTTGAAGTGATCCATAAATCTTGTCGATCTGATGGTTTGCTGAATAAATGTTCATTACCATAGTGTTTTAATGCCTTTAGAATCGATTGACATGACTAAAACAAGCCAGTGTTTACATTTTAGTTGGTTGTTTACGCATTTTCCCATCGGTGCCTCTTGTTCTCTTGATGCTTTTCCAATGCATGCAGTAATTAAAGGTTAAAAATTGTACATAGCCAACTCATTGCGAGTTGCACATTTACTGCGAGAATCAAATGATGGCATATAGTGCACCTCTCCCCTAATAAATGCAGAACTTGCTCATACATTATGACACCCTAATACATTTTTTCCATCCAGATTATTGTTACTGTAAATCTATCTAGCCATATCTCTACCAAAAGATTAGTTTACTTTTGGTAACTACAAATGTTTCATGTGACGTGCTTTGAGGTGATCCATAAATCTTGCCGATCTGATGGGTTTTTGAAAAACTGTTCATTACCGTAGTGTTTTAATACTATTAGAATTGATTGACATGACTAAAACAAGCCATTGTTTACGTTTTAGTTGGTTTTTTTACCCATTTTCCCACCGGTGCCTCTTGTTCTCTTGCTCCTTTTCCAACACATGCAGTTATTAAATGTTAAAAATTGTACATGGCCAACTAATTTCCAGCTCCGCATTTACTATAGGAATCGAATGACGGCATATAGTGTAGCTCTCCGCTAATAAATGCAGAACTTGCTCGTACATCGTGACCACCTAATGCATTTTTGCCATCCAGATCATTGGTACTATAAATCTATCCAGCCATATCTGTAACAAAAGATTAATTTACTTTTGGTAACTGTAAACATTTCATGTGACGTGCTTTGAAGCGATCCACAAATCTTGTCGATCTGATGGTTTGCTGAATAAATATTCATTACCGTAGTGTTTTAATGCCAATAGAATCTATTGACATGACTAAAACAAGTTAGTGTTTATGTTTTAGTTGGTTGTTTACCCATTTTCCCACTAGTGCCTCTTGTTCTCTTACTCCTTTTCCAATGTATGCAATAATTAAAGGTTAAAAATTGTACATGGCCAACTCATTCCCAGTTGTGCATTTATTGTGGGAATCAAATGATGACATATAATGTACCTCTCCCGTAATAAATGCAGAGCTCGCTTGTACATCATGACCACCTAATGCATTTTTTCCATCTAGATCATTGGTACTGTAAATCTGTCCAGCCATATATATACCGAAACATTACATTACTTTTGGTAACTGCAAATGTTTCATGTGACGTGCTTTGAAACAATTCACAAATATTTTCAATCTAATGGTTTTCTGTATAAATATTCATTACCATAGTGTTTTAATAATATTAGAATTCATATGGTTATGGGAGCCATTTCAAAACCCATATTATTGGTCTGAGGTGCCTGAAAACTCTGGTATTTCTCCTGTTGTAAAGCTTTTGCTTTACTCTAACGGCTTCCTGCAGTGAGACCCTAATTGTTTATCCCTTGCTTCGTTGCTATTGTTCTGTTGGCTTGGGGTTGTTGGTAGTTCTACTAGTAGTCTCTACTGAGGGGATCCGTTATGTTCTTCTCCCAAATGTCTCATTTTAGGACTATGCTAATTCTTCCTATCTTTCTGTGGGTTATAGTTCCTTACAAAAACTAAATGTAAATGGTTTCAAGGCCCATTCAAAACCTATTTTACCAAATCAAAAAATAATATTAGAATTGATTTATATGACTAAAACAAGCTAGTGTTTAGGTTTTAGTTGGTTGTTTACCCATTTTCCCACCTGTGCCTCTTGTTCTCTTGCTCCTTTTCCAATGCATGCAATAATTAAAGGTTAAAAATTGTACATGGCCAACTCATTTCCAGTTGGGCATTTACTGTGAGAATCAAATGATGACATACAGTGCACCTCTCCCCTAATAAATGAAGAACTCACTCGTATGTTGTGACCACCTAATGCATTTTTTCCATCCAGATCATTGGTACTATAAATCTATCCAGCCATATCTGTACCAAAAGATTACTTTACTTTTGGTTGTGTGTGTGAAAATTGTACCTGATTTGTAGACACAACACTCAGTAAAACATTAGAGGTTAGCTAAAATCAAAATCGTGCAAAATTGAAAGCTATCTAACCAAGCGATTTACTGCCTTCTAATAGGTGCGAGATTAATGTTCTCAGATTATTATCGAGATCAGTGACCTAGACGACACCTAAATGAAGGATTTGAATGCAAAAGATGGATATGAAATTGAATGCAATTAATCTATATTTTTTATATTTTCTATGCAATAAGAATTAATGAAAAACTGATATGAAATTAATCTATATGAAAACTGATATGCTATGCTAATCTAACAATGATATGAAATATGAATGCAAAAATAAGATTGATCTCACAAAGATGTCGATTCGCAAGAGCTTTGATTCTTCAATTCCAATTCTCCAGCGTGATTGTGCAAAATATGAGATGATTTGTGAAGAGCTAAAGCCTTAATTTATAGAAATCCAGGGCTTTGGAGGTGCATGGGAAAAGCCATAAATCACTCAAATTAACTCATCTTGATTTTTGAGTTATCTGATCATGAAAGATAGTTAATTCTCAAAATCATGCAAAAACAACTTTTTAACTCAAATTAGAGTTTAGATCAGCTTTTTGAACTCCAAAAGGATGTTGAGTTCCAAAAAGTCAATAACTTGCATTGATTTTCTGATTTGGAGTTTAACTGTTTCTTTTGAATATGCATAATAATTAAGAATTAAATAAATAAATAAAGTGATTTATCCTCAACTCAACTGATTTTTGAAATAAAACAATTAATTTATGGGTTAATTAACTATTTTACCAAACTTTTATTAAAAATTATATTATTAAATAATGACAACATGTTTTAATTAATTAAATAAGAATTTAATCAATTAAAGATAGGAATTTTGATCTATTGTCAAAATTAAATAATACAATTAATAATAGATAGAATTAAATTTAATTAAACAATTAAGTGGCAAATATTAAATCTAATTAATTAAATATGAAAATATTCAATTAATCAAACTTAGGATAAATGTGATTTATTGCCAAATAATCATTAAATTAAAGATAATTAAGATGATTAGGAATATTACTAGGAATATTCCCCGATGCAGAATTTAAGATAATCAATTATGATTCGATGATGTTTAGATGTGCCTTAGGTTAGGACTTTGATGTCGATTTTGTTCGATTTGTCGATGTAGGAGGTTAATGAACTTATAGCCCATTTTTGGGGTATTACATTTTGCCCCTCTTTGAATTACTGTGCGAAGCGCAGTGGTTCAAAGATAGTCTGTGTTTGATAGAGATATGAAACTGATTCAAAAGATAAACCGATCTCAAGATAAAAACCGATTGAGAGATATTGAGATAGGAGGTCCTGAATGACCAAAGATAATGTTCACTATAACAGAAAATGAACCTATGATTGCGAAAAAGTGTCAAAATGCCTGATTCTGAACCTTAGGATTGATAAGAAGTGAGTGACCCGTTCTAGACTCGATTGTCTTAGCAGAACTAGCAAGTATCACATCCGAATCCTTCAGTTGCCGAAGAACCAAGGAAAGAACACTATGATCTGATGGTTGCAAAAACTAATACAGTTTACAAGATTAGGAGAATACCAGATTGATATGGATCGATGAAATTGATATGCCCCAAGTGATGATAGATTTGCCCCGAGCGATGAGGACTTTTGATGAATCAGCGACTAGACGTGATTGTTGTCTTGATCACTGATGAAAGATATTGATAGATTTGATCGATAGAATTTGATTTACAAACTTTGAATGATGTGCAATACCATGCCCCCTTCGGGATTAAAATTGAAATCTAACAAGAAAAGTCAGCATTGATAGTTTAGAAGCATGTTAATTGATTTGAGAAGTGGTTATTTACGTCCGAGAACGCATTCTGCATCGTTTGGAGGTCCTGGAGACCGAATTTGACTAGGTTAAACCATGAGGTGACCATAGTTGAAATGTCGATAGTTTGATGTTAGATAATCAGTTGAGTTGAATACTGGATTTCTATGATGATGAAGGTTGATTATGCAAGCAGTGAATAAGATAAATGATCTCAGATTTGAATTTTGATCCCGAAAAAGGATTCTACTTGCTATTTCATTGGAGGAACCTTCGTGTGAGATTCAGCTCTTGTTAGACTGGAAGATGCGATTTGAAGAATCGTTTAAGCATTGGAGTTCATTTAATCATTGTGAGATCATGCAAACATGCAAAATGCAATGAGACATGCAAAATGAAATGCAACCTAAGACCTAGGACCTAGTCACTGATCATATGTCGATTTGTTATCATCATTGAACTTTTAGGTAATCGGATAAATCAATACAATGCCCACTAGCCATGAAACCATAGACATATGAATATCGATTTGTATGCGCAAGAATCAATACAACACCCACTGGTCAAACAACCATGGATATATGAATATTGATTTTGTTTTTGAAATGTCGGATTAGATATAAGCACCAAGGCACAAGCGCCAGGATGACCTGAATATCATGTCCATTTTGATATAGCAATTTGTACAAGCATCAAAACATAAATGTTGTGATGACCTGAGTACGCCTTGCGTTGCAAACACATCAAATAGTCAAGAGATCATTCTAAATCCAATGTGAATTACCCGTAGTGACCCTTTATCGTTCACATCCTTAGGCAAGATTGCGTTTCACAGTAGGAGAAAGAACTTACTCAAAAAGATAATAGTTAGATCAAACTTCCTTGAATTGTCTGGGTATCAATGGTCGAGGTACGCATGGCCATCCAATTCAAGATAGAGGCTCTTACAGTTGGACACCATTTCAATCCAGAAGTTCCAAAGATGTTAGATTTTCACATACAAGCAGAAGACAAAGAAAAGATTATGCCCCCAGTCATCACTCTCTAAATCCTATAAAGGACATCATCGAAGAGCTCGAAGGGACACAATATGCAAAAATCTCAATGCGAATCAGTAAGCATACAAGGAGATAAAAGCATGTAAAAAGCACAGATTGTTTTCAGTTTGAGTTTTGATGTTTGATTGTTGTTGATGCAAAATCCTTTCTGGAGACGAGACTGACTGACTGACTCAACTTGAAGCTTCAAAGGACTCTGAGTGGATATGACACGTCTAAGATACATTGGAGGCCATAGGATATGACATTGATTGCCCCCAAGTTTGAACATTGATAGGATACAGACGCTTGAGCTGATTGGTGTACAGACTGACTTATTGAAACCAGGATATGCAGAAACAAACTAGGAGATATGTACAAACTAAAGCAAGACTGAAAGCTGGGAAAGACCAAGATTGTGCTGATAGATGGAACATTTTGGAACAAGTGGCACCTGTTTGCCAGGTTTTCACCATCTTGGTAGAGATTCTATTTTTGCTACCAAGGCGCCTGTTTCCAGGTTTTCACCAAGGCACTTTTTCTTTCTTTTTTCATTTTTTTGTATTTTTCATTTTTTCAATTTTTTTGTACTTTTCATTTTTTCAATTTTTTTGAATTTTTGATATTTTTTTATTTTTTTGAATTTTTGATATTTTTTTATTTTTTTGTGAATCATCAAGGCGCCTATTGCTAGGTTTTCACCAAGATGTTCATTTTTTTAGGACTTTTTCTGATTTTTAAGATTTTTTCAAGACATTTTACCAAGCACTGAATGCCTTAGGCATAAAATTTCTTCAGATGGAGAATGTTGATTGGTTCTCGGAGCTGTTCTCCTTCAGTCGTTGAGAGTTGATAAGCACCAGATCCAAAAGTAGCAGTGATTACAAAGGGACCCAGCCAATTCGGTTCGAACTTCCCCTTGCGTTCTCGATGTGATTGATTTTTAGGATTTTCTCTCAACACTAGATCGCCAACCTGAAATTCTCTATGTCTGACTTTCTTGTTGTAGCCTCTAGACATTCTTTCCTGATATACTCTGAGATGATCATAGGCTGCTTGCCTGCGTTCACCTAGTAATTCAAGTTCTTGTAACCTAGACAGTCTGTAGTCTTCATCAGTGACAAGTCCATGCATTTTGATTCTGAGTGATGGGATTTCAACCTCAATAGGTAGTACCGCTTCAGACCCATAAACTAAAGTGAATGGTGTAGCCCCAGTAGGCATTCTGATATTTGTTCAGATACTTGTTCTGATACTCATTCTGATACTTGTTCTGATACTCATTCTGATACTTGTTCTGATACTAGTTCTGATACTGATTCTGATAATTGGTCTGATACTGGTTCTGATACTAATTTTGATACTGATTCTGATAATTGTTCTGATACTGGTTCTAATATTGATTCTGATACTGATTCTGATAATTATTCTGATATTGGTTTTGATACTTGTTCTGATAATTATTCTGATACTTGATATACTTGATAGCATCTTTTTCCATTGCAAACTCCCAAGTAAGATCATATCGTGCAGTCCCAATGTCTAGCAAGGTGGAGAACAAGAGGGATTAGCAAGTTGGTGGAAGAGATGGAAGACAATAGAATGAAGGAGAATGAAGGGAAGAAATCCTCAAGGGAAAACTCCTCAAGAATACTCAAGCTAGGGAAAAATTATCATGTAAAGCACATTTGGACAAGTAATAAAAGGCCGGCATAGGATGAGTCACAAAAGTGTAATGCAAGAACAGGAAAGAATGCAATCCAAAGGAGTAGACATGTCAAGAGGCTTCATAGCACTGTGTTTTACTCTTTCTTTCTTTTTTTATTAGATCAAGACCAAAGGGGAAAAGGATAGCGATAGGTGAAAATGAATGGAGGAAGATGGATATGAAGGCTAAACATGGAAGGAATGAAAGCAAGATCATCGTAAGATAGCTCACAAAATAGCCAAATGTTCATGTATAGATCAACATTGTCAAGATCAAAGAGAGAAGATGAAATGGATGAAATATGTAGAAGAACTACGCATGATGCCTGATTGCCAGGTTTTCATCATGGTACTTATCCAAAGTGCCACAAGGGAGTGGTTTTCACCTTAGGATGAATTTTTTTTTTTACTTTTGCTACCAAGGCGCCTGTTTCCAGGTTTTCACCAAGGCACATTTTCAATTTATTTTATTTTATTTTTAATTTTTCTCAAAATTTTTGGAAGAAGGCAAGCTTTTTAGATAGTGCTCCTTGAAAGGATAAACCATGATATGCCAAGGATTCAAAATGATATGCTCAAAGATGCTGATAGGAAAAGGGAGATGGAAGTGAAAAATGGAGGATAAGGTTTTATGTAAAGCAAGTGAGGCTGGAAGATAGGAGGAATAGGCCAATGAGGAAAAAGGATAGAAGGTAGAAGGATAATGAATGGAAGGATTGTGAAAGGGTAGATGGAAAGGAAGGCAAGTTCAACATCAACACATACCTTGAAGGGTGGCGAGAGGGTGGAGGAAACGTGAATGAAGGAATACGTGAAGGACTATGGCGAATGGATAGTAGAGGTTGAGGTTTGGGCACATGAAATGGAAGAATATTTTTGGAGGGAAATGAAGTGGAAGCCTTTGGAAGCTTGAATGTCAATTTCACTTTTTGCTCAACACCAGACTCTTTTAAGAGAGACTTTGGAATCCATATAGTCGTAGGCTTTTTATTTCTTTTTGATGATCTAGAGAGAATATCTTCAATGATAGATTTTGGAACCCATACTTGTCTTGTAGTTTTTTTCTTAGATATCTCTTTTGACTTTATGCCTCCATGTCGTTTAGAGGAGACATGGTGATTTTCTTTTTTTGATGGATTCTTGTATTGCTTCTTTTTCTTGTATTGAACATTCAAGTTACTTCCAAAAGACTTGGAACTTGTGGAAGAGGGAGGATATGATTGGTTTAGATGGGTGGGTGGATGAAAAGGATTCAAGGGTATGCATCTATGTTGATCTTGAGGAAAGATGGGAGATGGAGGTATGTAAGGACCTAAAATGGATGGAAAATCAGGAGAGCTAGGAGGGGAAAGTGAAGGGACATAAGGACCCAAGATGGAAGGAAGGCATGAAGCCCTTAGTAGTGGTGGAAGAGGTCCAAGGATGGAAGTGGAAGATGCAAAAGGATAATCAATAAGTTCATCATCATCTATATGACAACCAAGGATATCAGCATCTTTAGAGTGAGCATTAGGATCTTTAATAGAATCATGGACATCTTGAATATGAGCACCTTCTTTGATAGGATTGTTCAAAGCTTGCAAAGACTTAGGAAGAGTAGAAAGTGAAAGTGAACATGGAGTGGTAGAACAAGAAGAGGGAAGACTTTGATCTTGACAAGGATCTTTGGATAGCACAAGTGCATAATTTTTCTTTTGATTTTCAATAGGCTTGACATTGGAAGGAACACCATTTTTACCAACCTTAATGGAAGTATCATCTTTGGAAAGTGCAAGCGTAGTAAGGTTATTTTGATTGTCAATAAGCTCAACAGTGTGAGTAGTAGCTTGATCTTGCTTAGGAGAAGACTTAAGACATGGTGGAATGCATGAAAAAGGGTGTATAGGATCAAAAGAACCATGAAGCGGATAAGAGATATCATGAAAAGGAGTGGAGGACATGGAGGGTTCTTGATCTTGATCTTTCTTTATGTTCTTTTCTTCATCATTTTTAGAGTCCTCTTGACATGGAGCCACTTCTAAGGATAAGGAAGCATGTTGGGATTGTATGGATGACTTTGGAAGAGATGGTGGAGGACTAGCTGAAGTAGGGATTATAGCATATGAAGGCTTAGGCTCTTTAGATTTATCATTATTGAAAGTCTTTGCAGCCAAGTGAAGGTTAGCTTGAGTTTCTTTAAGAGGTAGCCCTGGGGGATAACTATAGGGAACCACATGAAAAGTATCAGGGCTTGTGTCAGATGAAGGTTCTATGAAAGATTTGAAAGACTCGGAAGCTTTAGGAAATGTATGGGTATTGGAAGAAGTAGGGGATGGAAGGGAACCATCACAAGACAAAGGTCCAACATTAACATGATCTTGCTTGAGAGTGTAATCTTTATTTTCAGCCTGAGAGTTCTTAGAGGAAAGATCCTTATAGTATGCATGTTTATAATCAGCATGGTAAACTTTCTCTTCCTCAAGTGAAATAGATGGATCATCTAGGTATTGTGCATAGAAATCATCAAAGTCTCTTTCATAATCAGAATCATATGGATCACCCTCACGATCTATCCAATGTGACGGCCCATTTGTAGTAAGCAGGAATGGACGATGAGGAGGACTCTTAGGAACAGAGGTGTCATAGGTATCATTACATTGTCTATCGTCATAGTCATCATAGTCTTCAAAGCTAGATGTGTCACTCTCCATGGAAGAGGTATCATATTGCTCAATTTTTTTCCGGGGGCATGGTGACATGTACAAGTCTTTATCAAATGGAAAAGAGTATAGAGATTCCATGGAGAACTTTTTAGATTCCTTTTCTTTCTCAAGTTTGTCAAGTTGGACTTGCATAGCTTGCAGCTGCTTCATCATAGCGGTGATTATAGCTTCTTCCTCTTGTGTACTAATTCTTTGAGACATGTGTACTGATTCTTAATAGCTATTGCTCTGTTCCTGACACAGTGATATTTTTGACAGATTCTGGAACTAGGCTGGAAACATTGGATATCTTGCAATTTGACAATTTCTGACAACTCTCTCAAATTTTTCTAAACAACACTCTGCAGACTCGTACGACAGTTGGGTATAAATGAAACGACAGTTGTGAAACTTGTACGACAGTTGGGTAGATATGAAACGACAGTTGACAAAACTCGTACGATAGTTGCTAACAATTTTTGGCTTCTTGAATTTTTCTGGTTTGAAAACTCGTATGACATTGGGTTCTCAATCATATGACATATGGGCTTTACTGAAATGACATTTGACAAAAAGTCATACGACTTTTGACTTCTTGAAATGACTTTTGACTCCAGAAAGAACTTTACGTCAATTTTTGCAAAAATTTAAGGTTTTCAGTTCTGGATTGTTTGCAAATTGTACTGTCCAAATTTTGAAGGTTATACCAGATTTGATCATTTTTTAATAGCTAAGTAGATATACAAGCACGCAGAATAGCAAGCAAGTGATTCCAAGCACATCTGAAAACAATGAACAAGGGCAAAAGCAACCTTGCACATGAACAATCAAGTGATCAAATTGTGCTAATCCCTGAGAGTACTAATTGTGTATGTTCTGAAAAGTTTTGCAATAACGCACATATACCTGAAAGTGAAAAATTGGCCTCTCTAGGGTTTTTAGTAATGGTTTGACTCTGCAACTTTTATGATTCAAAGGGGTGAACTCCAATCCCGGTGCACCAGGGTTTTGACACAGTCCGAGAACTTAATCTTCAAGAGCTGCTAGGGAGATCTGACAACCCAACAATGAACCATACCCGTGGAGATTTCTTCCACAAGGACATTTATATAGCGGTTGTCACTACCACGGTGAAAATGGCTATGACCGCTTGAGGTTCCGTCAACGCAGTTTGCCCTATGAAGGGATTGTCCGCTACAGTTAACCCTCTCTAAAGATGACTCACAGATTTATACCACAAGGGGACTTGGCTCCAAATTCAAGGTTTTGACACCTCTTCACTTTTAACCCAAACAAAACAAGCAGATTAATCCGACACGCTAAGATAAAGTTTTGTTCCACCAAGGTCTGTGATATCAACTCCACATGATCTATCAACCTCTCCGGGGAGAGAATGTATCAATCAATAAGAGAAGACACACTAACCAATTTTGATTCACCAAAGCTTGTGATATCAACCCTACGTGATCTATCAACCTCTCCGGAGAGAGAATGTGTTGATCAATAAAAGAGGATGCACTAACCAAGTTGAATGTGAAACGCACTAAGTATCCTCCCTACCTACAAGGATTCTATCATCAAGAAGGATTTCACTGGGAATCCAATCTTTCAAGAATCATGAATAGTGTTCATAGGGCCTAATTACTATGTGAGCACAGATATATTCCCGAAAGTAAATCTACCAAAAGTACCCAAAAAGTAGAAAGAGGAACACTTAACGCTTAAAGCAAATATGAGATGAGTCCACAAGGTGGAAAACTTAACACCTCACACAAGCTGAAAATGATTCCCCAACTTAGAAAACAAGTGAGTTCCTAAAAGTACAAAAGGGTTGCCAAGTGGAACATTTAACGCTTTTGTCCTGTTGACCCCTCCCCTTTATGGCGCTGAGATTGCAACCACGGGGCGAAAATGAGGGGCCGGCGGATTAGCGAGTCCAATAACTCAAGATAGCAATCAAGATCAATCACAAGTATTCTAAGACTACTTAATGAATCCTTAAGGCTTGACAACCTAGTATCAATTATGCAAGTGTGTAGAAATAGATCAAAAGCATGAAAAGATGCACACAAGCTTGAAACATAAGAGATTTATTTTAAGTCCCAAATCAAAATGTTATTAGATGAAGGAGAATACCTAGGATCCTTGCAATGCGCTTAGTAGATTTTACTTGATTTTTAGCAATTTTTGTTGAGCTTTTCCATGCAAGCAAGTGACGAACTCTCCAACAAGCAAACAAGCAAACAAGATATGCAAAATATATTCAACTTATGAAAACCATAGGGTTAGCTCTAAAAATCAATTATTATTAGTAATAATAACCAACAATCAACCCAAATGACAACTCATATCATTCATTGAACCATGTAAAAAAATAAGTGCATACCCATCACAAAACTTTATTTTTTTTGCTGCATTTCACCTAGTCAACAAGATCTAATTTTTTTGATATGATTTTGGCCACAAAAATAGAAATTCAGAATAGAGACCCCTATTAAAAAATAGAGAGATTTCTAAAAATGCAAAAATTTTAAAAAAATATCTTCATTTGTGCCCTAGAGACCCATTTTATCAAAACAGACCAGTTTTTATAAATTGACTATTTGAGCTATGATATCATGTCAAAATTTAAAACACAAAGAATGGACCCCCTGTATAATTTAATGAGATTTTCTAAAATATAAATTTTTTTGAAAAATATGCTGATTTGCGTCAGATATTAATTTTTTATGGAATTTCAAGAAAAAATTATTAAAAATTCAAAACATCTCAGAAAATTCTAAATTTTTTACTGTAGCTTCCATTGTATGTCACCAACTTGAAAAAAAAATTTCAAACCAAAATTCCAAGCCGTTTGGGAGATAAAATTAAATCTTTGAAACTTTTGGGTTTTAGCTCCCAAAAAAGTCAAAACCAGCATGCAAAGGTGGGTTGCCCCACGGTGGGCGCCAGAAATGTGTGTGTGAAAATTGTACCTGATTTGTAGACACAACACTCAGTAAAACATTAGAGGTTAGCTAAAATCAAAATCGTGCAAAATTGAAAGCTATCTAACCAAGCGATTTACTGCCTTCTAATAGGTGCGAGATTAATGTTCTCAGATTATTATCAAGATCAGTGACCTAGACGACACCTAAATGAAGGATTTGAATGCAAAAGATGGATATGAAATTGAATGCAATTAATCTATATTTTTTATATTTTCTATGCAATAAGAATGAATGAAAAACTGATATGAAATTAATCTATATGAAAACTGATATGCTATGCTAATCTAACAATGATATGAAATATGAATGCAAAAATAAGATTGATCTCACAAAGATGTCGATTCGCAAGAGCTTTGATTCTTCAATTCCAATTCTCCAGCGTGATTGTGCAAAATATGAGATGATTTGTGAAGAGCTAAAGCCTTAATTTATAAAAATCCAGGGCTTTGGAGGTGCATGGGAAAAGCCATAAATCACTCAAATTAACTCATCTTGATTTTTGAGTTATCTGATCATGAAAGATAGTTAATTCTCAAAATCATGCAAAAACATGCAAAAATAGCTTTTTAACTCAAATTAGAGTTTAGATCAGCTTTTTGAACTCCAAAAGGATGTTGAGTTCCAAAAAGTCAATAACTTGCATTGATTTTCTGATTTGGAGTTTAACTGTTTCTTTTGAATATGCATAATAATTAAGAATTAAATAAATAAATAAAGTGATTTATCCTCAACTCAACTGATTTTTGAAATAAAACAATTAATTGATGGGTTAATTAACTATTTTACCAAACTTTTATTAAAAATTATATTATTAAATAATGACAACATGTTTTAATTAATTAAATAAGAATTTAATCAATTAAAGATAGGAATTTTGATCTATTGTCAAAATTAAATAATACAATTAATAATAGATAGAATTAAATTTAATTAAATAATTAAGTGGCAAATATTAAATCTAATTAATTAAATATGAAAATATTCAATTAATCAAACTTAGGATAAATGTGATTTATTGCCAAATAATCATTAAATTAAAGATAATTAAGATGATTAGGAATATTACTAGGAATATTCCCCGATGCAGAATTTAAGATAATCAATTATGATTCGATGATGTTTAGATGTGCCTTAGGTTAGGACTTTGATGTCGATTTTGTTCGATTTGTCGATGTAGGAGGTTAATGAACTTATAGCCCATTTTTGGGGTATTACATTGGTAACTGCAAACGTTTTATTTGACGCGCTTTGAAGTTATCCACAAATTTTGTCGATCTGATGGTTTGCTGAATAAATATTCATTACTGTAGTGTTTTAAAGCCACTAGAATCGATTGACATGACTAAAACAAACTAGTGTTTACGTTTTAGTTGGTTGTTTACCCATTTTCCCATCGGTACCTCTTGTTCTTTTGCTCCTTTTCCAACGCATGCAGTAATTAAAGGTTAAAAATTGCACATGGCAAATTGATTGCCAATTGTGCATTTATTGTGGGAATCAAATGACGACATACAGTGCACCTCTCCCCTAATAAATGCAAAACTCATTCGTATGTCGTGACCACCTAATGCATTTTTGACATCCAGATCATTAGATTTGTAAATCTGTCTAGCCATATTTGTACCAAAAGATTACTTTACTTTTGGTAATTGTAAACATTTGATGTGACGTCCGTTGAAGTTATCCACAAACCTTGTCGATCTGATGGTTTTCTGAATAAATGTTCATTACCGTACTGTTTTAATGCTATTAGAATCGATTGACATCACTAAAACTAGCCAGTGTTTACATTTTAGTTGGTTGTTTACCCATTTTCCCACCGATGCCTCTTGTTCTCTTGCTCCTTTTCCAATGCATGCAGTAATTAAAGGTTAAAAATTATAAATGGCCAACTCATTGCTAGTTGCGCATTTACTGCAGGAATCGAACGACGACATACATTGCACCTCTCTCTTAATAAATGTAGAACTCGCTCATATGTCATGACCACCTAATGCATTTTCTCCATCCAGATCATAATGGTACTGTAAATTTGTCCAGCCATATCTGTACCAAAAGATTACTTTACTTTTTGTAATTGCAAATGTTTCATGTGACATGCTTTGAAGTGATCCACAAATATTGCCGATATGATGGTTTGTTGAATAAATGTTCTTTACCATCATATTTTAATGCCATTAGAATCGATTGACATGACTAAAACAAGCCAGTGTTTACATTTTAGTTGTGTTGTTTACCCATTTTCCCATCTGTGCCTCTTGTTGTCTTGCTCCTTTTCCAATGCATGCAATAATTAAAGGTTAAAAATTGTACATGGACAACTCATTTGAAGTTTCCCATTTACTGCGGGAATCCAACAATGACATACAGTGCACCTCTCCCCTAATAAATGCAAAACACACTCGTACATCGTGACCACCTAATGTATTTTTTCCATCTAGATTATTGGTACTGTAAATCTATCCAATCATATCTATACCAAAAGATTACTTTACTTTTGGTAACTGCAAACATTTCATAAGATGTGCTTTGAAGTGATGCACAAATCTTGTTGATATCATGGTTTTCTGAATAAATGTTCATTATCGTAGTGTTTTAATGCCATCAGAATCTATTGACATAACTAAAGCAAGCTAGTGTTTATGTTTTAGTTGGTTGGTTACCCATTTTCCCACCAGTTCCTCTTGTTGTCTTGCTCCTTTTCTTGCGCATGCAGCAATTAAAGGTTAAAAATTGTACATGGCCAACTCATTGCCAGTTGCGCATTTAATGATGGAATCGCATGATGACATATAGTGCAACTCTCCCCTAATAAATGTAGAACTCGCTCGTACATCGTGACCACCTAATGTATTTTTTCCATCCAGATCATTGGTACTGTAAATCTGTCCAGCCGTATATGTACCAAAAGATTACTTTACTTTTGGTAACTGCAAACATTTCGTGTGACGTGCTTTGAAGTGATCCACAAATCTTGCCGATCTAATAGTTTGCTAATTAAATTTTCATTACCATAGTGTTTTAATGCCATTAGAATCAATTGACCTTACTAAAACAAGCAAGTGCTTAAGTTTTAGTTTGTTGTTTACCCATTTTTCCACCGGTTCCTCTTGTTCTCTTGCTCCTTTTCCAATGCATGTAGTAATTAAATATTGAAAATTATACATGGCCAACTCATTGTGAGTTGCGCATTTACTGCGGGAATCGAAGGATGACATACAATGCACCTCTCCCCTAATAAATGCAGAACTTGCGCGTACATTTTGACCACCTAATGTATTTTTTCCAAGAAGTTCATTAGTTCTATAAATCTGTCCAGCCATATCTGTACCAAAAGATTACTTTACTTTTGGTAACTGCACATGTTTCATGTGACATGCTTTGAAGCGATCCACAAATCTTGCCGATCTGATGGTTTGCTGAATAAATGTTCATTACTATAGTGTTTTAATGGCATTAGAATTGATAGACATGACTAAAACAAGCCAGTGTTTACATTTTAGTTGGTTATTTACCCATTTTCCCACCAGTGCCTCTTGTTCTCTTGCTCATTTTCTAATGCATGCAATAATTAAAGGTTAAAAATTGTACATTGCCAATTTATTGCCAGTTGCGCATTTATTACGGGAATCAAATGATGGTATACAGTGCACCTCTCTCCTAATAAATGTAGAACTTGCTTGAATACATCGTGACCACCTAATGCATTTTTTCTATCTAGATTATTTCTATTGTAAATCATTCCAGCCATATCTATACCAAAAGATTACTTTACTTTTGGTAACTACGAACATTTTATGTGACTTGCTTTGAAGTTATCCAAAAATCTTGCCAATCTGATGGTTTGCTAAATAAATGTTCATTACCATAGTGTTTTAATGCCATTAGAATCAATTGACATGACTAAACCAAGCCAGTGTTTACATTTTAGATGGTTGTTTAACCATTTTTCCACCAGTGCCTCTTGTTCTCTTGCTCCTTTTCCAATGCATGCAGTAATGAAAGGTTAAAAATTGTACATGACAACCTCATTGCTAGTTGCACATTTATGGTGGGAATCAAATGACGACATAAAATGTACCTATCTCCTAAAATGATTACTTTAGTTTTTGTAACTGCAAATGATTACTTTAGTTTTTGTAACATAAAATGATTACTTTAGTTTTTGTAACTGCAAACGTTTCATGTGATGTGCTTTGAAGCGATCCATAAATCCTGTCAATCTAATGGTTTTCTGAACAAATTTTCATTACCGTAGTGTTTTAATGCCGTTAGAATCAATTAACAGGACTTAAACAAGCTAGTGTTTACATTTTAGTTGGTTGTTTACCCATTTTCCCATCGGTGCCTCTTGTTCTCTTGCTCCTTTTCCAATGCATACAATAATTTAAGGTTAAAAATTATACATGGCCAATTCATTGCCAGTTGTGCATTTACTGTGAGAATCAAACCATGGAATATAGTGCACCTCTCCCCTAAAAAATGTAGAACTCGCTCCTATGTCGTGACCACCTAATGCATTTTTTCCATCCAGATCATTGGTACTATAAATATGTCTAGCCATATCTGTACCAAAAGATTACTTTACTTTTGGTAACTGCAAACGTTTCATGTGATGTGCTTTGAAGCAATCCATAAATCTTGCCGATCTAATGGTTTCCTGAATAAATGTTCATTACTATAGTGTTTTAATTCCATTAGAATCAATTGACATGACTAAAACAATCCAGTATTTATGTTTTAGTTGGTTGTTTACCTATTTTCCCACCAGTGACTCTTGTTCTCTTGCTCCTTTTCCAACCCATGCAGTAATTAAAGGTTAAAAATTGTAAACTCATTGCCAGTTGCGCATTTACTGTGGGAAATCAAACAACGACATACAGTGCACCTCTCTTGTAATAAATGCAGAACTCACTCGTATGTCGTGACCACCTAATGCATTTTTTCCATCTAGATCATTGGTACTATAAATCTGTCCAGCCATATCTGTACCAAAAGATTACTTTACTTTTGGTAACTACAAACGTTTCATGTGACATGCTTTGAAGTTATCCAAAAATATTGCCGATCTGATTGTTTGCTGAATAAATGTTCATTACCATAATCTTTTAATGCCATTAGAATCAATTAACACGACTAAAAAAAGCTAGTGTTTACATTTTAGTTGGTTGTTTACCCATTTTTCCACTGGTGCCTCTTGTTCTCTTGCTCCTTTTACAACACATGTAGTAATTAAAGGTTAAAAATTGTACATCGCGAAGTCATTGCCAATTGTACATTTATTGCGGGAATCGAATGATGGCATATAGTGCACTTCTCTGCTAATAATGTAGAACTCGCTTGTACGTCGTGACCACCTAATGCATTTTTTCCATCTAGATCATTGGTACTGTAAATCTGTCTGGCCATTTTTGTACCAAAGATTACTTTACTTTTTGTAACTGCAAACATTTCATGTGACGTGCTTTGAAGTGATCCATAAATCTTGTCGATCTAATGGTTTGCTAAATAAATGTTCATTACCATAGTGTTTTAATGCCATTAGAATTGATTGACATAACTAAAACAAGCTAGTGTTTACATTTTAGTTGGTTGTTTACCCATTTTCCCATCGGTGCCTCTTGTTCTCTTACTGCTTTTCCAACGCATGTAGTAATTAAAGGTTAAAAATTGTACATAGACAACTCATTGCCAGTTGCGCATTTACTGCGAGAATCGAATAATGACATATAGTGCACCTCTCTCCTAATAAATGCAAAACTCGCTTGTACGTTGTGACACCCTAATGCATTTTTTCCATCTATATCATTGGTACTGTAAATCTATCCAGCCATATCTGTACCAAAAGATTACTTTACTTTTGGTAACTACAAATGTTTCATGTGACATGCCTTGAAGCGATCCATAAATCTTGCCAATCTGATGGTTTTCTGAATAACTGTTCATTACCGTAGTGTTTTAATACCATTAGAATCGATTGACATGACTAAAAAAAGCTAGTGTTTACATTTTAGTTGGTTGTTTACCTATTTTCCCAACAATGCCTCTTGTTCTCTTGCTCCTTTTCCAACACATTCAATTATTAAAGGTTAAAAATTGTAAATGGCCAACTCATTTCCAGTTGTGCATTTACTACGGGAATCGAATGATGACATACAATGCAGCTCTCCCCTAATAAATGAAGAACTCGCTCGTACGTCGTGACCACCTAATGCATTTTCCCATCCAGATCATTGGTACTGTAAATCTATCCAGCCATATCTGTAACAAAAGTTTACTTTACTTTTGCTAACTATAAATGTTTCATGTGACGTGCTTTGAAGCGATCCACAAATCTTGCCAATCTGATGGTTTGCTGAATAGATATTCATTACCGTAGTGTTTTAATGCCAATAGAATCTATTGACATGACTAAAACAAGCCAGTGTTTACATTTTAGTTGGTTGTTTACCCATTTTCTGACTAGTGCCCCTTGTTCTCTTGCTCCTTTTCCAATGCATGCAGTAATTAAAGGTTAAAAATTGTACATGGCCAAATCATTGCCAATTTTGCATTTATTGTGGGAATCAAATGACGACATACAGTGCACCTCTCCCCTAATAAATGCAAAACTCGCTCATACATCATGACCACCTAATGCATTTTTTCCATCTAGATCTTTGGTACTGTAAATCTGTCCAGCCATATCTCTACCGAAACATTGCATTACTTTTGGTAACTGCAAATGTTTAATGTGACGTGGTTTGAAGCAATTCACAAACATTTTTTATCTGATGGTTTTATGAATAAATGTTCATTACCGTAGTGTTTTAATAGTATTAGAATTGATATGGTTATGGGAGCCATTTCAAAACCCATATTATTGGTTTGGTGTGCCTAAAAACCTGAGTTTTTCTCCTATTGGTGTAAAGCTTTGGCTTCACTCTAACGACTTCCAGTAGCGAGACCCTAATTGTTTATCCCTTGCTTCACTCCTATTGTTTTGTTGCCTTGGGGTTGCTGGTAGTTCTACTGGTAGTCTCTGTTGGGGGGATCTATTATGTTCTTCTCCCAAATGTCTCGTTTTAGGACTGTGCTAATTCTTCCTATCTTTTTGTGGGTTATAGTTCCCTATAAAAACTAAATGTAAATGGTTTCAGGGCCCATTCAAAACTTTTTTAACCTAATAAAAAAATAATATTAGAATTGATTGATATGACTAAAAAAAGCCAATGTTTATGTTTTAGTTGGTTGTTTACCCATTTTGCCATCGATTCCTCTTGTTCTCTTGCTCCTTTTCCAATGCATGCAGTAATTAAAGGTTAACAATTGTACATGGCCAACTCATTTCCAGTTGCGCATTTACTGTGGGAATCGAATGATGACATATAATGCATCTCTCCCCTAATAAATGAAGAACTTGCTCATACGTCGTGACCACCTAATGCATTTTTTCCATCCAGATCATTAGTACTATAAATCTATCCAGCCATATATGTACCAAAAGATTACTTTACTTTTGGTAACTACAACCATTTCATGTGACGTGCTTTGAAGTTATCCACAAATTTTGTCGATCTAATGGTTTGTTGAATAAATAATCATTAACGTAGTGTTTTAAAGCCATTAGAATTGATTGACATGACTAAAACAAACCAGTGTTTATGTTTTAGTTGGTTGTTTACCCATTTTCCCACTGGTGCCTCTTGGTCTTTTGCTCCTTTTCTAATGCATGCAGTATTTAAAGGTTAAAAATTGTACATAGCAAATTTATTTTAAGTTGCGCATTTATTTCAGGAATTGAATGACGACATACAATGCACCTCTCCCCTAATAAATGTAGAAGTCACTCGTACATCATGAGCAACTGATGTATTTTTTCCATCTAGATCATTAGTGCTGTAAATTTGTCTAGCCATATCTGTAAGAAAAAATTACTTTACTTTTGGTAACTACAAATGTTTCATGTGACGTGCTTTGAAGTGATCCACAAATCTTGTCGATCTGATGGTTTTCTGAATAAATGTTCATTACCGTAGTGTTTTAAGGCCATTAGAATTGATTGACATGACTAAAACAAGCCAGTGTTTACATTTTAGTTGGTTGTTTACCCATTTTCCCATTGGTGCCTCTTGTTCTCTTGCTCATTTTCCAACGCATGCAGTAATTAAAGGTTAAAAATTGTAAATGGCCAACTCATTGCCAGTTGCACATTTACTGCGGGAATCAAACGATGGCATAAAATGCACCTCTCTCCTAATAAATGCAAAACTCACTTGTACGTCATGACCACCTAATTCATTTTTTCCATCCAGATCATAATTGGTACTGTAAATTTGTCCAACCATATCTCTACCAAAAGATTACTTTACTTTTTGTAACTGCAAATGTTTCATGTGACATGCTTTGAAGCGATCCACAAATCTTGCTAATCTGATGGTTTGTTGAATAAATGTTCATTACCCTAGTGTTTTAATGCAATTAGAATCGATTGACATGACTAAAACAAGCCAGTGTTTACATTTTAGTTGTGTTGTTTACCCATTTTCACATCTGTGTCTCTTGTTCTCTTGCTCCTTTTCCAATGCATGTAGTAATTACAGGTTAAAAATTGTACATGGCCAACTCATTTGAAGTTGCGCATTTACTGTGGGAATCCAACAACGACGTATAGTGCACCTCTCCCCTAGTAAAAGTAGAACTCACTTGTATGAAGTGACCACCTAATGCATTTTTTCCATCCAACTCATTGGTACTTTAAATCTTTCCAGCCATATTCGTACCAAAAGATTACTTTACTTTTGGTAACTGCAAACGTTTCATGTGACCTGCTTTGAAGTGATCCACAAATCTTGTTGATATCATGGTTTGCTGAATAAATGTTCATTACCATAGTGTTTTAGTGCCATTAGAATTTATTGCCATGATGAAAGCAAGCTAGTGTTTATGTTTTAGTCGGTTGCTTAACCATTTTCCCACTGGTTCCTCTTGTTGTCTTGCTCCTTTTCCAGCACATGCAATAATTAAAGGTTAAAAATTGTACATGGCCAAGTCATTGCCAGTTGTGCATTTAATGATGGAATCGCATGATGACATAAAGTGCACCTCTCCGCTAATAAATGCATTTACGTAATGACCACCTAATGCATTTTTGCTAGCAAGATCATTGGTACTATAAATCTGTCCAGCCATATCTATACCAAAAGATTACTTTACTTTTGGTAACTGCAAATGTTTCATGTGACGTGCTTTGAAGCGATCCATAAATCTTGTCAATCTTAAAGTTTGTTGAATAAATGTTCATTACCATAGTGTTTTAGTGCCATTAGAATTGATTGACATGACTAAAGCAAGCCGGTGTTTACATTTTAGATGGTTGTTTACCCATTTTCCCACTGGTGCCTCTTGTTCTCTTGATCCTTTTCCAACGCATGTAGTAATTAAAGGTTAAAAATTGTACATGGCCAACACATTGCCAGTTGTGCATTTACTGTGGGAATCGAATGAGGACATACAATGCACCTCTCCCCTAATAAATGTAGAAATCGCTCGTACGTCATCACCACCTAATGCATTTTTTCCATCTAGATCATTGGTACTGTAAATCTATCCAGCCATATATGTACCCAAAGATTACTTTACTTTTGGTAACTGCAAACATTTCATGTGATGTGCTGTGAAGCGATCCACAAATCTTGCCGATCTAATTGTTTGCTTAATAAATGTTCATTACCATAGTGTTTTAATGCCATTAGAATCGATTGACATGACTAAAACAAGCCAGTATTTCCCACCGGTGCCTCTTGTTCTCTTGCTCCTTTTCCAACGCATGTAGTAATTAAATGTTAAAAATGATACATGGCCAACTCATTGCTAGTTGCACATTTATTGCGGGAATCAAACGATGGCATATAGTGCTCCTCTCTCCTAATAAATGTAGAACACACTCGTACGTTGTGATGACCTAATGCATTTTTGCCAAGAAGTACATTGGTTCTGTAAATCTGTCCAGCCATATTTGTACCAAAAGATTACTTTACTTTTGGTAACTGCAAACGTTTCATGTGACATGCTTTGAAGCGATCCACAAATCTTGTCAATCTAATGGTTTGCTGAATAAATGTTCTTTACTGTAGTGTTTTAATGCCATTAGAATCGATAGACATGACTAAAACAAGCCATTGTTTATGTTTGAGTTGATTGTTTACCCATTTTCCCACCAGTGCCTCTTGTTCTCTTGCTCATTTTCTAACGCATGTAGTAATTAAAGGTTAAAAATTGTACATTACCAATTTATTTCTAGTTACGCATTTATTACGAGAATCAAATGATGGTATACAATGCACCTCTCTACTAATAAATGTAGAACTCACTCGTACATCGTGAACATCTAATGCATTTTTTCCATCCAGATCATTGGTATTGGAAATCATTCCACCCATATGTGTACCAAAAGATTACTTTACTTTTGGTAACTACAAACATTTCATGTGACGTGCTTTGAAGTTATCCAAAAATCTTTTCGATTTGATAGTTTGCTGAATAAATATTCATTACTCTAGGGTTTTAATGCCATTAGAATCAATTGACATGACTAAAACAAGCCAATGTTTATGTTTTAGTTGGTTGTTTACCCATTTTTCCACCGGTGCCTCTTGTTCTCTTACTCCTTTTCCAACGCATGCAGTAATTAAAGGTTAAAAATTGTACATGGCAGCCTCATTGCCAATTGCACATTTACGGTGGGAATCGAACGACGACATACAATGCACCTCTCTCCTAATAATGCAGAACTTGATTGTACATCGCGACCACCTAATGCATTTTTTCCATCTGGATAATTGGTACTGTAAATCTGTCCAGCCATATTTGTACCAAAAGATTACTTTAGTTTTCGTAACTGCAAATGTTTCATGTGATGTGCTTTGAAGTGATCCATAAATCTTGTCGATATGATGGTTTGTTGAATAAATATTCATTACCATAGTGTTTTAATGCCATTAGAATTGATTGACATGACTGAAACAAGCCAATGTTTACGTTTTAGTTGGTTGTTTACCCATTTTCCCATCAGTGCCTCTTGTTCTTTTGCTCCTTTTCCAATGCATGCAGTAATTAAAGGTTAAAAATTGTACATGGCCAATTCATTGCCAATTGCCCATTTACTACAAGAATTGAATGATAGCATATAGTTTACCTCTCCCCTAATAAATGCAGAACTCACTCATACATCGTGACCACCTAATGCATTTTTTCCATCTAGATAATTGGTACTGCAAATATGTCTAGCCATATATGTACCAAAAGATTACTTTACTTTTCGTAACTACAAACGTCTCATGTGACGTGCTTTGAAGTTCCACAAATCTTGATGATCTGAAGGTTTGCTAAATAAATGTTCACTACCATAGTGTTTTAATTCTATTAGAATCGATTGACATGACTAAAACAAGCCAATGTTTACGTTTTAGTTGGTTGTTTACCCATTTTCCCACTAGTGCCTCTTGTTCTCTTGCTCCTTTTCCAACCCATGCAGTAATTAAAGGTTAAAAATTGTAAACTCATTACCAGTTGTGCATTTACTACAGGAATCGAACGATGGTATATAGTGCACCTCTCTCATAATAAATGCAGAACTCGCTTGTACGTCGTGACCACCGAATGCATTTTTTCCATCCAGATCATTGGTACTGTAAATATGTCTAGCCACATTTGAATAAAAAGATTACTTTACTTTTGGTAACTGCAAATGTTTCATGTTACGTGCTTTGAAGTGATCCACAAATCTTGCTAATCTGAGGGTTTTCTAAATAAATGTTTATTACCGTAGTGTTTTAATGCCATTAGAATCAATCGACATGACTAAAACAAACCAGTGTTTACATTTTAGTTGGTTGTTTACCTATTTTCCCAACGATGCCTCTTGTTCTCTTGCTCCTTTTCCAAAGCATGTAGTAATTAAAGGTTAAAAACTATACATGGCCAACTCATTGCCAGTTGCACATTTATTGCGGGAATCGAACGATAGTGTACAGTGCACCTCTCCCCTAATAAATACAGAACTCACTCGTACGTCGTGACCACCTAATGCATTTTTTCCATCTAGATCATTAGTACTATAAATATTTCCAGCCATATCTGTACCAAAAGATTACTTTACTTTTGGTAACTGTAAATGTTCCATGTGACGTGCTTTGAAGCGATCGACAAATCTTGTCGATATGATGGTTTTCTGAATAAATGTTCATTATTGTAGTGTTTTAATGCATTTAGAATCGATTGACATGACTAAAACAAACCAGTGTTTATGTTTTAGTTGTGTTGTTTACCCATTTTCCCACCGGTTCCTCTTGTTCTCTTGCTCCTTTTCCAATGCATGCAGTAATTAAAGGTTAAAAATTGTACATGGCTAACTCATTTCTAGTTCCGCATTTATTGTAGGAATCCAATGATGACATATAGTGCACCACTCCCCTAATAAATGCAGAACTTGCTCCTATGTCGTGACCACCTAATGCATTTTATCCATCCAGATCATTGGTACTGTAAATCTGTCCAGCTATATCTATACCAAAAGATTACTTTATTTTTGGTAACTGCAAATATTTCATGTGACGTGCTTTGAAGCGATCCACAAATCTTGTCGATCTGGTGGTTTGCTGAATAAATGTTTATTACCATAGTGTTTTAATGCCCTTAGAATCGATTGAAATGACTAAAGAAAGCCAGTGTTTACATTTTAGTTGGTTGTTTACTAATTTTCCCAACTGTGCCCCTTGTTGTCTTGCTCCTTTTCCAACGCATGCAGTAATGAAGGTTAAAAATTGTACATGGATAACTCATTGCTAGTTGTGCATTTAATGTTGGAATCACACGATGACATACAATGCACCTCTCCGCTAATAAATGCAAAAATTGCTCGTACGTCGTGACCACCTAATGCATTTTTTCTATCGAGATCATTGCTACTATAAATCTGTCCAGCCATATCTGTACCAAAAGATTACTTTACTTTTGGTAAGTGCGAATGTTTCATGTGACGTGCTTTAAAGCAATCCACAAATCTTGCCAATCTAATGGTTTGTTGATTAAATGTTCATGACTGAAGTATTTTAATGCTATTAGAATCAATCAACATGACTAAAACAAGCCTTTGTTTATGTTTTATTTGGTTGTTTACAAATTTTCCCACCGGTGCCTCTTGTTCTCTTGCTCCTTTTCCAATGCATGCATTAATTAAACATTAAAAATTGTACATGGCCAACTCATTGCTAGTTGCGCATTTACTGCAGGAATCGAACGATGGGATACAAAGCACCTCTCCCGTAATAAATGCAGAACTCACTCATACATCGTGACGACCTAATGCATTTTTTCCATTGAGATCATTAGTTTTGTAAATCTATCCAGCCATATCTGTACCACAAGATTACTTTACTTTTGGTAACTGCAAATGTTTCATGTGACGTGCTCTGAAGCTATCCACAAATGTTGCCGATCTAATGGTTTGCTGAATAAATGTTCATTACCATAGTGTTTTAATGCCATTAGAATCAATTGACATGACTAAAACAAGCTAGTATTTACGTTTTAGTTGGTTGTTTATCAATTTTCCCAAAAATGCCTCTTGTTCTCTTGCTTCTTTTCCAACGCATGCAGTAATTAAAGGTTAAAAATTGTACATGGCCAACTCATTTCCAGTTGCGCATTGACTACAACAATCAAACGATGGCATACAATGCACCTCTCCCCTAATAAATGAAGAACTCGCTCGTACGTCGTGACCAACTAATGCATTTTTACCATCCAAATCATTGGTAATGTAAATCTGTCCAGGCATATCTTCAGTAAAAGATTACTTTACTTTTGGTAACTACAAATGTTTCATGTGACATGCTTTGAAGTTATCCACAAATCTTGCCGATCTGATGGTTTGCTGAATAAATGTTCATTACCGTACTATTTTAATGGCATTAGAATTGATTGACATGACTAAAACAAGCCAGTGTTTATGTTTTAGTTGGTTGTTTACCCATTTTCCCACCGGTGCCTCTTGTTGTTGTGCTCCTTTTCCAATGCATGCAGTAATTAAATTGTAAAAATTGTACATGGCCAACTCATTGCCAGTTGTGCATTTACTACGGGAATTGAACGATGACATACCGTGCACCTCTCCCCTAATAAATGCAGAACTCACTCATACGTCGTGACCACCTAATGCATTTTTTCCATCTAGATCATTGGTAGTGTAAATCTATCAAGCCATATCTATACCAAAAGATTACTTTACTTTTAGTAAATTCAAATGTTTCATGTGATGTTCTTTGAAATGATCGATAAATTTTTCCAGTCTGATGGTTTTCTAAATAAATGTTCATTACCATAGTGTTTTAATGCCATTAGAATTGATTGACATGACTAAAACAAGCTAGTGTTTATGTTTTAGTTGGTTATTTACCCCTTTTCCCATCAGTGCCTCTTGTTCTCTTGCTCCTTTTCGAATGCATGCAGTAATTAAAGGTTAAAAATTATACATGGCCAACTCATTGGCGATTGCACATTTATTGTAGGAATCGAATGACATCATACAGTGCACTTCTCCCCTAATAAATGCAGAACTCACTCATACATCGTGACCACCTAATGCATTTTTTCCATCCAGATCATTGGTACTGTAAATCTATCTAGCCATATGTGTATCGAAACATTACTTTACTTTTGGTAACTACAAATGTTTCATGTGACGTGCTTTGAAGCGATCCAAAAATCTTTTCAATCTGTTGGTTTGCTGAATAAATGTTCAGTACCATAGTGTTTTAATAACATTAGAATTGATTGATATGACTAAAACAAGCTAGTGTTTATGTTTTAGTTGGTTGTTTACCCATTTTACCACTGGTGTCTCTTGTTCTCTTGCTCCTTTTCCAACACATGTAGTAATTAAAGGTTAAAAACTATACATGGCCAACTCATTTCTAGTTGTGCATTTACTTCAGGAATCAAACATCGACATAAAGTGCACCTCTCTCCTAATAAATGAAGAGCTCGCTCGTACGTCTTGACCACCTAATGCATTTTTTCCATCCAGATCATTGGTACTGTAAATCTGTCCAGCCATATCTGTACCAAAAGATTAGTTTACTTTTGGTAACTGTAAACGTTTCATTTGACGTGCTTTGAAGTTATCCACAAATCTTGTTGATCTGATGGTTTGTTGAATAAATGTTCATTATCGTAGTGTTATAATAACATTACAATCGATTGACATGACTAAAACAAGCCAGTGTTTACATTTTAGTTGTGTTCTTTACCCATTTTCCAACTAGTGCCTCTTGTTCTCTTGCTCCTTTTCCAACGTATGCAGTAATTAAAGGTTAAAAATTATACATGGCCAACTCATTGCCAGTTGTGCATTTACTGCAGGAATCCAATGATGAGATACAGTGCACCTTTGCCCTAATACATGTAGAACTCGCTCGTACGTTGTGACCACCTAATGCATTTTTTCTGTCTAGATCATTTGTACTATAAATCTGTCCAACCATATCTATACCAAAAGATTACTTTACTTTTGGTAACTGCAAACATTTCATGTGATGTGCATTGAAGCGATCCAAAAATCTTGTCGATCTGGTTGTTTGCTAAATAAATGTTCATTACCGTAGTATTTTAATGCCATTAGAATTGATTGACATGACTAAAGCAAGCCAATGTTTATGTTTTAGTTGGTTGTTTACCCATTTGGCCACTAATGCCTCTTGTTGTTTTGCTCCTTTTCTAACACATGCAGTAATTAAAGGTTAAAAATTTTACATGACCAAATTATTGCCAATTGCGCATTTAATGCTGGAATCGCACGACAACATATAGTGCACCTCTCCCCTAATAAATGGAGAAATCGATCATACATCATGACCACCTAATGCATTTCTTGTATCTAGATCAATGCTACTATAAATTTGTCTAGCCATATCTGTACCGAAAGATTACTTTACATTTGGTAACTGCAAATGTTTCACATGACATGCTTTAAAGAGATCCACAAATCTTGCCGATCTGATGGTTTGTTGAACAAATATTCATTACCGTAGTGTTTTAATGCTATTAGAATCGATTGACATGACTAAAACAAGCCATTGTTTACGTTTGAGTTGGTTGTTTACCCATTTTACCACTGGTGCCTCTTGTTCTCTTGCTCCTTTTCCAACGCATGGAGTAATTAAAGGTTAAAATTTGTACATGGCCAACTGATTGCCAGTTGTGCATTTAGTGCAGGAATCAAACAATGACATACAGTGCACCTCTGCCCTAATAAATGTAGAACTCACTCATACATCGTGACCACCTAATGCATTTTTTCCATCTAGATCATCGGTACTGTAGATCTGTCCAGCCATATATGTACCAAAAGATTACTTTGCTTTTGGTAACTGCAAACGTTTCATGTGATGTGCTTTGAAGCGATCCACAAATCTTGCCGATCTGATGGTTTGCTGAATAAATGTTCATTACCGTAGTGTTCTAATGACATTAGAATCAATTTGCCTAACTAAAATAAGAAAGTATTTATGTTTTAGTTGGGTTTTTAACCCATTTTCCCACCGGTGCCTCTTGTTCTCTTGCTCCTTTTCCAATACATGCAGTAATTAAAGGTTAAAAATTGTACATCGCCAATTTATTGCAAGTTGCACATTGATTGCAGGAATCAAACGATGGCATACAGTGCATCTCTCTCCTAATAAATCTAGAACTCACTCGTACGTCATGACCACCTAATGCATTTTTTCCTTCCAAAACATTGGTACTGTAAATCTGTCGAGCCATATCTGTACCAAAAGATTAGTTTACTTTTGGTAACTACAAACGTTTCATGTGACATGCTTTGAAGTTATCCAAAAATATTGTTGATCTAATAGTTTGTTGAATAAATGTTCATTATTGTAGTGTTTTAATGCTATCAAAATCAATTGACAAGACTAAAACAAGCTAGTGTTTACATTTTAGTTGGTTGTTTACCCATTTTCCCACTGGTGCCTCTTGTTCTCTTGCTCCTTTTACAATGCATGCAGTAATTAAAGGTTAAAAATTGTACATGGCCAAGTCATTGCCAATTACACATTTACTGCAGGAATCAAACGATGGCATATACTGCACTTCTCTCCTAATAATGTAGAACTTGCTTCTACGTCATGACCACCTAATGCATTTTTTCCATCCAAATCATTGGTACTATAAATCTGACTAGCCATATTTGTACCAAAAGATTACTTTACTTTTTATAACTGCAAACGTTTCATGTGACATGCTTTGAAGTGATCCATAAATCTTGTGGATCTGATGGTTTGCTGAATAAATGTTCATTACCGTAGTGTTTTAATGCCATTAGAATCAATTGACATGACTAAAACAAGATAGCTTTTACGTTTTAGTTGGTTATTTACCTGTTTTCCCACTGGTGCCTCTTGTTCTCTTGCTCCTTTTCCAACGCATGTAGTAATTAAAGGTTAACAATTGTACATCACCAATTTATTGCCAGTTGCGCATTTATTGTGGCAATTGAACGATGGCATACAATGCTCCTCTCTGCTAATAAATGTAGAACACGCTTGCATGTCATGACCACGTAATGCATTTTTTCCATCCAAATCATTGGTACTGTAAATTTCTCCAGCCATATCTGTACCAAAAGATTACTTTACTTTTGGTAACTACAAATGTTTCATGTGACGTCCTTTGAAGTTATCCAAAAATCTTGCCGATATGATAGTTTACTAAATAAATATTCATTACCATAGTGTTCTAATGCCATTAGAATCGATTGACATGACTAAAACAAGCTAGTGTTTACATTTTAGTTGGTTGTTTACCCATTTTCCCACCGTTGCCTCTTATTCTCTTGCTCCTTTTCCAATGCATGCAGTAATTAAAGGTTAAAAATTATACATGGCCAACTCATTGCCAGTTGCACATTTACTGTGGGAATCGAATGATGACATATAGTGTATGTCTCCCCTAATAAATATAGAACTCGCTTGTATGTCGTGACCTCCTAATGCATTTTTTCCATCCATATCATTGGTACTGTAAATCTATCTAGACATATCTTTACCAAAAGATTACTTTACTTTTGGTAACTACAAACATTTCATGTGACGTGCTTTGAAAGGATCCACAAATCTTGTCGATCTGATGGTTTGTTGAATAAATGTTCATTACCGTAATGTTTTAATGCCATTAGAATCAATTTACATGACTAAAACAAGCCCGTGTTTAAGTTTTAGTTGGTTGCTTTCTCATTTTCTCACTAGTGCCTCTTGTTCTTTTGCTCCTTTTCCAATGCATGTAGTAATTAAGGGTTAAAAATTGTATATGGCCATCTCATTGCTAGTTCGCATTTACTGCGAGAATCGAACGATGACATACAGTGCACCTCTCCCCTAATAAATGCAGAACTCACTCTTACATCATGACCACCTAATGCATTTTTGTCATCCAGATCATTGATACTGTAAATCTATCCAACCATATCTCTACCAAAAGATTACTTTACTTTTGGTTACTACAAATGTTTCATGTGACGTGCTTTGAAGCGATCTACAAATGTTTTTAATCTCATGGTTTGCTGATTAAATGTTCATTACCGTAGTGTTTTAATGCCATTAGAATCTATTGACATGACTAAAACAAGCCAGTGTTTACATTTTAGTTGGTTGTTTACCCATTTTCCCACCAGTGCCTCTTGGTCTCTTGCTCCTTTTTCAACGCATGCAGTAATTAAAGTTTAAAAATTGTACGTGGCCAACTAATTTCCTGTTGCACATTTACTGTGAGAATCGAACGACGACATAAAGTGCACGATCATTCATAATGTGAAATAACATGGAAAGGCAGAGAATGATTTAATGCATGCACAAACGATAGCTTACCAAAATGCCAGAAGCTAAGCTTCCAATAAATCATCCATGTTATGTGTCCCCATAGTAGCATGTATAATCATCTGGATATTACTTTAAGATTCTATGCATATTATATTATTAGGAACACAGTTAGTGTTTGAAATTCCATTATCTTTCATTAATTTTCTCACCTTTTGAATGCTTCCCCACCTACCCACGTCTGCATGAATGTCTAGGTTAGTTACTTTAAGATTCTATGCATATTATATTATTAGTACTTTCCGTAGGCTAAGTACTATTGTATCGTTTGATGGATTGTTAGCTTTAATTAGTGATTTAAATTTAAGTATAATTGTGTAATTTTAAAAATGTTTTCTATAGTTAACATGCACATTTTTTAAGTTAATAAATTGTTAAAATTATTTATTGATGATATGATTGGTTAAAATAATTTGAGTCTTATACACGAAATTCTTAGAATATAAAAAATCAACTATTTTAATGCCACATTTTCAGCTGTATTGCATCATTAATTAAATAAGGCATCATGTTTATGCCTGCCCTTAAACATAGGCATCATGAGCTTATACATGTATTTCAACACTAAAGACTCCAGGAACACAGTTAGTGTGTGAAATAAATTAAAGAGTAGAGAGTGGTCACATGTAAACATATCAAAATGAAAATAGTTTTATAATAAATAGTATTTGAGAAAATGATTGTTGAAGATTTAATTATTTTAAGACACTTTGGACATTTTACATGCAATGAAGCCTTCACGACTATGGTCCCTCTCCCCTAGTAAATGCAAAACTCAATCATACGTCATGAACACCTAATGCATTTTTTCCATCCAGATCATTGGTACTATAAATCGGTCCAGCCATATATGTACCAAAAGATTAGTTTACTTTTTGTAACTGCTAATGTTTCATGTGACGTGCTTTGAAGCAATCCACAAATCTTGCAGATCTGATGGTTTGCTGAATAAATGTTCATTACCATAGTGTTTTAATGCCATTAGAATCTATTGACATGACTAAATCAAGCCAGTGTTTATGTTTTAGTTGGTTGTTTACCCATTTTCCCACCGGTGCCTCTTGTTCTCTTGCTCCTTTTCCAATGCATGCAGTAATTAAAGGTTAAAAATTGTACATGGCCAACTCATTGCCAGTTGTCCATTTACTAAGAGGATCAAACGACATACAATGCACGATCTTTCATAATGTGAAATAACATGGAAAGGTAGAGAATGAGTTAATGCATGCAGAAACGATGGCTTACCAAAAAGCTAGAAGCTAAGCTCCCGATAAATCGTCCATGTTATGTGTCCCCATAGTAGCATGTATAAATGGTACCAAAGTGATGTCAAGGGATCTGATGGAGGGTGATGGGACAATCATGCCAGGATATGAACATGCTGAGAGTTTTCAACCGTGAGGAGTAAGTTGCCAACATTAGCGGTGAGCACCAACTGAGTCGGACGCGCTAACCTTAACTACATCCACTAACCACAAACGCAATTAACTGGATACATCTGACCACAGATGTGATTAACTGGATGGCATTTGAATGCAAATGTGACTATCCTGCTGATAAAATAAGCTAAAATGAAAAGTAGCAACACGTTCACATGCTTAAATATCATACTTTCCCAATTTGGGGTTTTTATTCTTGGCTGAGTTTTATTTTCTTTGTCAATCCAGAAGATTTTGGGTGTGTCTAAATAATAGGTATGTCTGGCTAAATAGCAGTTTTGTTGAAATTATCATTGTATTTTTGGCCCTCAAAATGGCTATGGTATGCAGAAAATTTTGTTATGTTTTCCGCCCTTGAATCAGACGGGGTTTTTATCACTTACATTCGTTAGCATACTATGAATAAATAATGTTTTTTGGTGATAGTGGAATATGATTCGCACACCCATTTACAGAAGCTATCGACTTCCAACATCGCAGGTAAGCAAAAAAAATTATTTTGTTTTATTTTGTTATGTTTTCCACCCTTGAATCAGATAGGGTTTTTAGCACTTACATTCATTAGCGTACTGTGAATAAACAAGGTTTCTTCGCGACAGTGGAATACGATTCTCACACCTGTTTGCGGAAGCTCTCAACTTCCAACAATGTAGGTATGCAGTGTATTATTTTGTTATGTTTTGGGGATTTGAATCAGACGGGCTTTTCGAAATGGCTATGGTATGTAGAAAATTTTGTTATGAGCGCTTACACTTGGTAATTTTTTTGGTAAATAAATAGGATTTTGGACCCAGAGTGGAACAAGTAGCTGACAGCTAAAACCCTTTAGTTGGTACAAAAGAGGTAAATTGAAACCCCTTGCTGGACATTTCATAGTTTCATGGATGTTTATGTGTTTTGATCGAAATCTGCCTAATTTCCAATTAGTGTTGAGTCTAAGCTGGTATTTAGATTTATTTTATTTTATTTCAACATTTCATTTCATTGCATTTTTTTATGTCCTACAAACTCAGAACATTGGTCATCTCGGAAACCCAATGAATTCATATTTTGTTTATATAATGCTCTCTCTTAGCCACTTCTATAGTGAAAATTGATTTTAAAGTTTACCAAATGAAAATCAGGGTGAGCATTTTAAAAAATTAGCTTTCCTAATTCCATTCGCTGATATTTGATGTTTCCTGCTACCTCAACAACTTTACATTGCCTTCTAGTGGTCACTTTCCTTTGAATTTATCATTCTTCAACATCCTTGTCAATTTCACTTCAACTACACAGGCTTCCCAAAAAATAGTTCAATGGCATTACTGCTATGTGCTAAAATAAACCAAGGCTTTCAAAAAATACTCCATCAATAAATCTAGGATGAAATTCATACCATACAATATGGTTTGATATATCTAACAACATGTTCTAGCTCTCAAAACATTTAAAAAGAAATATTTAAAAACTGAAAAATAGATAAGTTTTTTAGGTTTGATTCACTTAGCATCACTAGCAATCTCCACAAGAACATAGTCCATCTTTGAAATGATGGAATTGGTTTGCATCTCTCACAATAATTTCTCTTGCAACAATCTTTGAGATAAATTTGGTTGCAGTGTGGCAGTTACCAAATACTCAAAGGTTTTTAACAACTCTAATAGTTGTTCGAGGGGATGTGTATAACAAACTGAAGGCAATTTCTAGTCTTTCACTATGGTAGAAAAGAAATCAGTCCTAATCCTCCACCTCCACATCATTCAATACAAGTCTTGTATCAGGGATGTGCCCCACTCTTTTCATCTCCCAAGACAATTTCTCCAATTTTGCATATATTTCATGTGTTTGTGCATGCGATCTATCCCCTACATGAAAGACATGCAACATTTTGTGGACTTCTATCCAACTACGTCCAGGTTTCTTTGAAATTCCATTATCTTTCATTAATTTTCTCACCTTTTGAATGATTCCCCACCTACCCACATCTGCATAAATGTTGGATAGAAGAACATATGGTGCAACATTTTTATAGTCCAACTTAAAAAGGGGTGTTGCCACAAATTCTCCTAATCATATATTCCTATGTGATGTACAAGCACCAAGAAAAAAAAATCCACACTGTCACAACAGGTTTTACTTGCATTTTGATGATAAAGTTTAGGATTTCTTGAAGAAATCCAACACGACCAAGGAGGTGAACCATACATACAAAATGATCTATTATAGGCATAATGCAATAAAAATCACTCATGCGGGTGAAGTACTTGCAACCGTCATCTACTAGACCTCCATGGCTGCATGCATATAAAATAGAAACCATGCTTACACAATTAGGGTTAGTTCCAGAGTGACTCATGTTTGTTCAAAAAGTTTAAGAGCATCCTTGTTATAGCCATGCATTACATATATTGCAATCAACCTTTTCCATGTGATCACATTTGGATATTGCATGTATCAAACACTTTGTGTGCCTTTTCTATATTTCCACATTTTTCATACATGTCTATCAGTGCATTTGTGGCAACGACATCTGACATAATTTTGCTTTCGAGAATTTTCTTATGGATCTCCATACCCTATTCCAAAGCTCCTAATTTGGCACAAACTATGAAGATGCTAGTAAAGGTGGGTATGTCTTCCTATACACCTACCACTTGTATTTTCTTAACCATGTGACCATATTTTGTTGAGGTAACTTGACAAAAAATTCATGTGCCTTATCTACTTTCCGCATTTTGTATACATGTCTAGAAGGGTAGTCACAACTATATGATCTGATAACAATCCATGTTCAATTAGTTGATGATGAACTTCCATACCTTGATCCAAAGCTCCCATTTTAGAACATGCTAGGAGAATGCTAGCAAAGGTTGTCGGATCTGGCTGTACACCTTCCAAATGATTTTGCTTAAAAATCTCCAACGCCTTTTCAACAAACCCATTACGTGCATAACCAACAATGATTATATTCCATGAAATGATATCTTGGTGATGCATTTTGTCAAACAATTTTTGTGCATTTTGTATGCTTCCACATTTTGCATACATGTCTATAAGGGAAGTGACAACCATAACATCTAAAAAGAATCCACTCTTTAATGATTTAAATGCCCAGTGCTAAAGTCCTCAATTTAGCACATACTGGGAGGATGTTTGAAAAGGTTACTGAACATGGCTTTACACTTGTGATTTGCATTTGCTTAAAAATTTCTAAAGCTTCTTCAACAAGCCCATTTTGTGCACATACGATAATGGTTGTAGTCCATGAGACCACATTTTGTTGAGGCATATCTTTCAAAAGCCTTAAGGCCTCGTCAAGAGCAACAGTTTGTGCATATCCTAAAATCATTGTATTACATGATCCCATACTTTTCCGAGAACATTAATTTGTCAAGCAATTGGTTCACCTTCTGTATGCTTCCACATTTGGCATACATGCCTATTAGATCATTCACAACTACAATATTTGAATTAAATCCATTTTCTATAATTTTATGATGGATTTCTTTACCAAATCCAAAATCTTCCATTTTTGCACATGTTGGAAGCGTACTTGCAAAGGTTGCTGGGTTTGTCTTTACACAAGTGGATTGCATTAGCTTGAAAATCTTTACAGCTTTTTCAACAAGCCCATTTTGTGCATATCTAGCAATCATTGCAATCCATGAGACTACACTTCTTTGACATTTCTTTCAACAACTTCAAAGCCTCATCTAGATAACCATTTTGTGTGTGTCATGCAATCATCGCAATCCATGAGAACACATTTGCATTATGCATTTTATGAAACACTTCACGCGCCTTTTGTATATTTCCACATTTTCCATACATATGTATAAGGGCAGTCTCAAGTAAAAAAATCCTCTTTCAATTATGTTTCGATGGATCTCTAACCCCTTTTCTATATTTCCACATTTTGCATACATGTCTATTAGTGCATTTGTGGCAACGACATTTGACATAATTTTGCTTTCGAGAATTTTCTTATGGATCTCCATACCCTATCCCAAAGCTCCTAATTTGGCACAAGCCAAGAAGATGCTAGTAAAGGTGGGTATGTTTGCCTCTACACCTACCACTTGTATTTTCTTGAACATCTCCAATGATTTTTTAACATAGCCATTTTGTTCATATCCAGCTCTGATTGCCAACCATGTGACCACATTTTGTTGAGGTAACTTGACAAACATAAATGTGCCTTATCTATCTTTCCACATTTTGTATACATGTCTAGAAGGGTAGTCACAACTATATGATCTGATAACAATCCGCATTCAATTAGTTGATGATGATTTTCATACCTTGATCCAAAGCTCCCATTTTAGAACATGCTAGGAAAATGCTAGCAAAGGTTTACAGATCTGGCTGTACACCTTCCAAATGAATTTTCTTAAAAATCTCCAACACCTTTCCAAAAAACCCATTATGTGCATAACCAACAATGATTACATTCCATGAGACGATTTCTCGATGATGCATTTTGTCAAACAATTTATGTACATTTTGTATTCTTCCACATTTTTCACACATGCCTATAAGGGAAGTGACAACCATAACATCTGAAAAGAATCCACTCTCTTATCACTTTTTGATGGATTTCAATGCCTAGTGCTAAAGTCCTCAATTTATCATATACTGGAAGGATGTTAGGAGAATGTTGGAAAAGGTTACTGAACATGGCTTTACACATGTGAATTGCATTTTCTTAAAAAATTCTAAAGCTTCTTCAACAAGCCCATTTTGTGCATATATGACAATGGTTGGAGTCCATGAGACCACATTTTGTTGAGGCATATCTTTCAAAAGCCTTAAGGCCTCGTCAAGAGCAACAATTTGAGAATATCCTAAAATCATTGTATTCCATAATCCCATACTTTTCCGAGCACATCTGTCAAATAATTGGTGTGCCTTCTGTATGCTTCCACATTTGGCATACATGCCTATCAAAGCATTCACAACTACAACATTTTAATTTAATCCATTTTCTATAATTTTATGATGGATTTCTTTATGGAATCCAAAATCTTCCATTTTTGCACAGGCTGGAAGCGTACTGGCGAAGGTTGTTGGGTTTGGCTTTACACAAGCGGATTGCATTAGCTTGAAAATCTTTATGTAACTTTTTCAACAAGCCCATTTTGTGTATATCCGACAATCATTACAGTCCATGAGACTACGTTTCTTTGACGCATTTCTTTGAACAACTTCAAAGCCTCATCTAGATAACCATGTTGTGTGTATCCTGCAATCATCACAGTCCATGAGAACACATTTGCATTATGCATTTTATGAAATACTTCATGCGCTTTTTGTATATTTCCACATTTTCCATGTACATATCTATAAGGGCAATCACAAGTACATCAAATCCTCTTTCAATTATGTTTTGATGGATCTCTAACCCCTGTTTGAAAACTCCAAGCTTTGCAGAAGCTGAAAGAACACTGTCAAATGTTGATGAATCATCCATCACACATTCCAGTTTCATTTTCCTGAAAACCTCTAAAGCCTTTTTATCAAACCCATTTCGAGAATATCCAGCGATAACTGTAGTCCATGAGAATACATCCGCTTGAGGCATTTTATCAAACAGCCAATGTGCCTTATGTACTTTCCCACATTTCTCATACATGTCTATCAAGCGAGTCATAACTACATCATCTGACAAAAATTCTCCTTCAATTATTCTTCCATGGATCTACCTACCCTGTTCCAAATCTCTCATTTTGGCGCATGCTAGAAGCACGCTGGAAAATGTGAACTGATTGAGTTTCACGTCTTTTAACTACATTTGGTGAAATAGTGTGAGTAACTCTTGAGGAATCCCCTGCCCTCTGTAAGCTGCAATTATCGAATTCCATGATAAAATATCTGGTTCCGTCATACTGTTGAAAACTTTATGAGCATCCACCAAACATCTTCTCCTATCATACATGTGGATAAGTTTACTTTGTAAAACAATGTCCCTTGCCATTGATGTGAGAGTGGATTTTTTTACCTTCAGAACGTAAATTCTTCACAATGCAAGACTGCAATAGCTGAAGACATGTAACAAAGTTTAAAGGAGGGTTGTGTGAGGTATGGAGAATGTGAAATGCTTCTTTCAAGTGACCCTCTTTAGTGAGTGCTCTGAAAGGCAGAAGCTAAGCTCCTGATAAATTGTCCATGTTATGTGTCCCTATAGTAGCATGTATAAATGGTACAAAAGTGTTGCCAAGGGCTCTGACAGAGGGTGATGGGACAGTCATGTTAGGATATCAACATGCTAGGAGTTTTCAATCGTGAGGATTAAGCCGCCAACATTAGCAGTGAACACTAGGGGAGAGGGACCAATAGTCATGAAGGCTAACTTCGTCAACATGTAGCCGTTGCATGGAATATCGTAAGACCTTCGTTTTAAAAAATAAATGTAAAATGGAGACTTAACTACCTATAACTAAGGTTTGAAGGTGTGGCTCATCACACAACTCGTTAAAATAGTATGCCTAGTTAAACGTGTACAAAAATTGGCTTTTTAAAGATTTGACCAAAACTTAATCTAAAAATCTCTAATATTTGAATTTAAAAATATCATTTGTTATTAGTGGGTGATTGTATTTCTATACAAAATATGACATATATGCAACTTAAATGGACCATATACCTATTAGTAATCATAAATATTTGTTATATCTAACTTTCAAATCCAACACAAAAGTACCAATGCTTCAACACAAAATAATTATTTGTTGTTATAAAAATAACACATTATTATATAAAATATAACCTATATCAAACACAAAGGGACCAATAGTTGAACACTAAAACTTTTTGACAATCTCACACGTTTCATGGGAAAATTCAAAGCATTTTGGTTGTGTTCACCTTTTATATTTGTGATAAAACTAATTATTAATATGAAATATTCTAATGCATATACATTGCTACCCCAATAGTTGTACACATAAGAATAGTATTTGTGAACTAAGATAACAATACTTGTTTAAGTGGGCATCTTATTTTATTAAGTGGGCATCTTATTTTATTAAGTGGGCATATTATTTTTTAATTGACACACATATGATAGATAGCTATGATATATTATTTGAGACAAAAAGTTATCTATTTCACTTGTTTATGTTATTTTAATATAACATTTATAGGTTCTCATGTGTTCAAGTCTTGGTCCATTTTTATTAAACATTTAGAATTTTTTTGATTTACATTTGAATTATTTAATCACAATATATAGTAAAAATGTGGTGTAAGACTGGATAATATATTCACTAGTGACCGCACGACTATTGGACCCCGCACAACTATTAGTCCCTCTCCCCTAACCAAGTCGGACTCACTAACTGTAACTGCATCTACTAACTGTCACTTGTTAACTGGATGGCATTTGACCACAGACATGACTATCCTATCGATCAAATAAGCTAAAATGAAAAAAAAAAATGAAGAGTGTCCTTTTGAAGTCTCAATGAAGAAAAAATAGTTGAGGTTTGAAAACAAGGTCTTGCAACACAAGTTATTTTTTTTCATTTCACCAAAGTGATAGAAACATGTAGTAATTCATGGCAGAAGAGTGACAGGAACCTGTAACTGCATATTCACAGGAACATAATGACAAGAACTTTATTTGTTTAACTTTATCATGCATAGTGACAAATATTAATGATATTAATCATTGTATAATTCCAAGGGTTCGTATTTAATCGCTAAACTATGTTGGTGTGATATTTGAGTTTTCAGATTTCAAAAAGGAAATACCAACAGTTGTTTATTAAGACAAAAACTTATTATGTAAGTGTATGTTTATTTTTTTACAAGTAGAAAACTTTCCAACTGCTGAATGGTGATTTAAAAGTGATGAAAGTGTATTCAATAGATGTTGGAATGTGTTGAAAAATGTAGAAAAAATTCTTTGAAAAGTATGGAGGCTTTATAGAAAGATAAAAAATAGTGATACAATAGGGTGTCTTTGCTCTATCTTTTGATTGCAGATATAATTATGATTGATGTTAAAATAATTATACACATTGTTTAAATATGCCAAAAATATATAGAATAGAGATGAACTTAATGGGATAATATTTTTCTTCAAAATAAGGGTAGCATAGAAAGGTTTTATAAGTGTTTAATTAGAAGATTGCATTCTTCTAAAAGAAAGATTTATTTGTTGAGATTGTTGTTTATTTATATTTTCTCATAGAGTTTGGAATGAGTGACCATAGAAGACGAAGATTTGGTTCTAATTTATTGGTTGTAGACTTCATAATTTGGCGATATGGTTATGCTTTCAGATTTGATGGAGGGTTTTGAATGTTAACACTGAGTTTGCAGACTTCATAGCCATGTGGTATTTTATTATTTATCATTTTTTATGAGAGATTTTGTTGAGTGATTTTTATTGTAACAGAGTAACCCTTATAATTGATTTTGTTTAAAATTTTTGCAAGGGGTTGGTGCTCCTAAATTTGTAAGAGGACGGTGCTCCTTTGAGTGGGTGCTCCTAAACTTTGTAAGGGGTTGGTGTTTTCCTTGATACAAAATATTGTATGTTTTCGTCACACAGTCGATAACACTGTATGATTTCGACACCAAGTGAAACATAATATAACTATCCTAGGTCGGGAAGATTATGTCATTTTTTGTGTGACAAAATTTGAGACGGTTGAAAATACCGATGTCTGCATTGCTAATTTTGTGAGACAAATATTTCTTCAAAAGGAGATTGTTTACGGGTGTCTTTGATTAAATGTCATTTATCTTGTTGTTTCCGAGTAAAATAAATGTACAATGAAGAGATGTCTCTTTTCTTGTCCGAGCTGAGAAATGGCCGAATTCTATATAAAAAATATTTGCACCTATTTCACAGGTTTTTCTCCATCGATCTTTTCAAACATCTTAGGCTATCCGACTATAAAGTTTTTCTTTGTAATATATTAATGAACTTTTTGTTGTTACATTGTTTTACAGTTAGAAATGTGCACATGTTATATGCTTTGTTTTGATCCCTCATTCTTGTTTCATCTTATATGTTGTGTGAAATGTTCTTGTTAGTTGTTGCAATGTGAAAGTCATATTTGCTTGGAACGCCTATTAAGGTGTAAAGTATATTTATGTCTTTGAAATAGGACATCTAGTAGGAGTGGTGCATATTAGGGGTTCTTTTACATATTACTTATATTTACAAGCAACGAGCAACCACATTCGTAACTACTAGATCCCATTTCTTAAATTAGTCGCATTCTAGTTCTTCACTATCGTCATCAAATTTTTTAGTTAGGTGCACCCAGGTTGGAAGGAAGGAAGCCTTGTCCGCAGATTAACCATGACACGTGTGAGTCCCATAGTTGGGAGGCTGTCATAATCTTTCACAAATTTTCTCTGTCATCATACCCAAAGGACAGGTGCAAACTTTTACGAGTGCAACTCTTATTGGATGAGTAATTTTGCATGGTTAATAGTACTTATTGTGGGTGAATTATTAGAGCCGATGAGTTCGTCCCTGCGCATGGAATGGACATCGACACATTTATGATCTACTATCTTAAATTTGGGCATTGCATGTTACATTTTTATGCTCCGACGAAACCAATGTTTCGAAGAAAACATGCAAAAGATAAGGCATTCAGTAAAGAAAACATAGTTGAATAAAAAATAGAAAGTCTGTCATGTGTGGTTGGGCACAAGTAAAATTTACAATCCATGGGTATACAAAAGAGAGTGCAGAAACAATTGTCCCTCTAATACTGTCAAGAGTTAAAGGTATAATTGCTAGCACTATGAGATTTGTTGAGCACCATGCTTGTTGTTTATGTTAAAGAAGGGTGGAATGAGATGGAGGGATGAAAACAATGCCACCCTTATAATTGGATAATTATGGCAGGGAAAAGAAATGTTAATAAGACTATCCCAGCCAATATGGGAAGTGGCCTTATCATATTGATATGATTTGTTCTCTTCAATAAGAAAGGCCACAAAATGTTTATCTTGGAAAAGCAATTTTTGGTTTATAGATATGCATTTTTTTTGTTTTTGTGATCTTGATAACTTGACTATTATTGTTATTTGTAGTGCACCACTCTATCCTAAAGCATGTATTTTTTTGTGTTCTTGTTAGTGTGAAACATAAATTGTACTTGTCTATCTTGTTGCGGATGGCATTGCTTCCTCGAAACTACCGCATCTGTATCCCTATACAAGAATGGGATAAGGTAGAAGAGGGATAGATTGTATGAATAATGTTGTCATTCTGGTTCAAAACTGACTGTATGTATGTGGAATCAACCATCACAAATGTCATTGGGTGAAATGTTCTTTATTTCTAGCCTCATTTCATATTTTCATCCCAGTTGATATCTATATTTTTGTCAAACTACATGGATCTCCTTCATAGCATTGGGCTATTTCGACAAATAGCCTTGGCATTTGTTAAGGAAGTTTATATTCCAAGCAATACATTAGATGATGCTATAAGGGGTTATGACCTGTATGAGGGAAAATCCCTGGTAGGAGGAATAGTGTCAAGAGAGATGGTTAATGGTGATCCAAGTGTTAGACATGTTCTTCAGGCTTACATGAAATCTGCAATATTCTTTGATGATGAAATTGCTCAGGTTGGAGTTCAAAGGCATGGTCAAGGGTTGAATGCTAGGATGATCAAGGAATTGAACAAGAGTTATGGATCTATTTTATTCCTACTTAAACAAAAAGACCACGATAGTGTGTTTGGCCTTGAGCCATGTGTTTCGAATGAGGATCAAAGTTTGGAAGGAATAGAGGAATTTGGAGAGAACGATGACATAGATGTTCAATAATAGCTTGCAGATCACAAAGAATGAGAATGGCTTGTTGTGCATGCCAAAAATATTGTCGCACTCTTATTTTTATATTTTGGGGTCAATGTGAAGGTGTACGTAGAGGGACAATGTTGTAACTTCCATTGTTTTTGGTAGGTTGTGTTGCTAAAATTGATAATGTGACAAATATATAAATTGGTGTGTGTGGGGGCTTTTGTTCATAATTTTTTGGGTTGGTGTGCAGAGGTTTTAGCGAAGTGATGCTAGCAAGAAGTTAGCTTGAAGAAGGTTGAAATATATATGTTAAATGCAATCCGAAGGGAATAAATTGAAAGAAAAGTAGATACATAGCAATAGAGCATAGTTTTTTTTTGGCATTGGTCTTGAAACATGGGTAATTAATTATATTTATGACATAATGTTGTTTGCAATATTTAATGGGTATACAGTTATCCCCAGCTACTGAAAGGTATAGTCAATTTGATTATTTTTTATTATGTAAAATAGGTTTTACAGGGTTCCTGAAACCCAATACATCTTATAATAAAGCATTAAAAAGTTCAAGTCTTAAGATAACAGAAATAAAAAGAGGAAATAGGCCACAAGCAGGCTGGGAGATAATCCACCACAAAAATAGAACAATCAAAATAGGAAAAAGCAGAGATAGGAAAGAAGCGCCAGGAAGAAAGGTCATGATAGATTCCTAAGCATAGCGGCCACATTGGTCTCAAGAAGATCCATCTTCTCTATCGCCTCCTTGATCTTGTGGATATCGTTGGAGTCTTCTTCATCCTTGTTCTTCTTGGACCTAGCCCTTGTTCTCTTTCCAAGACCTTCATTAGGCTTCTCCTTTTTTTCCTCTTTAATTATCTACACTTCCTTCCCATCCAACTTTTCTTCCATTTTTTCTATGAGTAGATTGATGTGCTCATTTAAGGCCTTCAAGATGTTGAAGCTCTGCTCTGCAATTCCTTTTAGGGTTTCCTCAAGGCCCTTCATCTTTTCCTCCAAATTGTTAACCCTTGAGTCCAGTCGAAGAAAATCCTTAGTGACATTTTGAACCTTGTTGCTGTCGAATCCTTGGATTTTATCCTTGAGGTATCCTAGTTCGTGATAGAGCCATTTAATTGACCTGAACTGATCCAACATACTGTTCTTAACATTATTGAGAAGGTTTAGCTCCATTTCTCTGGCCTTGTCAGTGAGGATGACCAGGGTTGGGTCAATTAGTTCCTCTTTCTGGATTCTACCATCCTCATCCTCAAGAATTTTGGGATTTATTGCTTCCCTAATAATCCCCATCTTCACAGCGTTCATGTTGAAGTTACGCTAGACTTTTTTCCCCTTTCCAGTGTCATTGTTGTGATACTCATTTTTGGTCTAGTTCTTATCATTTGAATAGTCATGGGGGTTTGGGGACTGAGTTGAGGGGTTGTCTTGATAGTCATCAGGCACCTCAATTTTTGGGTCCTGAATCTTCTCATGGGTACCAGAAGGGGGAGGTAGAGTGTTTCTGTCACTGATAGCCAGATCTACTAATAGCTAGATCTATTGATAGTCGACCTAAGCATTCCCCCCTTAAATTAATATTTTTTCCCATGGCTTGCTCCCTATTCTTCTTGACCTCTCTTCTAGAGTTATCCTCCTCTTCATTAGTGTTCATATCTTCCACATTTTCATTATACTCCTCTTCCGAGGAGATCTCCATTCTTGCCTATTTTTTGTGGGGTTTTTCTTTTTTGACCAAACTCACAATTCTCTTCTTAAAGGAAGATCCCTATTTTTGCTTTTTCACCTCTTCTTCCTCTTCTTCCTTTGATTGTAATCCCACACTATCTTCTGAGTCCGAGGGGACATAGTGCAAACCAGAGACATCTTCTCTTTCCTTGTTGTCAACAATTTCCTTCCCTGGGGTTTAGGCTTTGAAATATTTATAAATTAAAAGTAACAATCCCTCATGTAAAGTAGGGTTAGCTATATTCTTGTCTCTATAGCCATTTATATTATCATTTATTAAAGAATACAAGTAGAACATAATGGAAGCCTTTATACCGTGTTTGAGATGATTCATCAACATGAAGTGGCAGGTCCTTACCCTATCAAACCTTGTGTCCAGCATCACATAAGAGATCAAAGCTCTGAGAACAAATCTCCACAATAGTTTTATTCCTTCAGGCTGGTAGTGCGTTCCCACTTTGACGATAGCTTTCTTCTCATCCTCATCTCTCACAAAATCATTGACGACTGTGTCAGATATTTTGCGGTCCCTATAGAATTTCTTGCCCATAATGGGGATTCCAATGACTTTCGAGATGACCTCCTCTGTAATAGTGAAATTATTTCCTTCTATCTCCACACACCCTTCATTCCATTTTTTCACAAACATCTTTGTGATCGTCAGCTTGCTTCCATGTAGCCTTTCTATGAAGGTCGAGATATCCCCTCTTTGCAAAGTATTCCAAACCTTGGTGCATCTCCTTCATTTCCCACTGTCATTCGTGGGATCCCTTCTATATCTTTCCCCTCCCATCGCGCAAGGATGGATTTGGACAAAACTTTGGTTTAAAAGATAGCTGTTGTTTTGATTTTTTCTCACAACGGTTGTTGAGAACTTTCTCCTATTTTGCCTTTGAAAATAGATATTAATCTTGGGAGTGAACACCCAAAAAGCATGCAAAAGGGATGTGTAGTTATTATCCTTCCTGTCAATCTGGTCCTTACCATTTATGGAATGACACATACAGTAAACCACATTACAATTCATTATTTTCATTAATGATTCCCTCCTTTCCTTGGTATGTGTCCCTCTCGACTAAATCCTTCACCTTAGGAGGAAAATCTCCGTCGTGATGCTATGTAAGCATTGCATTTTGCATTGTAAACATAAGATAGTCATCATGCATTATAAATCTCTTAATAAGATAGTCATCATGCATTGTAAACATTGCAATGCTTACAGAGTAGTTTTGAGACATTCTAATAGGTGAATCAGGGAAAATCTCTTAACAAAGTGGTTTTAACAAACCTTAGTAAATATCTTAATAAGATAGTCATCACCTTAGTAAACCATTTTGTCACCCTAATAATAATTTTAAACTTAATCCCTATCCTAACCCTAACTTTGATGTAAACCCTAAACATAATCCTAAGCATAACACAAAATTTGAACTCTAACCATGATATAAATGCTACCCCTAATCCTAATTATATTAATTTATTCAACTTATAACACTAAACCCTAACCCTAATATTAACCCTAAGCATAATCATAAACCTAAACCAAACTTAATCCTAAACTTGACCCTAAGCTTAAACCAAACCATAGCCCTGACCAAATCTTAATCTAATTATAATTCCAATCCCAACCCTAATACTAATTCCAATCTTTCCCTTAACACTTACCAAAACCCTACTCCTAACCTGAAACCTATTCTGATTATAATCAAAACCCTAACCCTCACCATAATTCTCATGTTAACCATGACCATAAACCCAACCTTAACACTAAGCCCTAACCCTAATCATAATAATAAATCTAAACCAGACTCTAACCCTAATGCTAATGCTAAATGCTAACCCTAATCAAATCAATTAATTCAATGTGTTAATCAATCCCTAAATATAATCCCTTTATTTTCTCACTATATAATTTACTATTGTAAATTAAGTATAATACAAATAATAATAATAATATCTTTCATTATGCGTCGCAATGTAGCTTATATATATATAAGTCGAGAGGTCAATGGGCCCTTGGTCTACTGGTGAAGTTGAATGGCTCACAACGAGCACACCAAGGATAAAGTCTTGTCGAGTGCAAGGCTCCGACATCATAAGGGATGAGGTTGGGATCATGCCCTGGCTGAATTTGGCAGCGTGGATGCTCCTTAGTCCTTGGCTCTAAGCCGAAGAGGTTTCAGGCACAAATGGGCCCGTATCGGGTTCCTAAAACATTTATGGTGGCCTTCACTGGTTGGTAGCTCACAGACTTCATGCCTCGCAGGTCCGAACCCTCCAACAAAAAAAAAAGCCAAGAGATATCCTTCTAGAAGTGCCTATTTTCATAATTTCTCTCAGTGCAATAGGTGCCTCAGAAAGATATCTCTCGGCTTATATATATATATATATATATATATATATATATATATATATATATATATATATATATATATATATATATATATATATATATATATATATATATAAGCTAGTGATACTTTCAATGTTTATTATTATAATTAGCTAATAATAGTTCTTTTGAAAGACACAAATAACTTATGATTATTGTTTAATAAATATATAATAAGTTTTTATTGTTTGAATGAGTCTTTTAATTTAAATATCTTTGATTAGATAATAGATTTAATTTTTAAATCTAAAAATAACTATTTTAGATAAGATTTTTTTATTTTGGTAGAAAAAGAATTTGTAACATAATTAAACTTAAATTTAAAAATGAACAAATGACTATAAAAAAGGATGTTAATGACCTACTCAAGTAAAAAAGATGTGTCTTGTTAGAGGGAAAAAAGGGAAATCGAATTTCATTGATGAGATTTTTCAAAGTTTAACTCATAGAGTTTTCAAGTTTGATGGACCGTTACTTCTTAACACTTTCTTCAGATTGTTCTCAGATTTTATATTGTCTTTCATTCTGAAGATTGACTACTATTTTGTATTTTTTTAATCATTTATTTTTCAAAATTCCTTTCAGCTTCAAAAGCATGCAACTACTAGTTTAATATATTTGATAATGCTTATCTTTGCTCACTCTATTGAATTTGTCAGCGATACATATTGCCAATCAAACGCATGGACTTCCACGTAGAATTTCTTAAGAGCGCAGACTTCCACAAAAATATTATTATATTAGATGTACTTTCAGATAATATTTTGTTTTTAATTTTTCTTAAAAAATAGCTGGAAGAAGAAGAGTCAAGTGCAGATGACAAAGCAAAAAACAATTCTCATGTTAATTTAATTTAACGGAGACAACGAAAAGAACAATATTATGAGATCATTTGTTGTCACTTAATAGAAAACAATCAATGAATTAACTGTTGTATTAATTACGCCGTAGGCGTTCCCTATTTGGAAAGCCTCGGCCTGATTTTCACCATCAACCGCTGGAAGTCCTCTAGAGCCCAATGACGGACATTGGGAGCTTCTCCGCCGACGATCTTACAAAAGGGAATTCTTGACAGCTGTTCGGCGTCGATGTCCATGTCAGAGCACGAACTCTGCTCCTTCGTATTCACTGGTTTTCTTTCAGTACTTACGAAAAGGAGAACGTGCTCATACTGGTCTGTGTGCAAAGCTCCTTCAATAATCTGGTGCCTGCGCTTTCAGAGGCATCGGAGTCCCCGAACCTGTCAAGGCAATAGTACGCCAATCTTTCCTCATGGCTTCCTGTCAGAGACATTCTCCGCCGCAGCCAATTCTCAATAACTTTTGCCAAATCCCAAGCTTCTCTCTCCAGTGCTTCGGCCCAAGCTTTGAGCTAATTCTTCACTATAATTCTCGTCTTCTCCGCTTCGTCTGTAATATGACAAGGCAGAACAATCCGAGGCTCTGAAGCTTCACATTGAACATGAGCTTCTTCTGTTCTCATAAAATTAGGACTCAACGGATTCATTAAGCACTCGTCATGCTAAAAATTAGGGTCTGTAATGGACGAAAAAATATCTCTCTCATTAGGGCAAAACAGAGTGTTTTCTGCATATAAATTATCATTGAATGGAGTTATAATTGCTTTCGGCTTAGAAATCAACATTTCACTGCACTTCTCAAGATCGATTTCGACTGAGGAGGAGCATTCAGGGAATGTAAATGAATTGAACATTCCGGGCGGATTTGTTTCTTTGAACGAGCAATTGGACCAGGGATCCCAACAGGTATCCATTGGATTTGCAGCAGAGAAGAAATTGTCTACTTCATTGAAATTCCAGGAGGAATAGGCTTCCAATGCCATTGTAATTGCAGGCTGATTATTTCGATTTCGTCTTCCTTTGCAGAGACAAACTTATGATTACATATTTATACTACTCCAATTCAAGCAAAAGTTCCAATTTTTAGTAGTTACACGGAATTGTGAAGGTCCACGGCAGGAAATTTGGGAATCACTTCGAGGAAACATCTCTCGAATTCCTCAAATTGGGCAGAGTAAATGGCAGAGTTGCTCGTCTTGAAAGATTCCTTGAGCTTGGAGTAGTTGTCAAACTATTGCGGCCGACAGTTTTCCAGGAGAATTATGAAATGCTCCTTACTCAGCAGGGACTAATCAACATTAGATACTTCCGACCAGTGTTCAAGCTGTGTAATGATGAATTCTTTGAAATTTTGGTACATGAATTGAAGTGTTATGGTCCCTACCATTGTGACCTCCCAACTTTGATCAATTGAGAAATTATACGTGTAAGGTTTTAAGAAATTGCTTATTACTGTCCATGATTTTTTTTCCTCTGGGTCACTTTCATCTGGCACCTACCCTTTGATTTCAGTATGTGTGATGTATAGTTTTTTCTCTTTCATTTTATCCTTATGATTTCATATTTTCAGGGACCTTGGCTATGGAGTCTTCACTGGGTGCCAGCAGAGGAGCAATGGTTAGTTGTCCCCTGTTTAGAAATAAGGAAAGGGGAAGCAACGGTAATCCCAGATGTAAAATGGGTAGCATAAAATTTGCTTTTAATGACCCAAGTCACAAGCAGTATCATGCAGGAGCAGTGAAAGTTTACTGTGAGAAGACAGATAAATTAGAAAAAAAAATCTAAAGAACCTTTCAGATCTTCATGGTGGGTCCTTATCAGAAAAAAGAAGGATGAAACTGCTGAAATCAGTTTCCAAGAATCTGCTGGTCTTGTCTGTTAGCTTCTCCCAAGATGAAGATAAATCCCTCCTGGAGGATGTCAGAGGTCAAAACTTATCTGTAATTGGGCATTTTCATTTCTTCTTTTATTCTCATTCATGTTAATTTAGGATTTGATCAGCTATTAATTGCTTGTTGCTGTGATTCAGGATGGTCTGCAGGTTCTATTGACCCAATTGGAACATGAGAAGGCAGAGTACAAGCAGAGGAAAAAAGCAATGAAAGCAGAGAAAAAGGCCATCAAAGCTCAAAAGAAGCTGCAGAACAAGTGTGAAGATGAATCCTCATCATTTGCTTCAACCTCCAGTGAATGTGAGGTATCAATCATCAGTCTGCAAAGACCCATCTTGCAATTTCTTCACTCTCTGATAAAATTTTGTCACTTGCTCTCAGCATAACAGATAAAGGAAGCTCAACGTCATTTTCAGGTAGAAACTTGTGCCTAGGTTTTATCCTCTTCTCTAAACTGTAAGAAAAATACTAAGGAAACCGCTTCAAATCATCAGTATTCTTACTCATGTCCTCCACCAAGTGATTGTACTTCAGTTTTAAATTGTTATCAATACTGTAGTTGGACATCACAGGAAACCTCACAAATGTACTGACTGCATCATCATAGGATAATCCCAAGCTTTGAATAAAATCTAAGCGAGGTATGAATTTATCCTCAGCACTGCAGGACAAAAGAAAGGAATACTTATCCACATTAACTATTCCTTGTTTTTGCAAGAAAGACAAAGTAGGGTGGAGCTGCTCCTTCACACTGTAGGTCAGTAACTGTGGCGCCTGAAAATTACCCTGTATACTGTAATCACAAACTTTGTCACAAAATCAAAACCCAGAGGTACCAATTTTTTAACAATATACAAGAAATGGTTAGAAATATCTAAAATATTGAACTTTTCCCTTTTTAAAAAGTTAGATAGCTGTAGTTATTATACTCTACCTAGCTTCAGTATTGTACTAAAAATGAAAATTTATCATAGAGGCTCAAATAACAAGGCAATATAATGTGTAGAATCATTCTACAGGGCTTAAGAGTGCATATCCGATGTCCCTTACATGAATTTTTTTAACTTCTTAATGGAATTTCTCAAAAAAAAATGCAGAGGTAAGCATGTAATTTTTACACCTATCTTTTTTAAGGTGTGTCGCTTCTTTTTATAGATGAAAAGATTCCTTTGTGCACTTTCACGATGCAAGTCTCATACACTAAATTGGCATCTGTGTATGCGAGTGCTAAAGGTGATAGAGAACAGAGGATTTAGCTCTGGTTTGATCCAACCACAAACTTTCACTCCTATGGTGTACTCTGGACTCCTCAACACATCTTGTATATTTCACTCTTGGATCGTTAATCAAAGGAATGACTGAGAAGATGCATAAGGAATTTAAATTCTTTATTTTAATTTCTTTGAATATGGTGTGAATATGTCTGTGTATATACACACATACATGTGTGTATATATACACATATGCACACATTATATGTACTAGAATGAATGTAGCTACATAAAAATTATTTTCTTAGAGATTGATTTGTAATTCAATAAGGGAACACACCCTTTATCTCGTTTTATTTTTGTAATAATCACATGAATATAACTTACATTCAACTAATGAGTAGCCATTTGGAATTGAAGTTGCGATTGTGTGCATAGGTTATAAATTTTGAAGTATTTGTATACCAAGTCTAACTTAATGCCTTGAGTGTGCTACATTCAATGTAGTTGTGCAAATGTCTTTTCTTCGAGATTCTTGTTTCCATTTTATAAGAACTCATTACTAAGTTTTACATGGTTTGAGAGCAAGCAATAAACATTACAATCTATTCTAATGAGTAGCCAATGTTCTGTATCTACCCTTCCCCTTTATATATTTCTTCAAAATTGATCTTCAATATATCCTTCGTAGAACACCACTGTTCGTCATGCAAACACGATGCCATTCCTGTTTGTTTTGATAACGAATTCGTCTGCGAGTGAAAGTATTCAGACATTTCAACCATAGGAACCCCTGTTCCATAGTAAAGTGAATAGGAAGCCCTAAAGGATAAATAAATTATCTTTTTGAGCCCTAGCCAGCCCACAAACTAGACGACCGTGTCAAATGTGTGGCAGGGGAGGACCTAGCAGCCTGGATGAGTCGCCACGACTGCTTCTTCATTGTATGTGCCTGGGAACCTGACCAAATTACACATGCTTGAGCTCAATGAACACATGATTTCGTTGTTGTAGTGAATTTGCTTTCCTGCAAGGCTACAGGGACATCCAATGGCGACAGTCCACATAGAATTGTTGAAATTCAAGCTTGCAGGGTTCCATTCGGCATCACATTTTCTCTAATGAAGAGGATGATGATGGCGTTGACAACAGTGGAGATCCAGTTGAATTGGGAAGTTAGTCATCTGCTCAAAATGGTGGCAAGAGAGGCCATAAGAGTGACCACGATGGCAATGGGGTTGAGTAGGTTTGTGTGGATGCAAAAGTCATCGAGGGAGTAGTTGAAGAGAGTGGCGAAATAAGTAATCCAGGATTAAACCACCATGGCTTTGCCCACAATGCATACACTTGGCCACATTCTTTCACCTTTTCTTGTTCTTTTTTCCTTTTAGGACACAGGGATAAAACACAACCACTCAAATGGATAATTTACACACTATTGAGTGCATCCCTCCATCGTTAAAAATGGGGTATTATTATACAACGAAGAGGATTCATCCATGCCTAAAGCAATTGCAGAAGATAGATCCAATCTCCCACAGGGTAGCTTTTCTAATGATAAGACAATTATACTTGTTGGGATGTTTTGGAAACCCCCTTGTTGGGATGTCTCTCCAAACGTATAAACCTACAATTTCGATCCTCCCAAAAATCATGGTACAGCTTCATCTTTCCGCAGCACATTTCCCACACATTTCTCCACACATGTTGGACAACCACATTTATACAAAGAAACTCTATTCATTTTGGGCTCCCTGTCGAAAAGGTTACTTAGAAATCCGAATGCCATTAGAAATGGCACAGGCCAACATGAATTGGGTATTACAAAAAATTTAGGTGCCCTTCACAATTGTACAGGTTCACTAGAGTTGGGTTTTTCAAACAATTCAAGTACACCCAGAAATGATGCTGATGCACATGAATTGGGTGTAGATTACCTTGAAGTGGTATAGTGCAATGGAGAGCATGGGGATGAAGGGGAGCTCAGTTCCTCTACGGTGGTAATTGCCCTAGCAATGCAAAAGATATGTGGGCACTCTGTTGAATTTGTGCAGAGGGTGGAGAAGGTTGTTCCAGCTGGAGTATTTGCCTGTCCCAATGCTGAGTTCAGGACACTCTGCATTGAACAACTTTCTCTCTATGCAAATATTATCGAGGATGATGCCATTTTGTCAGTCAATACTATAAGCATCTTCTTCTACTCAATTAGACAAATGAATTTTAGAGTTAAAAAAAATTGTACAGTTTGTAGACAAAATATCAAGAACCCCAAAATCCAACGAAAAAAACAACACTTAGATGGACACATACTTCCAACAAATTAAGTTGCTTATTAATGTGTTTGTTATAGAAAGAAACATTTGAACACTTCCAGCCTTAATAGAGAAACATTTTCTTGTACCTCTCCTTAGAAAATAAAAATGTTCGTGGTTATGTTTTAAGTGGATATATAAACATGTAGAATGGGGCTGAGAGCTCTATAGTATTCTGACTAACACCTTGCCCACCAAAATAGGAAACAAAACAAGTGCTTTATTTTTAAGTGGCCTTAAAAATTAGGCTCATACAATTGACCATCTGCAACAAGGAGTTAGACGGGTGTTGGTATACTTCCTTGCTTTTCCTCCATACTTGTACTCAACATGTTCTCCTCCACTTATGCCTTCGATGATGCTAGAGTCTAGAAGGATAATGATCTCGATTTCATTTCTTACTGACCTCATGTTTCTAGGCTTTGTTTGTTATTTTTGGGACTAGGGAGCCATATGATATAAACTTGGATTTGTCAGCAGAGATTTAATTGTAGTTACATCGAGAAAGCCTACCAAACAAATAAAACCTAATCAGAGCGAGCCCCATTTGCAGTAAACAAAAAACTACAGTGCAGAGCAAAAGACAACAAGTCTCTATACCCTATGTATCAAGATTCACAAGAGTTCCCTTTGCATGTGCATGGTTACAAATGATAGATTTGATGTCATAATATAATGAATGGTAAAAATATCAAGTCACATTCCCACACAGAAATGGGAAGACTACGTATTGTGAGTATAGCACATTTTAATGCGTTTTCCTATTTAGACAACTGCTAATGTCTTTTCCCAGTTAAACATGATGTTATAAGTTCTGTATGAGCATCTTCATTGAACAAATAATTTCAGACATTTAATGGACAATTTTTTGAGGACCAGATTTTCGTTGGTGCAGAGTTCAATCCCCACAATAGATTCATTTCACACAACTCAGAAAGTATTTAGGCCTTCCCGTATAGCTCATAAGACATTCAAGTCATTGCAAAAAGAAGTTTTATTTTTGAAAATCAAACTAAAAGTACAATGGAAGTATCTTTTATGATGAATAGTCTATTTTAATATATAATACTAATAATCGCACCTTTGTGTGCAATGGGTACGCCGTAGAAATGTGGGAGGGGAGAACACATTTTGTTGTCTATATTTTGTTCATAGTTGAAGAAGATATTGGAGAAGTGTAAGAATGATTTTGATTGGCTTGTATATGCATTACAGTTGAGAATTTTAAAAAATAACAAAGTGGACACCAATTTAGTATCTCCACTATTAAATCGTTGACTTAGAATCTACAGACTTGATTCCTAGTAAGTTTATAAATTTATTAAAAATCTATTAACTAAATACATTATTTTACAAAATATTTACATTAGTAAACTGCATTTAAGAATATATTGCCTAAATACATAATTTTACAAAATAACTACATTACTGAACTGTATTTAATATTTTAATATAAATATTTTATTCCAACAAGATATAATTTTTCATTTATATTATATGGTATGAATAAATCCTAAATGATATCTCACATTTCTACGGCGTACCCATTGCACACTAAGGTGCGATTGCTAGTTATAATATAATAGAATAGAATGCCCTTGCGTAAGTAGAAATGCGGGTGAGGAAACTTTGGAAGGGCTTCCATTGTCATTGGCTTATCTTTCTTTAATCAATTACGTCTCACTCTTTCCCTTCCCTGCTTATCTCTTCTGTGTTTATCGTTTTGGTTTAGTTAATCATTGCCAACTATCACCCACCATTAAAGACTTTGTTTAATTGATCAAGGTTGACTTAGAAATAATGTTACATGTGTGTTTTAAAATTTTGTATATTATGTTAGTGCTATTGTATTTACATATAGTGTCCATCATACAAACATAACAACATAAACATAACTTCAAACATAGCTATAATGAGCCAAGGCACATCTATTATAATAAACAATTTCCCCTGGGTTCCATCTTATAGGTCCATGTTATTCAATTTTACAAGTGTACACTTCAATTAAAGCAATCTACAACCAATTAAATTTTTTTAAATTCATTCACCTAGACAAAATCCTATTTTGTCACATATAGACAAATTAATCATACCATTTTCAACAACATATTATTTGATATAAAAAGCTACTAAATATTTCATTAAATTTATTTAAATTGTACATAGATAATATTGTATTAAATTTTTTATATAATTTAATTATTAAATTATTGATTTAAAATAATTTAGATAAAATATTTAAATTCATATTTTAATTGACATTTTTACAATTATAAAATATGATAATTAATAATTTCACATGTAAATAAATTACAAAGAAGGATGATTAAAAAGCTAAGTAGAAAAATCAACACACAATCTAATAGAAAAGCTATTAAGAGAAAATTATGAAGATTTCTCCTGTTTTGATATTTGTTATCAAACACCAACACACAATCCAATCGAAAAGCAATTAAGGAAAAATTATGAATACTTCTCTTCTGTTTTAAAATTTGATATTAAATTCAATTAATTTCAATCACCACAAAATGAATTCAACTATTCATCTTGAAATTAATTTCCGCACATCTGTAACGGTTTACAATGACACATCGAAACCATCTGCAATGGCGGGATTTATCAAGCTCAGGAATTCGTTATTTTCCGTCGAGAGAAGCAATTTTTCCCAATAATCCAATTCGAATGAGCCCAAAATATTATCACCAACCCCACCGCAACTCCAAATTTGCGGCTGGGTTTTGAATCTTTTCATCTCAGGTGGCTGTTGGTCCTCTTCCAAACACCCTCTTTTTCTGCACAAAATATTATCGAAATTTGCAGAATTGGGGTGTGAGACGGCGGTTCCAGAATCGAGGTCATGAGCCAATGCCCGAGACACAATTTCAACTGGAAAGTTGAGGAATGTGCGAGGCCCCCTCATTTTCAGAGCAGCTTTGTCGTACGCCATGGCTGCCGCTTCTGCAGTAGAGAATGTCCCCAACCAAACCCTCGTCCCCTGCCTCGTCGAATCCCTTATTTCCGCCGCGAATTTCCCCCATGGACGTCTCCGAACCCCTCTGTAATGCTTTTCTTTTCCTATTCCACTCCGCTTCGCCAAAATCGCAGCTTTCTTCTCAGGAATGGCGGAACTCCCATTTAAATGCTCGGATTCTTTAAGTAAAGAATTGTTCTTTACCTTTGCCGCCATAGGAATAGGCATCAATTGCTCCAGATTTCCAACTGATGGCAATCTACTCTGTTCTTCAAGGTAAAGGAGGTTTTCAACATCTTCTATTGATGACAATCCACCATAATTGAATTCTGATTGCTGCTCTGATGACAATTCTATCTGATTCCCCCCGTTTCCTTCCACAAAGATTTGATTTTCTTTAAAAGAGCTGATGATTAATCCGTCCTCCCCTGCAAGCTCTGACGCCGGAGTTAGGGCATCGGAGGTTATGCAGGATCTTTCAGAGCCTCCGGCGAAAAATCGAATCCATATGTTCTCCAGAAGCTCATCTTTTACTTCAGCTTCACAGGAAGCCGATTGCATGCCTCCAAAGGCAACGCTGACATCCATTGTTCTCTGTTAATCTTTCTACTTTGGTTCCAAACCCTAAAACAACGATCTTGAGCCGTTTTCGAGTAGGTATTTCTTGTATGAGATCAGGAAAGCGCTGAAAACACTATTGACGAGCAGTTGGCAGGCGAGTCGAGGCGTTATAAGGGGTTGAGAAGGAAATTGGTTGCTTGCACAGCAAATAACTATGACGCGGAAAAATTCCAACGGAACGCTTGGAAGAATTTGTTGTGATTAAATATTATTGGTGACGTTGGTAGAAACTCTAATTTATTATTGTGGGATTACGATGGAAGTCTGAGCACGTTTTCTAAAATGTGGAGAATGAAGAGTCAACTTTTCTGGATAACCTCGATTGAATGTCAACTCAAAAAACAAACAATTTATTTTGTGATCTCGTTAACTTTTCAGATGGTTAAATCTGCAGCAACCCACATGTTATTTGACATTCAAAGTAACAGAAAAAACCTGCAGGCTATTTATTTAACAGCCCAGATGTAAAAATTTACTACTGTAGTTTCTATGTGTATATATTATCAATGTTCAAATGTCAACATATAATTTACGTTTAGGTTTGAATATTTAAGTATGGTTTATCGGATTAGTTTACGGCAGTTGACAAATGTCAGGTAAGGAAGATGATTATTTCTTTAATTAAGATCATAACTTAACTTAACTTTCTTAGTAGATTATCTATCTAACTATCGAAATAAAGACTATCCAAGTTAATAAATAAAAGTTTAAGATTTTATAATAGAATTGATGAAGGTGGTGGGATGTTTTTTTAATTATTCAAATTATCAATTTTGATTTCAGTTGAAAAGTATATTAAATAATAATAAAACATCATTCATTAGATAGTACAATTCTCTATAAGAAACCAATATATCTTTTTTAATAAGAAATAAATATGCACATTCAAAAAATCTTGAACTTTTATTTATTAATGTGTATATTTATTTTTTATTAAATAATATATATTAGTTTTTTAAGAAAGATTGTACTTTTTAATAATTTTTTTTATTTAATATATTTTTTAAATTGAAATCAAAATTGATAATTTGTATAATTAAAAGCATTATCACCACTTTATTAATTTTATTACACCACCATCAATTCTATTACACCAGCTGAGTTAAAACCCATTGAACTATAATCTGAATTTTAAAATTTAAATTGCCCCTTTAAATACTAAAGAAGATAGATTGAAAATTTTAACAAAATAAATTTTCCTTCTTATGTTATATTGAAGATTTCATTTCATTTATGAGTTAGAAATGGCACCTGTTTCCACTTAAGAGCCAAAGATACTTTTCTTTCGTCAAAGATTCAACTAACGGTGTTGCCGATCTTATCTAATTAAATAATGGAAATGCAATCAACATTTAGCTTTTCTATAAAAGTATCTCCTCTTTTGCGGATAGCTCATTAATCCACGGTACGTTACACGAAGTGATTTTCTACAGTTTTACTTGGAATTTGTGAAAACAAGAAATATATCATGTCATAGCAGTTTCGATCATTATGGAATCCAACATAAGAGTTTAATTTAATTTATTTTTATTGAATAAATGGAGTTTATGAATATAGAATCTAATAAAAGCTGTAAAATGAAATATTGTAAAAATGTTATAATTCAATAAAAAATAAATCTAGGCCAAGAAGAACATAGTTTGGATGGAGGGTCTCTAAGAAGAACATAGTTTGGATGGAGGGCCCTCTGGAGTGGACTTTGGGCAGAGACCTACTCTGACATTTTGCACTAGTTTCTTGTTATCTCTTTTTTGCTTCTCTTTGTTGAGTTGCTACTCTTTCTCGATGGTGTGTGTTACTTTTTGATACTTTTCTTGGTGAGGCTTTGCCTTTTTCTTGACAGTCTCTGGTACTGTAGTTTGTACTAAACTTTTGAAACCCTTATTATCAATATAAATAAAAAATAAATTGTTATAATATAATAATAAAAATATATTAACAATTAGGAATGTCATCATAGATTGTTATTATATGATCACATTTCTATGATAATAATTATATAGATAGTTATGAAGCTTAGAAGGAGTCATTATACCCATCTTTGTCTATCTATAGAGCTTAAACAATATATTAGATTTTACCAATTTTTTTCTTCTTGTTTTTAATGCAACCCAAGTGCTTATTGTTTTGTCTTCTAGATAGTAACAACACACGTTGTGATCTCTTATGCACACAAAGATTAAAAATATGTTCATTTCTAAATGTAACTAGTGTTTGTTTTTAGTATGGAGGAAATGTGCATAATTGTGTTTATAATTCAATTACATATGTTTAATAAATTAACAAAATATTAGTGTTAATTGTGAATTTTAATAGACAATCTATGTATTATGTTGGTAATTTTGTAACTAAAAATTTATTTCGTAAATTTTTAAAAAGATCAAATTTTAATGGATGAGCTATTATATAATGATAAATCATGTTAGTGAAATTTTATTGCTAGTTTGTCTATTTTATAGATTGATTGTGAAAGACTCAAAAACTCAGATTCATTTTATTTCTTTTTTATATAAATTTTAAATTTTTATTTAAAAAATAACTTCATGTCTACCACAAAGAGGCATAAAAACATATAATAAGAGAACACAGATCAACAACATATCAGGACTCAAGGTATGGGACATCCCTATGAGGTTGAAATATTTGATAATAATTTTTTCTTATCCTTCATTTTTCTTAGGAAATTGACGGAATACAAGTTTATGGAAGGGAAATTCTATTTCCATACTAGGTAACTTAATAGAAGCATCTTAAACATGCATAAAATATATTATTTAACCAGACTCTTAATAAATTATATTCTCTATCCTATACTTTACCTATTTAGGCTAGCCCATCTATAAAAAAATGTATTTTCAAGACACACCTATAAGGAAAAAAAGGATTATAGTTCTTTTTTTGTGTTTGCCACAATATCTACAATATCATAAGAGAGATGACATTCAAAGTCCTTCTATTGTCACTCTCTAGGATCATTCTATTTATCAATTGCCTTCATTTGATTTAGATTGGAATTATCTTAGTAGAGTTTGATTCCATAGCTACCATATTCAATCTATGTTAAATGTTTTTAGAAAATGAATAAAAAGAGGAAGATTGACTACAAAAAAAGGGTTGCACTTAGCTCTAAGTCAATGAAAATTTATAAGTCCAATAGCATGATAAAAAATATAGAGTAATTTGTAGTAAAATATTGTAAGATGAATTAAAGGTGACCAAGTTTGTATGTAAGATTAAAATAATTAATATGAAAACCATAATATTCTTCATTTTCTACTTGTATTTTTTTTAGATGAATGTAATTACATAAGTACATAATATTATATAATGTTCGTTCATGTACTCTTTATAGTATTACAACATAATGATAACAAGAAACGTGTTAAAAAGAATAATAGTCAATTGTATCATTTTCAAAGTTAAAGAAAAGCTAGAAAACCTCAAAATTAGAATTAGAAAACACTAATACAAAATTTTTTTAATTAAAAATGTAAAAAAATAATTTAATTTTTTTTTCAAAATGTTGAGGTTCTTATTAGTTTTTTCCTTACGGTGTTCAATTATATTAGGGTCCGTTTGGGTGCTGGAATTAGACTGGATATTCCAGAATTAGATTTTCGGTTAATGTCAATTCCATGTTTGTGTCCATCCAAAAAATTGGAATTGGAATTTTGAAATTCCAATTTTGCCCCCAAAATGGGCATTTCATCTTCCACTCAAATAGGTGGAATTGAAATTTTGAATTCCAATTCCAATTTTTATAAAACCAAATTTAATATTTTGTGGGATCCGTGACTATAACGATGTATATTATATTTCTATAAGGATGTATATATATACATGTGTATACACACACGTGTGTATATATACACAAATGTGTGTATTTATGTATATACATATACATGTGTGTGTGTGTGTGTGTGTGTGTGTGTGTATGTATGTATGTATGTATGTATGTATGTATGTATGTATGTATGTATGTATACACATGCGTGTATATAAACACACGTGTGTGCATATGTGTGTATGTGTGTGTATGCACACACATGTGTGTAAATGTGTATATATACACACATGTGTGTATGTATATATATACACGTGTGCATATGTGTATATATACACACATGTATGTGTGTATACATACAGACATATACACACAATATTTAAAGAAATTTAAATAAAGAAGTAAAATTCCTTATGCATCTTCTTAGTCATCTTCTGAGTGAACCAAACGAGTCAGCCCATATTTTGAAAATCATTTTCAGGATTTGTATCTTCCAAAATTGCAGCATCTTCCAGAATTGACTGGAATTGGCATTCGGTATTCCAACACCCAAACAGGCCCTTAAAGAACTATTTTAGACAAAGATATTATTTTCATTATCTCCATTTGAGTCTTGTTTTCTGTTATATGACAGCAGATGAGGATAATACCTATTTTGGTGAGGTACACAAATATTATTTAACGGTTGCTTTTGTTTGACGTATAAAGAAGTGCATCCAACATAATAACAATAATATTGTGGAAGTTTGCATTCTCAAGAGATTCAACATGGAAGCCCATGCATTTGATCTACATTATTTCACTCAAATCTCAAATCTGTGTAGAGGTTCTAATTTTAAATGGATACATTTTTTTTGTTTTTTTTCTTTAAACTAGCTAATATATACTTTATATTTAAAATATGTTGAGATGCATCAAGGCGTTGAATTTTTTAAACTTTAATTTTTTCTATTAAAGGTGAATGATGAAAAAATTCAACGCCTCGATGCATCTCGGTGTATTTTAAATATAGAGTATATATTAGCTAGTAGCAGCCGCAACGTGTGTAAACCATCGAATAAATTAATTTGATTAGGGTTACAATTAGGGTTCGTATTCAAGTTTAACATTTATATAATGGTTAGGGTTAGCATTAGTGTTAGGGTTTGGTTAGGATTTGTAATTATGATTAGGTTAGGGTTTAGTGTTAAAGTTGGGTTTATGGACATGCTTAGGGTTTAATATCAATGTGAGAATTATGATAAGGTCAGGGGTAGAGTTAGGGTTAGGGTTAGGGTTTAGTGTTAAGATTTAGTGTTATTTGTTGATTATGTTAATACAATAAGATTATATAGAGTATATGTCAAGAGTATGTTAATAACACTAATTCATACTCTATGGTAAGGGTTTTAGAGTTTAGGTTAGGGTTTACATCATGGTTAGGGTTTGGGTTAGTGATAAAGTTAGGTTTAACATCATTCTTAGGTTAGCATTTAGGATTTGGGTTTAGATTTTATAGTTACAGTTAGGATTATGGCTTAGCATTTATAATTAGGGTTTAGCATTTACACTTAAGGCTTTGCATTTAAGATTGTGGTCTTGGTTAGGACTTAGGATTTAGGGTTATGCATTTAGGATTAGGGTTAAGTAATAAGATTAGGATTGGGGTTAAGCATTTACGAATGGAGTTTAACATTTAGGATTTAGGGTTATGGTTATGGTTAGGATTAGGGTTTATCATTTATGATTAGGGTTTATCATTTAGGATTATATTTTAGGATTAGTCTTTAACAATTAGGATTGCAATTAGTATTTAGTATTTAGGAATATGGGTTAGCATTAAGGATTAGGATTTAACATTTATTGTTATGGCTAGGGTTTTGGATTATGGTTAATATTTTAGTAATGGGTAGGATTTACATCATGGTTACGATTAGAGTTAGGGTTAGGATTATAATTATGGTTATAGTTAATCCTAAATGTTACCCTACGCCTAAATGTTACTCTAAATCCTAATTCTAATACTTGAACCCTAGCTCTAACCATAATAATAACCATGATGTAAAGTAACCCTAATCCTAACCATATACATACACCCTAAATGCTAAATCCTAATCCTTAATGCTAACCCATATTCCTTAATACTAAACCCTAATCCTAATGCTAATTGTTAAAAACTAATCCTAAGTGTTAAACTCCAATCTTAAACATTCATCCCTAAATCCTAAATCTTAACCTAAACCATAATCCCAAATGTTAAACCCTAATCATAAATGGTAAACCCTAATCTTAAATGATAAACTTTTATCCTAAATGCAGTTGACCCTAAATCTTTAATCCTTACTTAAACCACAATCTTAAATACTAAACCCTAATTCTAAATGCTAATCCATAATGCTAATTATAACTGTAAATGATAAAGCCTAATCCTAAATCATATCCCTAATACAAATCCTAACCCTAACCATAACACTAATAATGATGTAAATGGATACCCTAACCTTAACCATAATCATAATCCTTAATCCTAAATTCTAAACCTAGATCCTAAATGCTAAACCTTAATTGATAAACAATAATCCTAAATGTTAAAATTAAATCAAGGTTTAACTTATAAGATTAGGGTTTAGCATTTAGGATCAAGATTAGAGTTTAGCATTTAGGATGAGGGTTTAGCATTTAAAATTAGGGTTAGGATTATGGTTTAGCATTTACAATAGGGTTTAGTATTTATAATTAGAGTTTAATATTTATAATTAAGGTTCAAGTTAGGATTTAGGGTTTAGTATTTTAGATTTCACTTCAACATTTAGTATTATTGTTTAGCATTTAGAATAAGGGTTTAGCATTTAGGATTAAGGGTTATGATAAGGATTAGGGTTATGGTATGTGCTTATATAATTATTAGTGTTATGTTTAGGATTAGGGTTTGTATTAGGAATAGAATTTAAAATTAGAGTTTAGCATTTAGGATTAGGGTTTGTTAACCTAAACCATAATTCTATATGTGTTTTTGGATTTGATTGTGTGTGATTTTTGGTATAAACATTTTGGATCACACTCTGTGATCCATCATCAGGAAAAGAGAGAGAGTGGAAGAATTGTAAGATTGTGGAAATCTGATATTATTAATCTAAACCATAATCCCAAATTTTAAACCATAATCATAAATGGTAAACCCTAATCTTAAATGATAAACCCTAATCCTAAATGCACAACCCTAAATTCTGAATCCTTACTTAAACCACAATCTTAAATACTAAAGCCTAGTTCTAAATGCTAAGCCATAATACTAATTATAACTATAAATGATAAACCCTAATCCTAAATCCTAGTCCTAATAGAAATCCTAACCCTAACCATAACACTAATAATGATGTAAATGGATACCCTAACCCTAACCACAATCATAATCCTTAATCCTAAATTCTAAACCTTGATCCTAAATGTTAAACCTTAATTGATAAACAATGATCCTAAATGTTAAACTTAAATCAAGGTTTAACATTTAAGATTAGGGTTTAACATTTAGGATTAGGATTAGAGTTTAGCATTTAGGATGAGGGTTTAGCATTTACAATTAGGGTTAGGATTATGGTTAGCATTTACAATAGGGTTTACTATTTATAATTAGAGTTTAATATTTATAATTAAGGTTTAGGTTAGGATTTAGGGTTCAGTATTTTAGATTTCATTTTAGCATTTAGAATAAGGGTTTTGCATTTAGGATTAGGGGTTATGATCAATATTAGGGTTAGGGTATGTGTTTATATAATTATTAGTGTTATGCTTATGGTTAGGGTTTGTATTAGGGATAGAATTTTAAATTAGAGTTTAGCATTTAGGATTAGGGTTTAGATTTTACAATTACAGTTAGGGTTATGGCTTAGCATTTACAATTAGGGTTTAGCATTTAAAATTAGGGCTTTGCATTTAAGATTGTGGTCTTGGTTAGGATTTAGGATTTAGGGTTATGCATTTAGGATTAGGGTTTAGTAATAAAATAAGGATTGGGGTTAAGCATTTACGAATAGGGTTTAACATTTAGGATTTAGGGTTATGGTTGTGGTTAGGATTAGGGTTTATCATTTAATATTAGGGTGTATCATTTATGATTAGGGTTTATGGTTTAGGATTAGTATTTAACAATTAGGATTACAATTAGTGTTTAGTATTTAGGAATATGGGTTAGCATTAAGGACTAGGATTTAACATTTAGGGTTTAGGGTTATGGTTAGAATTTGGGTTACTTTACATCATGGTTATTATTATGGTTAGGGATAGGGTTCAAGTATTAGGCTTAGGATTTAGAGTTACAATTAGGATTAGGGTTTAACATTTAGGATTAGGTTTTATCATGTAAGATTAGGATTGGAATTAGTATTAGGGTTTAACATTTATAATTAGGGTTACTCATTCTTAGTATAATGGTTAATATTATGTTTAGAGTAAGGGTTTGGATTATGATTAGGGTTTAGGATTTATGATTATGATTATTGTTAATCTCAAGTAACTTCTAGATTCATATAGCCTATTATTATATAACTTTTTTTTATGCCCCCCTCTCTATATTTACAATATGAATCTTATTTTTATTTAAAAATGTCCAATACCTTTATATTAAATATATTATTAATATTATTTAATTAGATATTAGTAGAAACTTGCCTATTTTAATCTAGATATATATAAGAAACATTTCTATTGTATTTTCTATTTTGGAAGAAAATCAATCCATTCTAAACATAAACTAATTTTATTTTTTAAATTTTTAAATGAATCAACAATTATTTTTAGAAAAATCTAAATATGTATAGAATCTTTATAAATTTTTTGTAGATATATAAATCTTTCTAAGCTTTTTTAAAATTTATAAGCAACATTTGAGATATAAATTCTATTTTTTTGTTAAATTTCTAAAGGAATGTCTTAGAATAACTTTTAAAGTAAAATCTAAAAAGAAATAGAATATTTCTATATTTTTCTAGATATACAAACAAAAATTATATTCTTCTTCTTTTTCATATAATTATTTAAAAATGTCCAATACCTTTATATTAAATATATTAAATATATTATTAATATTATTTAATTAGATATTAGTAGAAATTTACCTATTTTAATTGGATAGAGTATGATTTTAGTTGTGAAATTAGAGAAATATATTAATCTAGATATATATAAGCAACATTTCTATTATATTTTTCATTTTGGAAGAAAATCAATTCATTCTAAAACATAAACTAATTTTATTTTTTAAATTTTTAAATGAATCAACAATTATTTTTAGAAAAATCTAAATATGTATAGAATCTTTATAAAAAATTTGTAGATATATAAATCTTTCTAAGCTTTTTCTAAATTTATAAGCAACATTTAAGATATAAATTCTATTTTTTTGTTAAATTTCTAAATGAATGTTTTAAAATAACTTTTAAAAGTAAAATCTAAAAAGAAATAAAATATTTCTATATTTTTCTATATATACAAACAAAAATTCTATTCTTTTTCTTCTTTTTCATATAAAATATTTCAAATTCTAAAATTAAAATAGTATATATCTAAGCTTTTTCTAAATTTATAAGCAACATTTAAGATATAAATTCTATTTTTTTTATGATTCCCCACTAATCCATGGCAGACCTGTTCTCTCCCTCCCTATCTTAATTACATAGTCCATTCAGATACCTTTAGGAACATATCTCCTTTTTATCAGATGTGATCTAACATTTTTATTTCACTTCCTACATATATCAGAAGGCCACAATAGGATGATGGGTTTGACATTTTCATTCAAGCTTATGGGGTTGGCAATTGGGATTGGAAAGCTTAAGAGAATTATGATTCAGATAGCTATGAGACAACGAAAGATATCAAGGAAACTCATATGTGAAATCGATTTCCTCCCTTGGATTCCATGCTAATTTTCTTATTTTATGTTTTCTATCTTGCAATAGATTTCTTTTCTCTATATTTTGCGCTCGTACCAAACTTCACAAGAAATGGTCGAATTCGGTTATAGTATATCTTTGTAAGGTTTTTTTTTGTTAAAAAGTATTTCTAAGTTTCTCATGATTTGTTAGATTTTTTAATATCTTTGAATACATAGGGGATGTATTAGAATTATCTATAAAATAATAGATTGTTAACCCTAAATTAGTTATGTAGCTTCAATCAACAAGGACAATTGTCAAGTTTTTAAATATTTTAAAATTAATATTGGATATGGGTTTTCTTTAGCTTTGTTTATAAATGATTTTAACTGTTTATAAGAAATTTTTGGTTAACAATTTTTTCTAAATTTAATGAAGAACAAATCTTGTCCTATAATGGTATATGCATTCACCTTTTGAGCATTAAAGTAAGGTCAGATGTTATAACATTTAGGGACAGGAAATTCTATATAAACAAATTTGTTTATAAAAGGATAATGATCTTTCGTAAAAATGGCAAGCATAATGTTTGCAATATCCCTTAGATGACTCAAATTGACATTTATCCACCTTTAAGTTAGCTATTGTATTCTTGATAATCTCTAGCCGAAGGAAAGGTGAATCGACATTCTGTTAAATCTAAATTATAATGACCATTACTACAAATTTCAAAGATTTTAGTTAGCAAAATTTGTATTAAAATATATAATCTCTTTATGATTAACAAATGCCTTTTCTTTTCTTTTATCATTTAAACTAATCCAGTGATCTTAGTCACAAAGGATAAATTATGCAAGGTATAGGCAAACTGTTGGAAGATAAAACATAACAAAATCAAATCTTTTAAGGGAAAAAAGGGAGAAATTTCAACACCTAAATTACAAAGGTTATGTAACAATGACATTGCCAAAATTGTATAGAACAATGATGTAAATGAGGGAATGCCCTCATAACTATTATGTAACTCTTTTTTCGGACAAATGTCCCCTATAGAGTGAAGGTTTTCTTCTCCATTATTTCCTACTAGTGCTCGTAATGAATGAAGAACCAAAATGTAATAAATTTTATGTATCAATAAAGTTATTGGCTATGACCTTTTACTGATTAAAAAAATAAGATTATATATATATATATATATATATATATATATATATATATATATATATATATATATATATATATATATATATATATATATATATATATATATATATATATATATATATATATATATATATATTGCATACTAATATTTTAAATTGGTAAAACAAGTTTATAGAAGTTCGTATATTATCTTTTAAAATATTATAAATTAATAAAGACATATAATAAATAAAATAGAAATATTAATATTATAAAATATGATATATTTATATTATTAAATAAAATATTATATTATCTATAATAGATTTTTAAGATTTATTAATAAATTTAAGTTTGATATTGACTATTTTATAAAAATTTAACCTATGTTTTATTCTATTTTACATTACAGTTACACATGTGATGCCCAACTGACTTGATATCATTTTTTCAAACTATTAAAAAAATTACATAAGGATTCTTGCTATTTGAAAGCTAACAAAAAGGCAACACAATCACTTACATTCTATGAATGTAGATCAAAGCAGCATATTATCATCCATAGTAATTTTGAGTAGTGCAATCAGACATGGGTCTAATATCGGGATTTAACAAGCTCCGGAATTCATTAGTTTCAGTAGAGAGAAGCAATTCTTCCCAATAATCCATACCCAAATCTGCTCCCTCCAATTCGAATGAACCCAAAACATCTTCGCCATCTCCATCGCAGGTCCAAATTTGCATCTGGGTTTTGAATCTTTTCATTTGTGGCTGCTGCTCTTCTTCCAAAAAAGCCCTTTTTCTGCACAAAATCTCATGGAAACTTGCAGAAATATTTTTAAAGATGGCGGTTCCTGAATTGAGGTCATGCGCCAATGCCCTGGACACTATTTCAACTGGAAAGTTGAGGAATGTACGAGGCCCTCTCATTTTCAGAGCAGCTTTGTCGTATGCCATGGCTGCCTCTTCTGCAGTGGAGAATGTGCCCAGCCAAACCCTCCTCCCCTGCCTCCTCGAATCCCTTATTTCTGCCTCGAATTTCCCCCATGGACGCCTCTGAACCCCTCTGTAATGCTTTTCTACTTTTGTTTCACTTCGCTTCGGCAAAATCGCAACTTTCTTGTCACGAATGGCGGATCTCAGATTTAAATGCTCCGATTCTTCAGTTTGAGGATGCTTCACAGAAATAAACATTAATTGTTCCAGATTTCCAACTGATGGCAATCTACTCTGTTCTTCAAGGTAAATGAGGCTTTCAACATCTTCTACTGATGACAATCCACCATAATTGAATAGTATATTTATAATATTTTAGTTGAAAATCAGACATAGAGGAGAGGAGAAACACCAGAGAGAAACCCAAATATGGGCTTTGATATTGCATTCAGATTCAATATAGCATTCAGATTCAATATATAAGCAATACATATTAAATGTTATAAAGACTGCAGACCAAGGTTTGTTGCATCATTAATGGTGGACGGTGATGATCTGCTCACATGTGAATGGCATGTTGCTTGGACGGTGCCGACTATTTGACTGAAGATAATTAATTTATCTTTTAACATCTCCCCATAAATTAATTATCTAATTCTTTTCAATATCCCCCTATGATCTAGAAACGATGGGTCCTGGCCTAAAGCCTTGTTAGGTACCCATTTACAATTCACTTATCAAATTTAATCTTTCATATTAATTTCCCTCATCATAATCACTTTGGGTTTTCACGGTTTACCCCCTAACCGATGAAATTTTGAAGTGGTTTTAAGCTCACCACAAACTCCACAAACATCACACAAGTGGTTTCAAAATCACCACAAACTTCACACTGAAGTGGTTTTGGCTCACCACAAACCTCACTCACAAATGGTTTCAAGATCACCATAAACTTCACACTGAAGTGGTTTTGGATTACCACAAACCAAGCACACACTGGTCACAAATGATCACAATGGGGAAACCATCATCACTTTGGGCTTTTCTCCTTCTATACCTGCATACCTACATCAAAATTGATTATTGAGTCCATATAAAAAGAAATCCATCTGCCGAGATACATGGGTACCCAGCCGTTGTACTCGCCAGTTCTATAGGAATCCTTTTCAAATACATGGTTCATCAATATATCAAACCAAAAACCTCTAGGGTGTCGAGTACAATCGATAATGCACCCCTTACATACTCTAGATTTTCCTTTTAACAAAGGTGACTCGCACTCAAAAGATTAATTCAAATTACATATTCTCATTAACAACCATCAGTAATTCAATCTTCATCACTCTCTTCAGGGATATCAATCCAACAATCTTCTATGACCACAAATGACAACAACATAGCCTTCACATTTAGACAAACAAAGTCACACTTCCATCTTGAACACTTTCACTCCAAATCAGTACACAGACCTTCACACCATGACAATAGTAGTCAACACACCATCTCACCTTTTATTCAACATGATACTCCTGAGGTAACCAACACTAACATGAGGAGATAATGTATATCTTTTGAAATCTTCTTCTCTCACAAGAATTGGGTCTGCACTCTCTGGCACTCCCGCTTGCACAAAGATGCTCCACAGACCACAAATGACAACAACACCAAGCACTACAACCTTTTTTACTTTATTTAACACCCTTATTTCTTCACGCAACAACCTTAGGACAGCCTTTCTCTCTTTTCATATTCCCTTATCTTCTCCCATCTCACTACACACATTTGTAAGCCAGCGTTTCACTCACACAACTACAAAGATAACAGAGCACCATTGTAGACAAAGCCGAACCCTAAGCAAAGCAAAGCATCCCAGCCTAGGGCTGCAAATTCGCAATTAGACTAAAAAATGAACGTTCCTTAGCACTTCAATGAATACAGCCACTCAGAAACCAATCTTCAACTGAAACCACCTGCACTACAACAAGAGCAACAAACATGAAGATTTCATCACTTATACGTGTTATTTCCATCAAAAACATCAAAATCCTTAGCCTGCATGTGTGGTGAAAGTTCTTGAGTGATCTTCACAAGTTTTCCAGACCAAAACGACAAGGAGATCAGCACATCCAGCCGGAGACAAAAAATAGGCACAACTTAGATTGAAACACTCTTGCACCGCTGATAAAAACAGTAAACACAATATAGAGATAAACTTAGCAGAACACGTTCATGTAGAACACTCTGATCTTGTCCTTGGGCTCTGATACCAAGTTGAAATTCAGACACAGAGGAGAGGAGAAACACCATAGAGAAACCCAAATATGGGCTCTGATATTGCATTCAGATTCATTCAATTTATAAGCAATACATATTAAATGTTATAAAGACTGCAAACCAAGGTTTGTTGCATCATTAATGGTGGACGGTGATGATCTGCTCACACATGAATGGCATGGTGCTTGGACGGTGCCGACTGTTTGACTGAAGATAATTAATTTATCTTCTAACAATTTTTACTATTCAATATTGTATATGAACTTAATGATCTTATTTGCATAGTATGGATTCTATTAGTTAATTAGTTATTAAAAACAATTATATGAACCACGATATTTTTTAAAATTATTTTATTATTCTAAAGTTTACATGCATGTTATTTAAGTTTTTTAATTTTAAAAAATATTTTTCCTCATTATGATTGGTTAATAGATTTGAGGTGTTATAAACAGATTTTTAAAAATGACTATAAAAAAGTTCTTTTCTCCACTTTTTAAGCAATATTCAGGTTTTAAGCCATATTAAAATTACAATTATGACAAAACTGAAAAAGTCAAAAAATTAATTGAAAATTGAATTAAGTATATTGCTAATTGAACTTTAACTAAACTATTTAAACTAAATATTTAACGTAACCTAATAATATATTAAACAAATTTAAAGAATTATTTAGTTAAAAAAAATTTAAATTATATGATAACGGATAGATGATTATTGACGCACTAGATCCTTTCAATAGACTTTAAAATTTTAACAATATAAATAGGCGTGCTATAAAGATATCATATTTCATTTATCATTGAGAAATGGCGTCACGTTCAACTGTAGAAACTAAACTACATTTATTTCTTCAAAGATTCAACATAACCGTATTGATGATGTTATCGAATTAAAATCTGGCATGTTACACGTGAAGTGATTTTATATAGTTTTACTTGGAATTTGTGAAATCAAGGAGGATAGTGAGGAACAAAACGTGACTTGTTCTGTAAGATTTTTTGATATATATATATATATATATGTTTATCTACAATATTTTGTTACGTTTAAATTAGAAAATTTTCTGTATTTTTCATGATTTAATTTTAGATTAAAATTTGGATGGTTATTAATTTATTGTCTAATATATTTCACTAAGGTTGCCTAAAATGCTAAGAGTTAATTTTTTTTAAAGATAAAATGTCAAGGTCTTATATTTTTATTCTAGATTCATTCAAAGCATTCAATTTTACAAGCAAACCAAAAATGGCTTGTTTAGACTTAAATTCTATTATCAGTTTAAATTGACTCTATTCCAATTATTTTTCCTAATTCATATAAAAAATTCAACTTCAATTGTTAAAGTACTATATAAAAAATCAAATCTTGAACCATTTAACTCATTGTTCATTATTATAGAGTTAAAAGTTAAATTGAACAAAACAATAATGCAACAAAAAAATTTAGTCTTTCGAAATCATTGAAACACATTTTTTATGATCATCATTAACAGTAAATTATAATTAAAAAATGATTAAAATTTGAAATTATATATATATATATATGTGTGTGTGTGTGTGTGTGTGTGTTATTGTATTTGTTTTGTTTGACCATAAATAATCTTTGAGATGGAATAATCACTCTTCATTAGTTATCTATAGTACAATTTACTAAATGTAAATTAAAATAGTAGAATATGATGCTTTAGTTTGATAATCAATGACTAGCATATTGCCTTGTTTCCAAAATTTTAGGGCACTCTATATAACACAAATATCATACTCTAAAAACTAATTGTTTGTCATTTCAATTCACTTTTGCACCAGTGGTTCTAATTGGGATGTGAGTGGATTTGATCTAGTAGATAGAATTTAGTCTAAAAAAGTCTAACTTAAGTTTTATTCACTCATCTTATCTTGATCTTGTATTTATTTTGTTACAAGAATATATAACTTGTTTATAATACTTTTGAAGAAATTTCTAGATCACAAAGTTCATCTTCTTTTGGATTACACACTTGAATGAAATGTCCTTCTAGATTTAAAAAAAAGATCAAGAATAATGATAAATAATACAATGTGCATAGAATGAAGTGATCTCTATTGTAAATGTCGTTTTAATTTCTAATTCAAATTACATGTGAGAATCTTCTTGAAGAATTCTAAAGTAACTAACCCAAATCTTCTTTTGCTTCACATTGAAATTGTCTAATCTAGTTCTATGACTATTATGTCCAATCTATGTAGAAGAGTGTTTTTAGAAGAGAAGTTATGTTCTTTTATTTGAAGGACGGAACAAGATGAATCTATTTAAGAAAGAAATAAGTTAAAAGAATAATAATAATTTCTAAAGTTTAAGAAGAAATAACAAATTTTTGATTAAGATTAAAACATAATGATATAACGACCTTTTTTTCTTTAATTTTTTTTAAAATACCTTTTCTTTCAAATTGTTGAGATTTGGGAACCTGAATGAGGGTGTTCAATTCTCTTTAAGAACTCACACTCTAAGTCAACCTCACCAACCTTGATCAATAAAAAAAGTTTTTAATGGTGGGCGATAGTTGGCAATGATTAAAAAAATAACCCAAAGCTTTCTCAGCACCAATTCTACTTGAAATTCGGTATTATCTGTGCTTAGGCAAGGATATTCATATAAAATATAGCCCATGGAAGATTTTATATTTGAAATTCAAGCAATTTAAAGTATTATTAAAGAACGTTCTAGACTGTTGTTGTTTATATACAAATTCTTACAAGATTTTGCCAACTTAGATGCACCCAGGCATTATCAGAATTCTTCAACGCGCTCGATTGTTTTCTGTTAACTGACAGAAAATGATCTTCCAAACAGAGAATTTTGTTTCCATTGCGTCCATTAAATGAGTGCTGTTTTCTTTTATGTGACACCAGATAATCTGCGCTTGACTCCTCTTAAACAACTTTTTAAAATGGAGATTGTATGACAACATATTTTGGTGAGGCAGAGAATTTTTTTTTGGTTGAGAAGTACATCAACATAATAATAATAAAATTGCTGTGGAAGTCCATGTGTTTGATGGGCAATATATATCGCTAACAAATCCAGCAAGTGAGCAAAGATAAGCATTATCAAATGGGCCTTCATTAAAATATAAGAATACAACAATACACAAGAGGTTTTGATCTTTTGAAATTAAAAAAATTATTTCTATTTTTTTGGAAAAAATAATATAATAATTTATCAAAGAATGTTGTTTTTTGTTTTTCTTAAAATTAATATATTTTTAATTTATTTAGGAAGTTGAATAGTTATGAACAATTTTATTAGAGATTAAATTGTAAAATTAGTAGAGATTTCAATCTTGATAAACATCATGACTTGACTAGTGCACCAAGTTTTTTAGACATATAATAAATATATAATAATCCTCAATTATTAATTGAAAAAATTCAACATAAGTTTAAAAGTTACTGTATATTTATGAAACTTACTTTATATTTATATTCATAAATTTTCATATAAAAATAATAAATTATATAAAAAAATTTAAAAACTTATTCATAGAAATAATAAAATATAAAACATTCAATACTATTATTGCAATAAAATTATATTCATAAAAAAATAAATGTAAAAGAGGTTTTCTTAATATGTTAAATAATTGAAAGACTTTATGAGTTCAATTAAAATTAAAACTAAAAGCAATATTCATTAACCTTTTAATATTTTCTAATCGTTTTGCTTTCAAAATAGATTTGTAATATAATTTTTTTAATTTTTTTAATATAAAATGGTCTAATTAGATTTAAAGGTACGTTTCATTAAATTTAATTTTTCATAGCATATATTTATGTTCAAAGGTTTCATAGCATATATTTATGTTCAAAGGTATCATAATTGTATGTAAAAAATTAAAACACAAAAATATATATTTATAAAAATTAAAATAAAAAATTATTGTATGTATTGGACTAATGTCCCGGGCAAGACTGGAGGTTTTCTTCCCCGTTCTTTCCTACCAGTGCCCGTTTGAACGGAGGACATGTAAATTTTATTTTTAAATATAATCAAAGGCTTCGACCATTCACTAATAAAAAAAAATAAAAATTAAAAAATTAAAAAAATTAAAATAAAAAATCATACTTAGATAAAATAATAAAAAATCTTTAAGTAAATAAAATATTAGCAATTTAAAATATTTATACTAGTTTGATTTTATCTATATATTTATTTTATTTTAATTAAAGAATTACTATTTAAAAAAGAAGAATAAAATAGATATTTTTGAAGTAAAATAGAAGAACAATTATGTAAATAAAATTATTAGAGATCTTCAAATTTTTGATATAGACATATTTACTATTTTTTTTTCATTTAGATTGTTTACCTTATTTTTACCCCAACTTATTAACATGCTTAATTTTTTGGAAAAAATGATTAAAATATATTTAATAAGAATTCTAAAGAGAATACAAAAATATTTATTGACAATGGAAACAAGAAAAATGAGAAGGATCTATAGAGCTATCCCACAATTCTATCAACTCTAAAAATACATGATCCTAACTAAATAAAAAAATGAAATACAATAATTAGATTACAAATATCCAACACTTATATATCAACATTACCTAAAAAGATCATCCTTCAAAATCTAGATATCAACATTACATCACTTACCTAGATATCATAATATAATAAATTTGTTAGGGAGAAAACAAGAGCATAATAAATAATTTTTTTTAAAATGAGAGAAAATAATTATAATAGGGTTAGGGAGGGAGAGATAGGAGTATGCTAATTTATTTTAATAGGGAAAAATAATCTAATATTACACTATTAATTAGTATAGAGAAAAATGTGTAAATAAAAAGATATGAAAAATGTACAAATATAAGGTTGTAGGCCAACACATCTTCTATATGTTCTTCATGTTTAGGAGTGACATGTATATAATCATTTATACATTGAATGAATCTGTATCATTTACAAAATATTTTTCTTATGAGAGTCTTGTCTTTTTTTTTTCGCTTAAATAGTATTTCACCATTTTTTGCTTGGATTTCTTACTTTAACTAGTGATTAAAATGAGTTGTATGGATCAATCATAATTTAACATATTTTTAAATTTTTTATAAATTTCATATTTTCTATAGTAAACATGCAATATTTTTAAGTTTAAAAATTACAAAAAATATTGAATGGGCATATGATTGGTTGAATTGATTTGAGTCTTATACACAAGATTTTGAGAATTAAAACTTGAACAATTTCATTAACAACAATACATAATTATAGCCAACAAATAAATATTTGTTAAAAACTAATGAAATTAAAATATACACCAATTTATATTATATAAAATTAAAATAGAATTAAAATTACATTTATATTTAAAATTAAGATTATAATTATTTATAAAATTAAAGGCAAGTACTTAGCCACTCAGTGGCACTTGTTCTAGCTTGTGCCCATCATTGGTTAAACTACATGTTTTTATCTCTATATTTTTAATTTGTCATTTAAGATTAGAGTTGTGGGTAGAGAACGAAGTGACAATTTTATGCACACAAATTAGAACCTTCAATTTTTAAAATTCAAAATTTAAAGTTAACTTTACCACGATTCAACTTTTAGCTTTTTGAGTCAAACTAATTGACTCATGTTTCTTGAGCACTGGTTCACAAGCACCCATCTCTCATGAGAATTAACAGGAAAACTTAGCACTTGTTCACCCATCCTAGTACTACTCCAGTTTAAACGTGCTTGTCACCCCATTTGCAAAACCTTCATCAAGTGTTGTGTCTTATGAACCATTCATTAGAAAGCCCCTTAAGCTCGTCAATTGATAAGTAGGAGTTATTTCCATAGCAAGTCAAATTGTCATATTTCTATAATGAGAGATGAGTTTTTGTGAACCACTATCCATAAAATATTGGTCAATGAGTTTGACTCAAAAAAACTAAATAGTTAAATCTGATAGCAATATATTATCTATAACATTATTTCATATTTGCTTGCTATCTTCGATTATTTTTTCAAAAACCTTTAATAAATAAGCTTTTTTGAGGGCTTAGCTAAAATAAGAAGAAATCTTTTCTTTGCATGTTCCAGACAAATCTCCACTTCAAACATAAGTACAATGAGTCAAAGCACAATTAATCTCCTTTGAGTTCACTTCTATAGGTTCATGTTTGATTCCAAGAGCTATTCAATTTTGCATTTCATTTAAAACAATCTACAACCAAAAATTTTAAGCCATCTGTGTAAACAAAACCCTATTTTGTCACATATAAACAAATTAATCCATGTCAATTTCAACAACATATTTCTTGATATAAAAGGCTACAAAATATTTTATTAAATTTATTTAAATTGTACATAGATAATATTCTATTTATTATTTCTAATTTCACAACTAAATTTTTAATATAATTTAATTATTAATTTAAAATAATTTACAATAAAATACCCAATTTCATTACATATGTGAATAAATAAAATAGAATTTTAATTGACATTTTTATAATTATAAAGTATAATATTTAATAATTTCACATATAAATAAATTATAAAGCCTGATGATTAAAAATATTAAGTATAAATGATGCTAAAAGCCAACACACAATCCAATCGAAAAGCCATTAAGAGAAAATTATGAAGATTTCTCTTCTGTTTTGATATTTGTTATGATAAAAAAGACTGTAATAACATTCAATTAATTTCAATCACCACAAAAATGAATTCAACTATTCATCTTGAAATTAATTTCCGCAGATCTGTAACCGTTTACAATAACGCATCGAAACCATCTCCAATGGCGGGATTTATCAACCGCGGGCATTCGTTGGTTTCCGTCGAGAGAAGCAATTCTTTCCAATAATCCAATTCGAATGAGCCCAAAATATCATCACAGCTCCAAATCTGCGGCTGGGTTTTGAATCTTTTCATCTGTGGCTGCTGCTCCTCTTCCAAACACCCTCTTGTTCTGCACAAATTATCTTGGAAATTTGCAGAACTGGTGTGAGAGACTGTGGTTCCCGAATCGAGGTCATGCGCCAATGCCCGAGACACAATATCAACTGGAAAGTTGAGGAATGTGCGAGGCCCCCTCATTTTCAGAGCAGCTTTGTCGTAGGCCATGGCTGCCGCTTCCGCAGTAGAGAATGTCCCCAACCAAACCCTCGTCCCCTGCCTCGTCGAATCCCTTATTTCCGCCGCGAATTTCCCCCATGGACGCCTCCGAACCCCTCTGTAATGCTTTTCTTTTCCTATTCCACTCCGCTTCGCCAAAATCGCAGCTTTCTTCTCAGGAATGGCGGAACTCACATTTAAATGCTCGGATTCTTCAAGTAAAGAATTGTTCTTTACCTTTGCCGCCATAGGAATAGGCATCAATTGTTCCAGATTTCCAACTGATGGCAATCTACTCTGTTCTTCAAGGTAAAGGAGGTTTTCAACATCTTCTATTGATGACAATCCACCATAATTGAATTCTGATTGCTGCTCTAATGGCAATTCCATCTGATTCCCCCAGTTTCCTTCCACAAAGATTTGATTTTCTTTAAAAGAGCTGATGATTACTCCGTCCTCCTCTGCAAGCTCTGACGCCGGAGTTAGGGCATCCGAGGTTATGCAGGATCTTTCAGAGCCTCCGGCGAAAAATCGAATCCATATGTTCTCCAGAAGCTCATCTTTTACTTCAGCTTCACAGGAAGCCGATTGCATGCCTCCAAAGGCAACGCCGACATCCATTGTTCTCTGTTAATCTTTGTACTTTGGTTCCAAACCCTCAAACAGCGATCTTGAGTCGTTTTTGAGTAGGTATTTCTTGTATGAGATCAGGAAAGCGCTGAAAACACAATTGACGAGCAGTTGGCAGGCGAGTCGAGGCGTTTTAAGGGATTGAGAAGGAAATTGGTTGCTTGCACAGCAAATAACTATGACGCGGAAAAATTCCAACGGAACGCTTGGAAGAATTTGTTGTGATTAAATATTATTGTTGACGTCGGTAGAAACTCTAATTTATTATTGTGGGATTACGATAGAAGTCTGAACACGTTTTCTAAAATGTGGAGAACGAAGAGTCAACTTTTCTGGATAACCTCGATTGAATGTCAACTCAAAAAATAATAATTATTTTGTGATCTCATTTTCAGATGGTTAAATCTGCAACAACCCACATGTTATTTGACATTCAAAGAAAAAGAAAAAACGTGCAGGCTATTTATTTAACAGCGCAGATGTAACCAATTACGACTGTGCACTATATATTTCCAGTTTTACAATGCAGTTTCTTTCCAGTTTTATAATGTAGTTTCTTTTCTATATATATTATCAATGTTCAAATGTCAACATATAATTTACGTTTAGATTTGAATATTTAAGAATGGTTCATCGGATTAGTTTACAGAAGTTGACTAATGTCAGGTAAGGAAGATGAATATTCCATTAATTAAGATCATAACTTAAACTTTTTTAGTAGATTATCTGTCTAACCATCGAAATAAAGACTATCCAAGTTAATAAATAAAAGTTTAAGATTTTATAATAGAATTGATGAAGGTGGTGGGATGTCTTTTTTATTATTCAAATTATCAATTTTGATTTCAGTTGAAAAGTATATTAAATAATAAAATATCATTCATTAAATAGTACAATTCTCTTTAAGAAACTAATATATCTTATTTAATAAGAAATAAATATGCACATTCAAAAAATCTTGAACTTTTATTTATTAATGTATATATTTATTTTTTATTAAATAAGATATATTAGTTTCTTAAAAAGATTATACTTTCTAATAATTTTTTTATTTAATATATTTTTTAAATTGAAATCAAAATTGATAATTTGTATAATTAAAAAGCATTACTACCACTTCATCAATTTTGTTACACCACCATCAATTCTATTACACCAGCTGAGTTAAAACCCATTGAACTATAAACTGAATTTTAAAATTGAAATTGCCCCTTTAAATACTAAAGAAGATAGATTGAAATTTTTAACAAAATAAATTTTCCTTCTTATGTTATATCGAAGATTTCATTTCATTAGATTTTATATAGTTTTACTTGGAATTTGTGAAAACAAAGAAATATATCATGTCATAGAAGTTTCGATCATTGTGGAATCCAACATAAGTGTTTAATTGAATTAATTTTAATTCAACAAATGGAGTTAATGAATATAAAATCTAATAAAAGTTGTAAAATGAAATATTGTTAAAATATTATAATTCAATAAAAACAAATGGTTCTAATATAATAAGAAAAATATATTAACAATTACAAATGTCATCATAGATTGTTATTATATGATGATGACATTTCTATGATAATAATTATATAGATAATTATGAAGCTTAGTAAGAGTCATTATATCTAATTTTGTGTA